>JAQISU010000213.1:1220000-1760000 GCA_029339505.1 Unio delphinus
ACCCATAACAATGTAAATTTTATGATAATTTCAAAAAATAAACAATCAATGAAAACTGATACCACCAAAGAAAACAAAATTGCAGTATTTCCACTGTAAGTTAGTGTGCTGTAACCAAATAGCCAATAATTTAAATTGATTACTGAGAATGTACTCTCTCTCTCTCTCTCTCTCTCTCTCTCTCTCTCATCTTTAAAATGAATAAAACACATATGATATTAGTGGTGCAAATTTGATGCTGATTTAAAATTATCAAAGCCTTTAAAAAGGCAAAACAATGAAGCATTTGATTATGATATTTAGTAATACACAATAAAATTTTACAGTTGTCTATTTTGACCAAAAGTCATGTTAACTTGAACTCTGCATCGCAACCCAACATGTCTATGTCAATGCCATTTCAGACATACATCTTAATGGTCATTAAACAACCAAACCACTCTTAAAAATCAGGTTATAATGACAAAACTTTGTTTAAATGGGGGTTTTTTTGTGTGGAAAATTATCTTTTTTACCCCCAACAAAAGACCATCTTTTAACCCATACAAATATATGGTCGATTGATTGCACTGTACTGATCAATCTTTCAATTTCAAAAACATGTACCATTAAAATCAAAACGGGTTTATAACTAGCAGATTGGCACAAATGAGGGTTGATTACTCGGCTATAGACCTATGGAATTCTGCTTGTAATTATTTTTTTTACTCGGCTATTAAACTGACCATTATATTTTTTGTTTGTGTGGTTAACTGGCCACAGAATTTCATGTGTTGGTGGTCACAGCACCTCCCTATATGTGAAAGCTGCAAAAAAGGTAGTGACCGTAATGGTCAACAGAATATTCCCAATGTCAGTATCCACATGATCTTCAATATATCAGAGAACTGTTTTAATCAGATTAATTAATTAAATGTCAGTATCCACATGATCTTCAATATATCAGAGAACTGTTTTATTGAGATTAATTGACGGATTTCTACTCAGTCATGATTTTGATACTTTGAAACAAAACAACATTTACAAATCCGTATGTATCAAATCTCTCCCCCCCCCCCAAATCAGTATATTTATATATCAGTATATTTAGCGTATTTAAATATCAGTGTATTTATATATCAGCGTATTTATATATTAGTATATTTATATATCAGTGTATTTATATAACAGTATATTTATATATACTTACTAGTGCTTAACATCAAGTTTATGACCGTCCACAAACGGATAGACAATATATTCTGCATCATCTTGATAAAAAATATGCCTGTTCGTCACTGGAAATGTCTGATCAAACTCCCATTTTTCCAAGACGGTAATAATATTCACCGAAGAATTCAGTAAATCCAAACTCTGCGAAACATTTCTGTCTTATGTTCCGTATCGAATGTGGGGAAAAATTATGCCATCAAAAAAGAGTAAATCAAACACACTTGCCCTTCCACGTAAGCCATCTAAGCTTAGTGATTATAAATTTTCGAGGACTTTTTTTTATTTTTCCCTTGTCACATATATACAGTCACTGTTCTAAAAATTATACCGTCAGTGAACGTTAAGTTGTAGCTTTTTAACATCTTTCAAGCCCAACTGATATTTCATGTCTCAACGTTTTTTTTTTTTTTTTTTTTAACTTTTCATGGTTTTTCCTTTCTTCGATACACTACTTAAAAATAAGAAAAGCACTTGAGCATCCTAGATAACACTAATCCTCTATTTCATGTTGACATCAATAGAACATCTAATGCTGAAAAGATTTAGAGTACCTGTTCCACAACAGCTCCAAAATACAAAACAAGTCAGGCCTCAGCTTTAGAACTGCTACATTCCCACGCTCAGGCAATGACTGAAAGTTTGAAAACTTTTTTATCCTCGGGGGGGAAAAATAACCTCTCCAAACAGTTATCTCTCGATGAATCTAGCAAAATAATCCAAATTAGCTTCAAGCAGTAAACACTGTGGGATAAGCCTGCACCTTTTTCCGTGTCCCTTCCCAGTGGAAGCAAAGCAAGTAATGTGTATATGGTGTCACATAAGCTTACACGTACCCTAACCGACCCTGCAGAGGAGAGGGGTTTGGTCACACTCTAATGCTTCTTCTAAACAGACTGGTTTAATGTTCTCACACATCAATACAAATTTGTTAGTGTATATCAGCGGCGAGTAGCAGTGGTTGTATTGGCGCAGTTACTGGATCACGTGGTATTTGTGCTGGTGGCAGAGGACATTCTATTTAAATTAAGATTTACTACAGAACTAGTAATTCTATACAAAGCCCCACTTGTGTACCCTGCTTTTTTAATAATGCTTAAGTTTCAATACACAGGGGTGCCAAACAGGGTCTAGTTTGCGACTGCAATCAGCTTCGTGGGAAAGTTTTAAAATAAACTTTTTTTTCCTTCGAGAAAACATTTCCCAGCCCCTGCGTAATCTATTTAACATTGATAATGCCAACGTTTTTAATAAGCGAGATTTATACTGTTATTCAACTGAATCCAATCATAATGAGCATATATAAAATAATTAACTGATCACCTAATTCTATGATTTGTCGATTATGCAACGGAACTGAACAACTACCATATCAGTGTTCTATATCAATGGGTCATACTACGGTTTATCATGTCGGTGTGTATGATTAAAATTGCATTTACACCAATTGTAGAGTGAAATTGACATGTCTTGTTTGAAAACGTTATAATTCGGCGCTTAACTTTCAACTGAAAACAAAAACGTCAAATAAAATCTTTTTTAAATACCACAATCTGGAATCAACCATTTAATTATTTTTTTAACACCATATTCAGTTTCACAAACTTTCTGGGGATGAACCCGGAATTATTTACACATAAATGTCCAACAAAACAAATACACACCAGTTGACCAAATGTACTGAGATAAAAGAAGAACAAAATATCCTGGATGGAATCTTACCCACAATTGCTTAGCATCAAACTAAAAAATTAAAATTGTTTGATACCCACACCTACATGTCAGCCTTAACGTTTCCTTGAAAAAAAAATCACTTAAGTTCCATTTCCTGGGTATGATACAGACAATAAGGTTTTAAAGATGCAGACTTTCAATATGAACTAGGATTTTCTTTCACAAGTTTTTTCCTGACACTTTTCTTTAAAAAAAAAAATAAAAAGTTTGATTTATTGATATATGAAAAGGTTTTACTTGTCCATTACAAAAAAATTGATCACTTGCATCATTTATACAACCTCAAAAATTTTACACCAGCATACATCAGCAACTTTAAAACTGTTATGCAAGCAAGATGTTGTCAAAAATTTCCTGACAACAGCCTAAACCCACAAATGTCCAAATTATAATGCTATTTGCTATGGCTAGTGCTATGGCAGCTACAGCATTAGTCTACACCCTAATTTATGATGGCTAGCACTAGGGCAGGTACAGAATGCTACACCCTAATTTGTTATGGCTAGCACTAGGGCAGCTACACCATTATTGTACACCCTAATTTGATATGGTTAGCATTCGGGCAGCTACAGCATTTGATGCCCTAATTTGCTATGACTAGAGCTAGGGCAGCAGGCACATTCTATACCCTAATTTGCTATGACTTGAGCTAGGGTAGCTACAGCATTCTATACCCTAATTTGCTATGACTAGAGCTAGGGCAGCAGACACATTCTATACAACATTCCCTCTAAGCTGCGCACAGCTGCTCAGACATCCCCGCGCAGCAGAATTGTCAATCCAATGTTAAATTTTGCTCGTCTCCGCAATGCTTGCACAATGCAGCGAGCATTGCACACTCATCTACCATTCGCTTAGAGGGAACGTTGATTCTATACCCTAATTTGCTATGACTAGAGCTAGGGCAGTGGGCACATTCTATGCCCTAAGATGCTATGACTAGAGCTAGGGCAGTGGGCACATTCTATACCCTAAGTTGCTATGACTAGAGCTAGGGCAACGGGCACATTCTATACCCTAAGTTGCTATGACTAGACCTAGGACAGTGGGCATATTCTATACCCTAAGTTGCTATGACTAGAGCTAGGGCCGCAGACCCTAATTTGCCATTGCTCTTACTACATAATATGTGCATAATAACTTTCAACTTTTCACCAGGATACAGTATGTACTCAGTTGGAGGTCAAGTCCAAATGCAAACAATATACACCACAAACTGCAGTTTCTTAGACGTGATTAGTACAACATAGACCCTGTTTTGCCATTTCAAAAAGATTGATTAGTAGAACAAACACAGATTTTGATGGACTATTTCCTAAGATTGATTAGTAGAACAAACAACAGATTTTGATGGACTATTTCCAAAGATTGATTAGTAGAACAAACAACACAGATTTTGATGGACTATTTCCTAAGATTGATTAGTAGAATAAACAACATAGATTTTGATGGACTATTTCCTAAGAGTGATTAATAGAACACAGATTTTAATGGACTATTTCTCAAGATTGATTAGTAGAACAAACAACACAGATTTTGATGGACTATTTCCTAAGATTGATTAGTAGAACAAACAACATAGATTTTGATGGACTATTTCCTAAGAGTGATTAGTAAAACAAACAGATTTTAATGGACTATTTCCCAAGATTGATTAGTAGAACAAACAACACAGATTTTGATGGACTATTTCCTAAGATTGATTAGTAGAACAAACAACACTGATCTTATCTGTAATTTCTAAGTAGTGATTAGTAGAAGAAAATATACCCTGATCTGATTTTTAAGAATGCTCTTAAGACTCGCCTGTTTCGACTGCAGGGACAAACTTAGCGACCTAATCATGTTTTGTATCTTATATGTTTTCAGCATGTTTTTATGTTTTCCAATTTCATTGTTTTTGTCATTTGTTGTTCTGTAGTGTAGTCATATCATTTATGATGGTGTAAAGCGCTTAGAGCTTCGTAAGATTAGGCGCTATACAAAGTCCTCATTATTATTATTATTATTATTATTATTATCTGTCATTTCCTCTTATAGAACAAACAAAACAGACCCTGATCTGCTGCCTGTATGAGGAAAAATGGAAGAGTGAGGGTCATACATACCGTATATGAGACCATTATGCATGTACTTGTCACATAAATTTAAGTGTCTTGAGAAACCCAACTTCTACAGATAACATGTGGTCCCTCAAGACAGGTGGACCATCATAGGAGATCATAAAATTATAAACCAGTTGATTGGTGTATGGAAATGTGATAGTTGTCTCGAAGATAACTTAAAATAAGAACCGCTCTAGTGGTTAAAGAGTCCTAATCAAACAAACAAACAAAACCTAAAATGGACCAAGAATTTTTACTAGAATAATGGAATTTACCACTGGTCTAGCACAAAAACTTTTCATCTTTATTAGCTGGACAGATTCTTTTGTTCTTGATAAAGCATGATTATTTAAATTAGAGAAATATAAAAAAAAACTGTGTTCAGTAACGTATTAAGTCAAGATACCTATGTGTATATCTACTGAGAAATTTACATGCATTGTTTATTTATTATGAGTGGACTTCATTACAATACCTTTGTGGTGAGTAATTTTAAGTATGGCACTGGAGGAAATAATGCTATGAATGAATTACAGTTGTAATTAGTAGATGAAAGATGAGAGGTAATGAGTGGATTGTTTAGGGAACTCAAGGTGACAAAAATGGCACAATTTGATTTAATGAAAAGAAATGTATGTTGTTCCTGTTGTACTGAGTTCATTTTCTGTTGCACCTGATACTCTTCATGTAATGGTATGTCTATCTTTCTGAATAATTAACTTCTTAATGGATTATCAAGAAAAGGATTTTTGAACTTGGGGTCATAACAAGTATCAAGTCGCAATATTTTTTTTCTTTTAAACCGCCAATACTTGTCAAACAAGTACCTTGTTTTATGTATGTATGCCTATCTGGAATATATATCTGAGAATAGTAGAGAGGTGAAGAAGTGATTGATTATGAATTTAACTTTTCAGTACAAAAAAAGATGTCTAAAAAAAAGAAAATAAATGGTTAGTAACACACAAAAAACGACTTACAAAATAACTTCAACTTCTGCATTTTGATTTGTAAAAAAAAAACATTTTCAATACAGTATATTTATTACAGTTTTATAGTCTACTATAAAAAAAAAATGAAACACTTCAACATTCTGCTGATCAAATTGAGAGAATGTAATTGTCTAACAAAATGTTATAATTTAAATTTGAAGAAGAACAGCCATATGGCCAGGACATCAAATGGCAGTATGCTGTCATCTGCTTCCATCCTTCTGGCATGTGCCCAGATTCTTTACACCTTGATGGTCTAATCTGTGAATGACTCAATCAGCAGGAATAATTAAAGAAAATAAAGCATGGACACAGTCAGAATAAAAAATACCCAGAACAAAGGACAGTGAGATGTTCAACTTTCATACTTTACAAACAGGGGTCCAGGGAAGGAATTCAAAAATATACTTAACAAAAAAGGCCGAGAGATGATTGTGAACTTACTTGTAAGAACTTGGGCTGCTAGTTTTATTGAATTTTTGCATTCCGAATTTTGAGTGACAGGTGCTACATCCAAATTTTGATTGTCAATTTCGGTTTGCTATTGACACTAATCAACTGCTTATTTCTCCTTCATTTTCAGACATGATTCTGATTGTGATGACAATTAAAATCAATACTTTTACAAATTTATTACAATTTAGTTTTTCTTAAAAATGTGTAGTACCATTTGTTGTCGAATGTAATAAAATGAAATAAAACCTTTGAAAGTGGGTCGTTTACCTTGTATTTTATTTTAAAATAATTAAGGCATACTTTAGACTAAAACAAAATCTGGATCAAGACCAAGCATCATTTGTACTTGTCTGTCTATGAGAAAACCATCATGTGACTATTTAAATATGATATTTTTCAAAATGAATCAATAAATTTAAAAATGAAAATAATTCAAAATGATGGCCTTCTCAAGCATCTGTGGAATAAAAAATCCAATTACTCCCATCACAATTCTAAGACTTCCATGTGCAAACTGCAGAGATCCTATAAGTTGTATAAATGAAGTCCAACTGTCCTAAGTGTGCTACACACTGACTGGTCAATGACACTGACTGGTCAATCATTCTATCAACATCTTGCCAATTGGTCCATTTAAGAAAAGTTATTGATAAGCACTACACTTTATCAACATGTCCTTCTTGTTGAGGACTCTATCATGGAAAATTTAATTTGAATATATTTAAAGCATATTCCATGGCTTTTTTTTTTCTTGAACTTGTATCAACTTTTCCTATTTGAATCACAGTAGCTTTCATTATGGTTTTATGGCAATATGCCACCATGGACTGTTCTTTATACCACTCTTAGACTAAAGCCACACTCTTGCATTTTTGATTTATTTTCTTGTTACTGTGCTCACTAATCAGAATCAGGTTTTTAGATATTATTATTATTATTATTATTATTATTATTATTATTATTTTTATTATTATTTTTTTTTAATACGATTTTTAATGTTTTTGAAAATTATTATTATTTTATTATTTCAATTATTATTTATTACTACTATTTTCTAAATTATTATTATTATTATTTGTATTATTATTATTATCATTATTGTTATTATTATTATTTGTATTATTATTTACTTTACCATTTATATTATTATTATTATTATTATTTTTAATGTTTTAAATTATTATTTTTATTATTATTTTATTATTACTATTTATTATTATTATTATTATTATTATTATTATTATTATTATTATGAAGGTGTGAATCCTTGGGAAAAAACTTTAGGCAAAACAGAAATGTAAAAAGGAGCTGAAGATTATGTTTAAAACTGCAGTAATCTTTTACCAAACTGCAACCCAATCAAGGTTGCCAGAATGTCACTATTACTTTCTTGTTTTGCTTTTTAAAAATAAGAAAACATTTCATTTTTTAACAATGGAAAAGAATTCACAAATTAATGTTGCACTTCAACAAGAAGAAATTTCAAAATTAACCACAAACCTCTAAAACTGTCATGCCCATGCTAATAAAATTAAGCAATATACAGTTGAATCTATTCAACTGTAATGTGGAGTAACCTTACCATAAACATGTGAATGTGAAAATACCTGAAATGAAAATTAAAACTGGTTGAAAGAAAACTAATTCATAAACCCTTTTTAGGGACCCCAATTATTAGGAAAAAAAGAAACTTTTTATCAACCATCTAATCCCAAGCTGCAGAAAGTCTGTTCACACCCTTGGGAATTATTGATTATTTAGGATACCTGTATTAATACACCTCATAACTGCATGAATTAGCACACTTGTCAGATTAGCCCTTGATTTTACCTGGCCACTGATAATTACAGGTGAGCAATGAGTAGCTACCTGGACTGAAGGTAGGAGAATGTCACTTCAAGATGTCACAAGTGTGATAAACAGTTACCATAATGAATATTTAAAATCTCCATCCAGATGCATTATGCATAGCACTGGATGGATGACTGTTGAGCCAGGATTTGAAAAAAAAATATAATAGCAAATAAGAAAGGGTGTTAATCACATGTACCGTAATGTAATTCAGCGTCTGTCCTATTTTATCAGTCCCCTCTGCCATTTAAGTCTTTAGCTGACTAAGGCAGAATGACAGACTCCTTGTGCACTTTTTAAAAACTTACGTTCAGGGGTGATTCCAACAAAAAAGGGTTTGGGGCCCCTGTCCCTAGAATTGAGAATTTGTATTGGAAAACAAATCCTCCCCCTCCCCCCAATCATAATTAATAGGATTGATGTTAAACAACTATTAAACATTTTAATTTGCTTATAGCCCACATGAATAGTCTGTTTATGAACATGAAAATAGGTCTGAAGAAATAAAAGAAATATGTAGACTCCTAACAAAAGTTGTTTAAAGGTAAAATAATTGATTTTTTTAAAAACCTGTATAAATTAAAAGTGTGGTATTTGGGGGATTTCATTTTGCTGAAGAAGGCAAAGTGGCACAGTTAAATGTTCACTTGAAGAAATATTTTTTATGTGTCTAAAAATAAATTAGAAAAGTCAGCATGATTGTTAAACAGTTCTACAACTAATTCCTTCTGACATGGCACAAGGCTAAAGAGTGAATTTGTCATTCAGAGGTTGGAATTTAAGTTGACAAAATATCCCACTGACTCACAGCAGAACAAATCTATTATGAAAATACATTACAACATACAGACACAGAGAATGATAATTATAAACTCTCAGTTTAACCATCTGCGTTTCATAGTGTTGGATGTTATGCAGGCCAAGCAGTGATAGCATCGTCCTAATACATCTGTATCTATATAGTCAATAAAGAATGCACAAAAATTCTTTTACATTTAACAAGCTATCTCAATTAATAAAAATATGACCCATATCAAAATTTGAATTCAACAAAGCCAGTATTGCAATTATTAAAAATGGGTTATTATTATTATTATTATTATTATTATTATTATTATTATTATTATTATTTTGTGCAACTGCCTTTCTCTAAACCCCAGCTTTCTAACCTAGTTAACAATTCACTTTGTACTCAATTAATATTTGGGACTACATAAACAATATGGAAGCAAAGATACTGAAATTATTAACAACAAAACAATATTTGCAACAAGTCATCAACAGAATCAATTCAATTGACTGATCTTTTTAGGAAAGACTTCCTACATTTTTCCTGAGGCTACCCTTGATTAGATAGAAAGGCTGTGACATAACCATGGCTTATATTTACCCATATATCCATCAAGGCCCTGTCAGCTGTATGTCAAGTAAATAACAAGGTGACTTGAATGACAAACTAGCCATAATAAAAACCCTACTAAATAACAATTACTTTCAATCAGATTGACAGGGTTACTTCATTTTATCAATTGGGACACTGCTTTGCCCTGCAACAGATACTGGTTCAGCAGACAACTGCAGTCAAACCTGTTTCAGCTGTCCTATCTTTATAGCATACATCTCTAAGTGCACATGATATTGTGTTTTCCCATGTAATACCAGACATAATAATAATAATGAGGACTTTGTATAGCACCTACTCTTTAGAAGCCTAAGATATTTCATAATATGGTACAAAACAACCCATGCTAATTTAAAGTGTGGGAAAGTTAAAATGTCAATTTCCTATACCACAAAATGATATAAATCTATTTTATTTTTATTATATACCAAAACATGCTTCCATGAAGATTAAATTCACTCTTTAGCACACCATCCGTTTCATAATTCACCTAATTTGTCTATTGCATTTATTAAGTGATCACAGAAAACAATAGTGACCTGAGAAAACAAAGTTAGACAACATAATGTTGCAACAGATTATGCTTCAGGAATTTTTACAGTTGTTTAAGACTGTTAGAAAGAACTTTACTTTATACAAAAGCCAAAGATGGCAAGCCAAACTTCTTCAGCAAAAATTAATTACCATGCCTGAAAGAAAACCAAATTTTTTACTTTTCTATCTGCAATTACACTCACAATCAAGCATGGCATGGTATGATGGGAAATCCTGTATTAACGTGTAAAAAGACCCCACCCCCAAAAGAATATAAAGATCATTTCACCAACAATGTCCAATTTTTCACATAAAAACTATAAAAGAAAGGAATTACATTCAATATACATACACTATCATTTAACTGATTTCTATGGATTTTCTGGTGTGACAAGCTAGAAATATGAAGAGCCAATCCATTTCTAACAATAGGACCTTTTCCACAAACCATGAATGTAAGAAGTCAATGATGAATGATCCATTTCTAGCAAAACCAGAACCCCTTCCACAAACTATGAATGTAAGAAGTCAATGATGAATGATCCATTTCTAGGAAAACCAGAACCCCTTCCACAAACCATGAATGTAAGAAGTCAATGATGAATGATCCATTTCTAGGAAAACCAGAACCCCTTCCACAAACCATGAATGTAAGAAGTCAATGATGAATGATCCATTTCTAGGAAAACCAGAACCCCTTCCACAAACCATGAATGTAAGAAGTCAATGATGAATGATCCATTTCTAGGAAAACCAGAACCCCTTCCACAAACCATGAATGTAAGAAGTCAATGATGAATGATCCATTTCTAGGAAAACCAGAACCCCTTCCACAAACCATGAATGTAAGAAGTCAATGATGAATGATCCATTTCTAGGAAAACCAGAACCCCTTCCACAAACCATGAATGTAAGAAGTCAATGATGAATGATCCATTTCTAGCAAAACCAGAACCCCTTCCACAAACCATGAATGTAAGAAGTCAATGATGAATGATCCATTTCTAGGAAAACCAGAACCCTTTCCACAAACCATGAATGATAATAATATAGTGATCCACAACAATAGTACCCTTTTTAAAAACCACTTTAAGTAACAGCAACACGGTCACTACCAAACCATGAAAGCTGATACTGCAAAAATGAAATGAATTTACTGTATTTAGCAGATACTGTATTTAGTGGATACTGTATTTAGCAGATACTGTATTTAGCAGATACTGTATTTAGTGGATACTGTATTTAGCAGATACTGTATTTAGCAGATACTGTATTTAGCAGAACTGTATTTAGCAGATAGTGTATTTAGCGGATACTGTATTTAGCGGATACTTATTTAGCGGATACTGTATTTAGTGGATACTGTATTTAGTGGATACTGTATTTAGCAGATACTGTATTTAGCAGAACTGTATTGAGCAGATATTGCATTTAGCAGATACTGTATTTAATGGATACTGTATTTAGCAGATACTGTATTTTGTGGATACTGTATTTAGCAGATACTGTAATTAATGGATACTGTACTTAGCGGATACTGTATTTAGTGGAACATGGACCTTGATGCAAATGACACCTGCTCATTGTGTACATTAATTCAACTTAATCAAATTTGAACCAAAATTTGTTAATTTTTTTTTTATTTATATTTGTCAACCAAGAAAATAATTTACATGTATATATAATTTACATCTGAAAATCTAAACAAGAAACAATTTCTGAAAAAAAATCCTTTGTGGCAAAAGTATATTTTAAGTTTCATCATAATTTCAAACATATATATATATATATATATATATAGATTCATGTAGAAAGAGTCACAAATAGTTTCATGGAATTCTCAATGAATCACAAGTTTTGATAAATGATTTGATCAAAGTTGCAAGTAAAGAGTCGAGGCAAATGATTTGATGAGATGTCACAAAGGGTATTCATTATGGGGCTGGGTGTCAAATATAATTAAACAAGATGCTGGACATTGCCTATCAAGCCTGGCCATTGCCTGCATGTTAAGCCTGGCCATTGCTTGCATGTCAAGCCTGGCTTACTGCCTGCATGTCAAGCCTGGCCATTGCCTGCATGTCAAGCCTGGCCATTGCTTGCATGTCAAGCCTGGCTTACTGCCTGCATGTCAAGCCTGGCCATTGCCTGCATGTCAAGCCTGGCCATTGCTGCATGTCAAGCCTGGACATTGCATGCATGTCAAGCCTGGCCACTGCCTGCATGTCAAGTCTGCATGTCAAGCCTGGCCATTACATGCATGTCAAGCCTGGACAATGCCGACAAGTTAAGCCAGTCCCAATCTAGTGTCAAAAGAATTAAACATGTTTCTAGCCACTGCTAGCAAGTCAAGTCTGGCCATCCATTGCCAGCATGTCAAACCCCCAAGTTTTAGAAATAAGGCCAAGTAGTCTCACAGTGACCTTCATCTAAGAAATGGACCAATGTGTACACAGATGCCAAAAAGATCTTTTGTCAATCCTTAAGCATGGGTGTATATAGATATGCACACAGATGCCAAACTTTGTCAAGCCTTAGTCTTCAACAGACCATTGCTTTATTTGAATTCAAACTACACATACATTTTTACATAATCATGTTCCAGGTGCCAAGCAAGTCAGACTATGAAGCATCATGACCAGGAAAGCTCTGACACCTAGGCAAATTTCACTGTAACTTTAAAAACAAATTAAAGCCAAAGGTCTGACACCTAGACAAATTTCACTAACTTTAAAAACAAATGTAAGCCAAAGGTCTGACACCTACACAAATTTCACTGTAACTTTAAAAACATAAATTGAAGTCAAAGGCTTGACACCTATGCAAATTTTACTGTAACTTTAAAAACATAAATTTAAGCCAAAGGTGTCAGTCATCCTACAAATGACCAATTAGTGCAGGTTCACATCCAACCCATTATTAATCAGTGCAGATTGATGACCAGTCAGTATGTGCGTGTGTTTGTGTGTGTGTGTGTGTGTGTGTATTCATGTCCTACCCATCACCAGTTGGTGTGAGTTCATATCTTACAAATGACCAATCAGTGCAGGTTCATATCCTACATCATCATGGGATGGCTACTAAGGCATCCTACACATTATATCATCATGGGTTGGCTACTAAGGTGTGCCCATGGGCATGGCACTTTACATCAACTGCCTCAGTAATAATAACCTTTATGTGTCAGAGTGCTTTTTTTAAAACCCCACTTCAACTGGTGTAGCTGAGAGTAGTAAAGTGACATATACTTGTGTAACATTCAGACTCTGCTGTGTGACTTTTCCCTATGTGCAAATTAACTCAGCTCCACAAGCATAAATTAAACTCCACAGGTGTGAGAATAATAATGTGGTTAATTTATGGATTACCAACTATATGCAACTATTTTCAACTATAATCAACTATACTCCTAACCAGACTCAGAGCAAGTGGCAACTCAGTGGGTTGTGAGATCCCAAGCAAAGTGAAGACAGGGTTTAACTCCCTCTGTAACACCTTGCTATTTCAATCTAATTGGATGTGTATCTGTGGAAACTATAGCTATGTGGAAAATGATCAACACACTTAGTACACATGTACTAGAATACTATTTAAGCACAGCACTACTATTAAACAAATATGGTATTTACAACTAAATGACTTTACCAAATACTTCTTTTCAATATATACATCATTAGTGAGCCATGGTTTTCAAAAAAGTTCCCATCCTTGTTTTTAGAGCTATAAAAGCACAACTGAGCTAAATATTTTGCTAGTGCTATGGGAAAATCTATGAAAGCCTGACACCTTATCTCTCCCATGGAATTAACACTGCTCTTCAAAAAGGAGGGCAAACAAATGCATGCTGGGTAAAATACATAACACATTATAATAACAGAAACATACATACACCCTGTAGTGACTGTTGGTGTGAAATACTGTGTACATCCTATTCATCCTACTTAAATATGGATCTCACAATCTTCAAATAGAAAAACAGATACAAAGCAGAAACCTCTCAAAGAAAAAAGGAGTAGGAGTTATTGAAAGGACTACATTTTGCCTTGGCATGGTGAAACCTTCTCACTCCAAATGTTTGGCAATGTATTTAGGGCTGAAAAACGGAAGAGGACGATATAAGAATGTCACGCTCTGGAAAATGACTTAAAGAAGTTATGTCAACTTATTTCCCTTTCCACTTCACTTTTCAATAATATCATTACTCAAACTAACATCCAATTTCCCAATTCAGGTGCAGTGACCTCAGCTACATCCTATAAAACCTCTACACTTGTCAAAGTGACAATGACAACGTGACCTGTTGCAAGTGGTCCAATAAATCCACTTCTCTCCAGCCTGTCCCCATAAGAAGATGGCTAACAAGAAATGGATATTTTCAATGCAAGTCATCTATGTTAATATTCACCATGGTAAACCTGGTATTCAAAGGCAACAAAAACCCAAATCAATTACACATGTAAGGTTATCCAATAAGACAACATGAATACAGTTCAACCTGATATTTAATTAATTTTTTTAAAAATCTCTCTAAAACAATCACCTTTATAACTTACATTTTTTTATAAAGACCACACAAAAATCATCCCATAAATGCTTCCATAAATCATCCACCTAGTCATTATTACTAGTCACAAATGTGGCTTCCCCATGCCGATTTAATGTTTTCAAATTTAGTGAATTTCTTCCAACAGTTTATGCCGATAGAAAGTTACTGACAGGAAGATTGTGAGACTGACAGAAAGGTTGCTGCAATATTCCAACATTAGAGCCTGTGGATGAATACATGTATAGCCCCACTACAGTCTCGTGTCATCCAGGGTATAGCCCCACTACAGTCTCGTGTCATCCAGGGTATAGCCCCACTACAGTCTCGTGTCATCCAGGACGAGAACAAATTAAAAAATATTTTGAGGCCTGAAGTACTCTGAAGACTGTCAAACCAACAAGTAATCAATGCTGAATAAAAATAAACCAACCATATGTATTGCTAAATGAGTTTTTAAACTTTTCTGTATTAGTTCATTAGTTGCTCTTCTTCGCTATTCTGCGTTTTAAATCAGTTTCATTATTATTATTTTTTCCCTTACTCTGTATGTGAAATTAATTTAAATTATTTGCCTCGTTTACTGAAATGTTGTCTGCAACATTATGCAATATCCTTAATCCACTCCATATTATGGAATTTATTTTTTTGCCATTTAATGTAAGTGCCAATTCCAGACATTCTCACTTCTGTTCAAAATCTTGGAGTATTTTTAGTAGTACTTCAAGATCCTTACTTCTCTCCATCTCCCTCTCTTTCTCTCCACGTACCTGAGGGACAGATGCACTGGTAGGTTGTCTCCCCTGCCTTGTAACACTGTCCACCATTTTGACAGGGATCTGGACTACAGGGCTGATACAATTGTTCACAACGCTGACCTCTGTATCTGGCTGGGCAGTCACACCTGTTAAATAAATTATAATAAATAATAAAAGTCAAAAAGATAATAACCAAATGTAGTTAATGAAGAAAAGAGTAAATCTGGACAAATCATACCCAATTAGAACACAAAAATAGCTGGACAATTCTCTGGACAAATCATACCCAATTAGGACACAAAAATAGCTGGACATTCAACCTTTGACCCAGAACTGCATTCCTTGTACTAGATGTACCATAAAATGTTTCTGCATTCTGCATCTGCAAAATAATTTTTCCTATTTGACAGCATCCTATTATTAGTACATCAGAACGATTTTACAATTCCAAACAAGACAAGTACTGAGAGACACACAAGGGACCCAGGGCTTCCAAAAAAATGCAGAAATGTGCATCCCTGATGCAATAAAATTAAAAATGATGCATTTAGATCCTGTTTATGAGTCCTGTAGAACGCAATAAAAACTGACCAAGTCAACTTCCAGATTGCAGAAAAGTCAGAGATTTCTCAAAAAACAGATCTCAATGATTTTCTACACCATCTGCAGAGGTCATGCTCAATAATTTTGCACTGTGCTAATTTCCGAGTGTAGCCGAATAAGTAAAGTGCACATATTCTCGAAATGACAATGTGCTAAGGATTCAAATGAAATTAGAAGATCAACCTTTTGATAATAATATTACTACCATTTGTTTCTTTCACGTCAACACATACATGCCAGCCATTATGCTTTTGTCATAATCACTATGCCTTTTTTCCCCACAAATTACATTTTATGTCCTACAGTATCTGGATTATGCTGTTTTGGTAAATTAAAAAATAAAATAAAAAATCAGTCAAAAGTGATTTTTATGATTTTAATACTTGTATACATTTAAAAATCTGCTTGAAAAACATTACTGCTACGTTAGCATACTCTATGTTTCTATTTATAGCAACTTTAATGACACATTTTATTTCCACAGAAAGGTTTCATCAATCTGAACTTAGCTTCACAGATTCATTATATTCATATTAAAATAAGGTAGTGGACCTGTCTATGGTTTTATCAAAAATGGCACAAGATTATAATAAGCAAGATGCTGCTTTACGGGGTGACTTGTGGATGTTATGTGACAGCTTATGGATCTTTGCAAACTTCAAAACATTTCAGATTAAAGGACAAATCAACACCATTTTAAAAAAAGAAAATGAGAGTAATGTAATACGGCACTTGGTAGTGACGGGAATCAGTCAGAAAATCATAATCAATAATCAGTTTCCCTTAACCAACTGATCATCGGTTATAATCGCTTACTAAGAGCAAATTTTAAAGTTAAACAGTTATATCTTTGATCAAGAGTTCAATATCTTTATGAATGTACAGAAGTAATCGCTTTTAATGACATGTATACTTTAACCTGAAAAATTACCGGTACATTGTGTGTTACTTTTGTTCTACAACTTTGTTAAATGAATGCATCTTTTTATGGCTGATCAGTCATATGTAACTGAAATACTGCTGCAATCCCCCGAAATTCTTTCATTCCTATGCGATGTGTCTATAATTTAAAATATAGAAGGACATGATCTTCTTGTTTGCCATTGTTTATAAATACATGTACTACAAAAGATGTTGCAATTTAACTGAAACAAATCAACAAAATGTGTTTAAATTTATCAATTTAACAACTTGACCATGTAATAATGACTATATGCTCCAAATTTTGAATTAGGTTTTTTATTTGTATTTGTGAAGGGATTAATAAATTTCAGGTCAACTTTAGTGGCTTTGAATTTTAATAACCTTTGTGCTTTGCATACACCTAAAAAGTAGTCTCCCTTTACACACAATCGATTATGGAGTTCACAATCGATTATCTTATTGGTTTGCTCAACCAACTGATGATTATTAATTATCGGAACAACGCTAGCACTTGGGATTGAGTCAATGAGTGTTCATTGCAAAATTGATAATTAAATTCACAAAATTGATAATTAAATTCACAAAATTGATAATTAACAAATTTTTGGTTTTGAAGGGTGTGAATTTCTGGTTAGTGTTGTTTGATAAATCCCATTGTCACACATCACAGAATAGAACATAAACAATTGTGGAAATTTTTACTAATTAGATTTTCATTCCAAAACATGAGTGTCACACTGTTTTCCCTCAATTTTCATTATATCTCTTTCCAATATCTACACTTTTTGCTTAAGAATGCGGTTAGAAATATACTTATATATGCTTAAAATCTAAATCACTGTGGTTCAAGCAGCTTAATTTAAGGTTCCTTCCTGAGATCATACTAAAAACAAACAAAGCCATCCACTGAGTAGCAACAGTAATTAGTTAAATCTAAATGGAAACTAATTTATCAGCCATTAGTTCTATCTGATCTGCCCTAGGAGAAATTTACATCTCATCATCCCTGTCAATTACCCAATGACTGACAGAGTAACATAACTAATTCAGTTTGTGAGGGGAAAGACCTTTCCAAATATTTATTTTGTCATCTAATACCATACAGAGAATCAAATCTTCACTATTATATCTAATAACATGAATTTTAGAGGTGCATTACACTCAAATAGATCTCCAATTTGAGCCAATCAAAGCAATAGTTGTGACTGCAAACTACAGGACACCTATATTTTAGTTCAATTTGTAGATAGCATTCCCACATGTTGTTCCACATTAAGTAGGTAAGATTATGTAACCCACACAAGGATACAGTTTATACCCATCCAACTAGTTGCAGGCATGGGACTGATCATTTAATTATGAGGGGAACAAGGAGGTCTTTTATGTTTAGAAAAAAAAAACAACTTTTGATTTATAAAACAAACTTTAAAAAATGTCCTTCTCTGATTTCTCATTTAAACGAAAAAAGTTACTCTGCAATAAAAGAAAATAAATAAATCCAGGTTTTAAATAAAATCACGGCCTCCATTTTTACCTCTAAAATAAATGGTATATCCCTCATGGGACAAGGGGCTGCTAAGAATGACAGATTGCCAAGTTGGAAAGGTCTATTTAGATTGACATTGGCCTAAGGATAGGATTTAGGGGAACCATTTATCTTCAACTAGGAAACAAATAGGATCAATATTACATATATGACTGGTTTTTATTTCTGCAGGCACTTTGCATTATAGAAGTTAATGAAGAGTGGCAGGGCAAAAAAATTATGAATATGGCTAATCTTGTGGTATCTCTTTAAAACAACAAACTCCATTCTGCAAAAATAAAAAACTGGGGCATGTTTACCAGACTCCCTCCATTTACCTAATCACAGTTCATCCAGATATTTCATCAGAAAATTCAACTTTCATTTCAAACACTTTTCAAAGACTGTTATAGGAAGAAATTTTTTTGGTGCAAAATAATTGCTGAAGAATGTAGATAACAGTACCATATATACTAGCTTATGAGTCCAACAGCAAACTGCCCAGACCAAGATCTGCTGTCACAATATACAATAGCAGAACTGGGTCTGTGCAGTTTGCTAGAAGTAATCTGGAGAAAAAACAACACAGACCCTGATCTGCAGACATAAAGCATTATCAAGATCTTTGTTTATATGACTCAACTATTAAGTGAGTGTATATGGTAAATATGGCGCTCATTTTAATTGAATTGACCTTACATGAGTTGCTTCCCCTCCCAAATTTTGTGACAGGGCTACCCGCTAACCTCCAACAAACAAGCAGTATTTGGCAAAGAAACATTTCAGCTATAAGTGATATGTTTATTTAAAATGATTTGCGATATTGAAAATATCAAATATCAAAGCTGCATAAATTATACTGCAGTAGACTATTTATTTGTGTAGTTCAAGCTTGTACAGTAATAAACTTAGTGTTTTATTTCAGTAAATAATAAAAAAAATTTAAAGCTGACCGAGAACTTATTTATGTACAAGGAAATTCGCTCCAAAAGATGCTAATGTATTTAGTAATGGTAGGTAACCTTATCCTTCTTAATTTTATCTGGCTTTTTTGCATGCTGCCTGATAGTAAATGAATTAAAAATTAAAAACAAAATAAAATCGTAAATAATTACTGTTTATAAGTATACTGTTATTACAAAATAATTTTAAAGTTCTACTATGTTTGTCAGAGTGATCAATGATAACTATTGATATAAATATGTAAATGCATGCTTAATATATCAGACAATATTTATTATCTGAAACCATTGTTTTGTATTTCTTTATTATTATAATTTTGTATCCCTACCCCTCCTTCAGCCCAACGAAAAAGCAAAGAGTCACTCATGTCTGAAAGATTGGGATATAAAATTATTATTTCTGAGACAAGCCAACATTAAATTATACATTTTCAATCTTTCAACTATTGCAATTGGGGATTCAGTGCTTCCTATACAACAAAAAAATTATACATCAAGGCCCAAATGTTTGGGTGTTCTCCACCCATATTTTAGAAATGTTTCTTTTTACATATATGTCAATTTCAATTCATTTTGTTTTCTTTCAAGTTATTGACGGGACATATATTTCTATACACTTTTGTGCAAACAAATGTGTTGTAAACACCATTGTTTCCATATTCGGCTGATTGTTCACACAACCACAAAAAATCTTAATCCATCTAAGTTTGGTTTATGTTTTGGGAACGGAATTTATTTTATTTATCCATAAAGACAATCAAGAAATCAATAAATCATTGCAAACATTGTAAATACTTATCATAATCAATTCATTATTAACACAAGCAGCTTGGATGGAGGAAAATGGCAGATGTAAGCAATGCCTGGAGGTGTGTCTAATTTACGCTCACCGATTGGTTAAATGATCAGCATGATTGACAAATGGCTATAGCTCAATTAGGTATTTCATACTTAAACAACAACTCTTGGAAAAATTTTTGTTTGAGAAGACCTTAAGTTTAATGTATTTTAAGGCATTTGGGGTCAATGAATGTTCTGACCTCCTATCGAATCAATTTGGGAGGCTGCAGTCTTATTTGTTTCGGACTAACAGTTTTTCAAGTTTAAACAAAATATTCATTTCATTTTTATTGTCAATACTTCATTATTTTTATGCTTTTCACTCTTGCCATAGGAATTCAAAGTGCCGAGCAGAATTTAGCTTGAAAAGTTTCTACTGATGGCCGGTACATTGGAACCAATGCAAAATAAATGAACATTTTCAGCTGTCAGATTCCAGTTATCAAACACAAAGTGTTATTTTGTATTTTTTCATCAATTTAAATGAAGAGATATATATTAATTCTGAATTCTATCAGCATATATTTACTCCGATTTAGTGATTCTGGTTCAACAGGAAAACAAATATTTTGTAGAATTTGTATATTGATGTGCAAATTGTTATATAGTCCCAACCATCAAAAGACTTTGGGGATTCACAATGCCAATGTAACAACAGCTAGCTTGGATCTTTTTATAAACATAAAACACAGCACCATGAATATAATTCATGGGAATCTTGTTTAATAAATAAGACAAATAAACTTCCCATTGCTGAATACATCATCAATTTTTGTTTAGCAGCCATAATAGCCCAAAGAATACAGGATCATTTCATTTGTAACAAAGGATGGTTACAACCCCAGGCAAGGACAAGAGATACTGAGTACATTGGCACGCCAACCTGAAGAATTGCTGATTATTTAAGCAATTAAACATGAGGTAAAATTCATGAATAATTGTGCTTCTAATTTTTTTAAAATAGATCTTTAATATTTTTTTAATACTTCGTACAGACCTATTCACTTGTATCAACAATGCTTATATTGACAAAGCATCTGTCAACAAAACAGTCACAAGTCCATGATATTTTGTCATGACCAACTTGTCATGCTTATGTTGACACAGCGATAAAAAATAAATGTATATGTTGACAGAAGCTCAAAGTGAAAATATAAATAATTTGGGGGGTGGGGGTGCAGGTGATGATGTAATTGCTGGTGTTGACAACCTGATGTTTCTGACCCATACTTGGTTCTACAATTATATGATGTTGCTGTCAGGGTTTAATGTTGACTTCACACTAACAAATGGGCTTATGTTTGGTTTTCTAAAGCATGCCTGTCCTGCGGTGACTTCAATAACACAAGTATCGATCATCAAGCCAATTACAATCTTTAACAAATCAAAAGATGTTGTCACCAAATAAAAGCAATGAATTATGATGATCTTATTTTATTACTCTGTGTGACATTTGAGTGTTACTTACTTGAGATGTATAAAGACCTTTTTAAAAAGTGTCAGCTTTTGCAATTATTTTTCATCAGTACTTTTAATTTTCATGGTTAACTGGTTCCATTACACCCATCAAAAATTGTATAAGCATGTAAATAACAACCATGCAGCCAGAATGTTGGTTGACAATGGGATACATCTTGACTACCATTTTTATACATGTCTTTTATAAATTCCTTGATTTTTTAAATGTACATGTACTTAACACTTTTTCCATTATGAATTTTATTACACAAAAGTAAAAAAAAATATAAATTGTCAATATCCAGGTTTATTTCACACTGGTTTTGTCTTCATTTAAATCAAACCTTCCTATTTTTTTTTAAAGTGTACACCATACTCACTGGTCAACTCTTACAGATGAATTTTAGTTTTATGCACACCAAACAGAAATTATACCCCACCATCACCACACCCCAAATTTACCTATGTTGACCATATTACTTAGGATATCAAAATCAATAGACTGCAATAAGGTCAGTAAATTTATATGTAGAGTAGAGATCACACAGTGTAGAGATTAAAAACAAATATCTTGTTAAATCCGTTGAGTCATCTGTGAATTGTGTTATTATCACACAACTATTTCCTTATGCAGGGGAGACAAATCACTCCTTGCATGTCAGGGTCAAATCTTCAAGCATATAGTAAGCACAAGAACGCAGGTTATTTCTTGTGACTATGCATAAACCTGCTAGACGAATCATTGTAAGCCATTAAACCTTTTTGAAGAATCATTGTGAGCCAAAATAAAATTTTCTTCACCCATTAATAACCTTTCATGATGATTCAGTGAACCAATCAAGATTTTCTTTTCCACTAATCAACTGATATAACTCCTGTTGATGTTGTTGTTATAGGGTTTAATGTCATTTTTCGGCACATGATAGGCTATACATGGCAGCCACTATGAATGGTGGAGAGAGAACCCCCCAAAACACGGAAAGAACCACCGACCCACACGAAGCTATTGGCAAGCTTTCTCAAATACCCACATTGGCCGAAGCTGAAACTTGAACCCACGCAGACAGAGGTGAGATGGCAGTGATCCGTAACGGAGAGCGCTTTCGACCACTTGGCCACTCAAGGGGCCCCTTGTTGATATAAAAATAACATATTATACAGGCCGATTGATGATATATATTTATTTATGCACACTCATAAAAAATGAGGATATTTTGTCCCAGGCATCTATGGATGAAAAGTTTGTAACTTGCAAAGCTGTTACTATCCCCATATATCTAAATTATTCCAAGCATACATTCTTATAAAGTACAGCAACATCGGAGTATGACTGCAGGTTTGTGGACAGGTTAGGCTGGGGTGGGTGTGGGGCATTGTTATGGCAAGATGTTAAGAATGCAAGGTATCAACTGGAAACAATTCATTAAATATTAGTCTCTAGAATCAAGCACTGTACTATCTTGTTTGAAATGTTTCCTGCTCGATACTGGTTTTGTACATAATAAAACATAGTGTGGACTGAAATACATCTAAAATATCCTTGTCAAAAGAGTATGGCATATCCAATGAAAATCTGTTTATTATTAAACAAATGGCAGCAGAAATTAGTAATAATAATAATAATAATAATAATAATAATAATAATAATAATAATAAAGACTGTTATTTAGAGAAGGTAACTCAATTAGTTACAGAACTAATCTACCTTGAGGCCTTCTATCTCTTACGTACAATATATACAATACATACAACATGCTGAAGAGTTTGGCTTGACACTAAATAATTAAGGAATATTAAAATTCAAAGTATTAAGCCTGGAATATGCGTGTGAATAAATAAATATATATCATCAATGAGCATAAAAATGTTATTTTTTATCAACAAGGGGGCTCCCCGATTGGCCAAGTGGTCGAAAGTGCTCTGTTACAGATCACTGTCATCTCACCTCTTGTGAGCCTGCCATGGAAATACTGAAATACCACTGTATTTGTCAGGAAATATTGAAATACCACTGTACTTGTCAGGAAATATTGAAATACCACTGTACTTGCCAGGAAATATTGAAATACCACTGTACTTGTCAGTAAATACTTGTACAAATCAAATGACCTCTTTAAGTGAAGGGTGAGAAAGAATTTGCAAGTTGTAAAATATCAAACCTTAAAGGGGCCCCAAGTGGCCGAGTAGTGTTACGTATATTTGATTTAAATCATTTATCTTTATTGTTTGTTTGTCAGATTCAAATCTGACATTTTAAGTTTAAGATTCATTCATTGGGAGATATTATTTTTAGAAACTGGGATGACATGTACTCTTAAGAATAAACACCATGTGTTGACCTCATTTCTGACCTGGCTTCAGAGTTGTAAACAAGCTTTTAAAATGATTGGTTGATTCCAAGGACATTATAGAGCTTTGTTATAAACATTTTTCTATATTTAGTTGGGTCATACAGTGTGTACGTGATTTTTTGAATGTAAATTTGTTCTAAAAGATTCTAGAAGATCACGCGACCCCTTTGTTGTTTACGTAAAAACAGGTATATAAATTATGTTTTGGAGCGAACTATTTAGTAGAACTTGAGCTGTTAGAATACTAAGTTATGTGTCGTTTTGAGTTATTATAAATTACCTTGTATTGGAAATTATTTCAATTCGTTTGGATTTATTTTGTTTTATTTATCTGGAAAAGAATTGTGCTCATAGAATTTTATTACCAAGAACTGACTTCATCACGTGACATCGTCTTCCATCTTGGATACTTTGCTGGGATTTGAACTTGGAATTATTTGGACATTTTATTACCAGGACTTTTGCAATTTCTCTAGTGAATATTTTGAATTATTTTTGGATTAATTTTGGAATTGATTCTTAAAACCGTAAGTTTATTTTTCTTTTCTGGAAAATATTTGTGCTTAATAAATTGTTTAAGTTTTTATAAGTTTGTTATTTTCACTCTTTTTATGTTACTGTTTATTCAAGCCTAAGCACATAACAGTAGTCTAAAGCATTTTCCGTTATGGATTACTGCCGTCTCACCTCTGTCTGCATGGGTTCGAGTCTAAGATTCAGCTAATGTAGTTATGTGAGAAAGCTTGCCAGTAGCTTCTCGTGGGTCGGTGGTTCTTTCTTGGGAGATTTTCCTCTGGTTCTTCCTCCACCAATAATACTGGCCGCCATGTATAGCCTATCGTGTGCTGAAAAATGGCGTTAAACCCTAAAACAGCAACAACATGATCACACCTTAAAGTGGACTTGAAGAATCATCTGTCTTTTACAACAATCATGGCTGGCACTGGCTTTAAAAAGTAGTCCACCAAAAAATTGAGAGGCTCAATATTTTATTGCCAATTTTAAAAAATGGCACCATTTACATAATGCAGTACTATCTGGTTATCTTGACATCCTAGTGAAGGTAGTATTGTCCAATATGTTAAGATAAGTAATGGGGTTGGGGCTGAAAATAACCAGAAATTTTGCATACAAGTCAATTTTTTAAATGAGCTGTTATCAGTGACTAGGATTAACACAGAGAGAAAAAAACAATGGATTTTGTTTCAAATGAAGACAACTAGTCTGAAATGGACTTGTATATTGAGAACTTACATTTATGTAGTACACACCACAATGTGTTAAATATGTCTCCATGAAATAGATCATATACTAGAAAATTCATATATCAGCCAAAACCTGGTAGAAAATAACACACCCACACACATATATAAACACACATAATGGTAGTCCTCATTTAATCTGTATCCGATTGTCAACAAAAATGTTTACAAAACAACTCACTCTGATATTTATTATTCCTGTAGCGCATGGCTGTACAGTCGTATATATGCTACATGTACATGTACTTAAATTGGCCTAGACTTTGGTTGGTTGATTGGTTGATGTAGGGTTTAATGCCATTTTTCAGCATACGATAGGCTATATGTGGCAGCCAGTGTTAATGGTGAAGGAAGAACCCAGGAAAACCCACAGAAAGAACCACCGACACCCACAAGAAACTACTGGCAAGTTTTCTCATGTACCCACGTTGGCCGAATCCAAGATTCGAACCCACGCAGAGGTGAGATGGCAGTTATCTGTAACGGAGAGCACTTTAGACCACTCGGGGCACCCCTAGATTTTGGTCAGCCTGAAACAAAATACCACGATGCCAAGCCTATCAAGGGGATGAGGCTATTCATAGGAAAATGAAAACATGAACAAATTTAACAAGTTTAAAAAACATTCTTGCTAGATGTCCCACCATCATTTAACTTGCAAACAGGAAACTTTAACAGCACACTAAATATATTCCAATCACAATGAAAAATGAAACAATGCTTTTAGTTTGTTGCTGATTTCCACTGATCAAAGGTCAAAGGTTGATTTGATAAAGGTGTACATGCTATTGAAGGCGCTGGTAAAGTTTCTCTTTGAAGAACCAAACATTTGTCCATTTGTGCAATATCAAATAATTCTAGAACAAATCTGAGACAGAATTTTGTGTTCATTTATTTAGTATGTATACAGAATAGTTGGTGCTTGAATGGTAATCAGTTGTCTTTGAAGTTTCTGGAAAAATATTTTTTCTGGTACATTTTAAAAAAAAATTAAATACTGAAGTTGTCTGGTCGATTGTAGCTAGTCAGGTAACATGATTAGTTAGATTATAATACAACATACAGTACTAAAGCCAGACATCACGGATTATGATATAATAATAAAATGTTAGGGTGGTTTGTCAATAGGAACATAGGATTTGTTTATGTAACAATATATTCCAGTGCAATTTTATATCCAAGTTCTCGTCTCCCTGTCATGGTGCCTCCAAATTTCTTCACTCCAAACCCAAGGCTGTATATAAAATTTCTATCAGCTAAACTGTTGTCACCGAAAAAAATCAGCGGATGGTATATTTTGGCGCGAATAAGGGAAACAAAATCACAATTTGCGACATTATACAAGACAAGCGTGATCCCTAAATGTGGTTACAGATTGTGCTGAAATATCAATACATGTACACTTCTCCCTTGATAATTTGCACACAACAGGGTCCACAAACAGACACTGCACTAAGTAAGGGCACCAGCTACTGAGGGACCTTAAAAATTTAAAATATAGACATAGAGAAAAACGAGAGGGGGGATAAAAGTTGGGCTGTTTAATGACAGAGTCTTCATTTTAAAATCACGCCAATAATAATAACTGTTAATAATTTGCTTTTTCTAATGAAGTTATTCGTTTTTCTGCATAAATAATATCTATTTTCAAAATATCCAATAGATGCAAGTTTGTTTCAACTGTCTTCACCAACTATCACATGTATGCAAAGCCATCTGTATTTTACATCTCTGCTTTTTGCTTTGTTGATTAGTCTGGTTCCAGACTGGTATTTAACTGTATAATGCCAAATCGAGAGTCAAAGGAGCAGGGTACAGTCAATATACAACCAAATAAGATACCTTTTTTCCCAAAAACTTGCAATATTATTTTTTGTGAGAAAATTGTGTATGTCAAATTTTGTCAAGAACATTTTCAAGACATTGTAAGTAAAAACTGTGAATGGACAAAATGCACACAGACACTGTTGATGATGATACTGTCAGTGTGAGAAAAGTAATACTGTGTCTTGCAATTCAAAGACAAGGCAATTAACCAAGCCATTTATGAACTCACAGATAGGATCCATACTGGTTGGTACATATGCCACCATTCTCACAAAGTAAGGGATTATCACGACACTCATCGATATCTTCTGTGCATGTGGTTCCAACAAAGCCTGGGCTACACATGCATTTAAAAGTAGATGTCAGTGAAGTACACGAGCCCCCATTTCTGCATGGCATCGATGCACAGTAATCAATCAGCTCACAATTGATGCCTAGAAGAAACAAAAAAAAATAAAAAATAAAGATTAGTTACACAACCAAAATGTTCCATCTGTTTTATTTATATTTCCTCTATTGATTCCTATAAAAGTAAAGCTTAGATGATGAACTAATCACTTATCCATGAACTACAATGACTGACTCAACATCATCAATGCTACACCAAGAATTGGATGAGCAAGGGAACTGTCCCCCTTTCCCTTTAAATTTGATGGACAAGGACCATGTTCCCCTAAATTTGAGAAACAAACAAAATTTCATTGAGACAAATAACTGTTTGCTTTGTAAGTAATGGTCAATAAGTGTGGTCATGGGATGTACAAAGGTCAATAACCGGGAAACAAGAAGCCAATTAAAAAAAAAATATCCATAATCACATGTATAAGGAGCAATGCTACATGTAATATAATGGATATAATTATTTTGTAATTAATTAATAATTAATTAATTTTGTAATTAATTAATAATTTTTCCTTAGAAATCAGAGTAAATATTATTTTTCAGTTATTTGGGGGGTCATGAATTTTGTTCCAAATAAAATCCAAATCTATCCCCTCTTCACCCACCCCCAAATACCCAATTAGATGGTCAGTCCCATAATAGGAAGATAATCAATGACTGTCTCACTATTTCATAGGAAAATGTAACTTAGTAAATACTTAATTTTGATACATGATCTAGTAAATAGTCATTTATTTTTACTGCAGGTTCAATAAGTCCATGACCAAGTACCATCTATACTCGCTTACAAGTCAAATCTAACGGCAAAGATGCAGACATGCATGGTACCATAGCATATCAGCTAAAAGACACTACATTCATGACACTGGTATACGCAACCCATTGCCACAAGACAGCTTGAAGTATTTGGAAGTAACTGCTGTAAGACACCATGCGATATATGGGACAGTAAATGGGACTAATTGCCATAAGACAGCATAATGTTTATGGAGCTGTCACAAGATAGTTGTTGTTATTGTAGGGTTTAACACCATTTTTAGCACAAGATCGGCTATACATAGCGGCCAGTATAATGGTGGAGGAAGAACCCAAGAAAACCCACATATACCTTATGCTGTATCATGGCAATTAATTCCATATACCATATGCTGTTTTATGGCAATTAATTCCATATACCATATGCTGTTTTATGGCAATTAAATCCATATACCATATGCTGTTTTATGGCAATTAATTCCATTTACGATATACTGTCTCATGGCAATTAATTCCATATACATTATACTGTTTTATGGCAATTAATTTCATATACATAATGCTGTTTTATGAAATTATGGCAATCAATCCTGTATACCACATTATCATATACTGTCTTATGGCAATTAATTCCATATTTCATATGATGTCTTATGGCAATTAATCCCATATACCATATCCTGTGTGATGGCAATTAATTCCATAATGATATGCTATCTTACTGCAACAGTTCCATTGCCATATTTGGTCCTATGGCAAATAGTTTCATATACCTTATCCTGTCTTGTGACAGTTAGTCTTTAGTACATGTACCTTGTTTATCCCACAAGACAGTTTTCTAAGTAGAATGTTTTGATGCCACAGATGACAGATATATTGCCCACATTGCAAAAATTAAGCTTCCATGATGCCGTTAAGCTAATTAGAATACATTTCTACAAATAAATCATTGCCTGTAAATGCCAAATGAAAAAAATTTAACATACACATTTAACTTTACAGCCTCTACTTATTCCTAAGGTTCTAATTTGGGTCTTTTAGTTTGGTATTAATTTAACATTGAAAACATTTTAAAAATTCAAAATTTACACAGAATTTTGGAATATGCAAGAAAGTGGATCCGTGCTTGCATAACACTGGAACTGATAACACTAAAACACAAAATGAAAAAAAAAAATGAAGTCTTTGCCCACTGACAAATATGACTATTTTGTGCTCAGTTAAGTTACAAATGCTGTCACTAATTTGAGACAGCTCCATTTCTTAGACTTCAGACATGACAAAATAAATGGGATTATGTCAATCTTGAACTCTGATTCGGTCTAGCTTAAAATCTAAGTCATCATAATGCTTAGTCTGATTCAGACTTGCTTAAAATCTAAGTCATCATAATGCTTAGTCTGATTCAGACTTGCTTAAAATCTAAGTCATCATAATGATTAGTATGTTTCAGTCTAGCTTAAAATCTAAGTCATATGGTTTAGAATGATTCAGTCTAGCGTAAAATCTAAGTCATCATACTGTTTAGTATGATTCAGTCTCGCTTAAAATCTAAGTCATCATAATGCTTAGTCTGATTCTGACTAGCTTAAAATCTAAATCATAAGACTTAGTCTGATTCAGACTAGCTTAAAATCTAAATCATAAGACTTAGTCTGATTCAGACTAGCTTAAAATCTAAGTCATCATAATGTTTGGTATGATTCAGTCTAGCTTAAAATCTAAGTCATCATACTGTTTAGTATGATTCAGTCTCGCTTAAAATCTAAGTCATCATAATGCTTAGTCTAATTCAGACTAGCATAAAATTTAAGTCATTATGTTTGGTATGATTCAATCTAGCTTAAAATCTAAGTCATCATATTGTTTAGTGTGATTCAGTCTAGCTTAAAATCTAAGTCATCATAATGTTTAGTACGTTTCTGATATCTGACATTTTTTTCACCTAATAAACTGACAGTATGAGGGGCAAATACGGAGCAGTTTTGCTAAGGGGAGTAACCCAAACACACTACTGAATTGCTAGTAGAGAAGACCAGGAGCAATTAGCTCCCTTCATTCACTAATTTCAATCCCTTTCATACTGACATGAATCCTGAAAAATACAAATTAACACAGCTGCCACAAGACTGCCTTTTTTATTCAGCTTTCCATGTGGCAAAGAAATGTTAAAAACACTTGGCAAGAAAATAACATAAAGATTTCAATTTTAAGAACCCATTCTAAATTTCAAAGTTATATTTGTTGCACAAAATGTTCAAATTAATTTTGCACTCTGAAGCAATTTCTAGTATTTCAATAAAACTACAAATCAGGTATTCCAAATGACCATTAATCTTCAAAATGATGATAATTGCTGTTAAAATCCTGTCTGAAAAATGGATTATTTTACAAAGAACAGGTCCAAGTAAATCCAAATATGCAAAAATGCCAAGACTGGTGTACATTTTGTGTGCCACTCTTAGCCAAATGCCTAACTCTAAACAGAATAATTACAAAGAATGGAAATGATAAAATGTCACATATTGTTTGTAACAAAAATAGCTGAATTAATAGTTAAAAAATTGTCAAATAGGCACAAGCTGATTACCAATACCGTTGTTGAATGCATAAAAAAGAGCATCCAGGTGAGTGCATTTTTCAGCATGACCAATTTACAGAGAATACAATGGATTTCCCAAACAGAAACTTGTGCAGTAAATTTGCAGGCAAATTAAAATTTCTAAGAATTTTCTCAAGGTAATGATTGCTGAATCTAAAGTGTCTTTTCTCCAACCATGTCTACAATGAACCCACCGAGCACTCTACAAGAGTCCAATTTCCAACCATATCTACAATGAACCCACCAAGCACTCTACAAGTGTCCTATATCCAACCATGTCTACAATGAACCCACCGAGCACTCTAACCGAGACTTATCTCTAACCATGTCTACAATGAACCCACCGAGCACTCTACAAGTGTCCTATATCCAACCATGTCTACAATGAACCCACCGAGCACTCTACAAGAGTCCAATCTCCAACCATGTCTACAATGAACCCACCAAGCACTCTACCCGAGTCCTATCTCCAACCATGTCTACAATGAACCCACCAAGCACTCTACAAGAGTCCAATCTCCAACCATGTCTACAATGAAACCAAGCTATGATGTCTGCAGTAAAGCAATTTATAGTGTCTAGCACTAAGGCATCATGCTGCAGACATCATGTCATATTATCCTGATACCAAGCTGACCAGTCCTAACACTAACATCTTAATGCTGAGCTGCTAGTACCATTTTCAAAGATCTTTGGTATGACTTGGCTAGGGTCCATGATGAATGCATTAACCACTATGCCACCAAAGCAAAATGATTAGTTTGACGAGGTACAAACAATACTTCAATGTGAATCACCAGATAAATTGAATGATTAGTGATTCCATTTTGAATACCACTGGTGGCATAAATTATAAATTATCTCCTCATGACATTTTAGTGAATAGAAAGAGTTACTTACCCTTGTACCCAGATCTACAAACACACTTGTATTCTGCAAGGCTGGCAGTGTTGTAGCAGGTGCCCCCATTTCGACATGGAGACTGCAGCACACATACACTGCTGGGACTCTGAGTTTCACATAATAAGCCTTCAAAACCTGAAATAGAAGTGAGTGACTTATCAATTAATTACCAATTAACTGACTTTGATTGATTGGGAGGCTGATTTATTGATTGATTGGGCGCAGATTTTTGGTTGAATGAATAGTGACAGTTACTGATTAAGCACTGATTAATTAGTGATTTATCAACTTGTTGACTGATTGCTGAATATACATGTAAGAACAGGTCTGACTGAATGAGTGGATGAAAGGTTCTGCAGCTGAAATACTATAGGTTATAGAACAGTTCTTACCTTAAAATGCACTTTGCCAATAAGTGACTCAATTAATTAGTAATGTTCTTCACATAATTAACCTGTGTCTAAAGTATGCAAATTACTTCTAAAATTTAAAAGTTGTTTTGTTTTTTCAAGCATGCTTTAACAGGTACATACAATAAATGGAACATAGTTTCCTGGTGCACCTCAAAACATTGTCACGAAAATACAGTACCTATAATTTTTTTCTGTTTAATTTATAGTGTACTGCATGTAAAGTGTGAAAAAAACAACATGCAGTGATATGTTTGTGAGTGTTTGTGTTGATTGTGGACCTTTTCAACGGGTTAGTAGAACTAAACAAAGTATTCAATAATACATCGGGGGTTTTTTTTGTTTTATAATGTTATTCTTAAAATAAAGGAATATTTTTTTACAAAAAGACTTTTTTTCCTAATTTTAATTTTTAACTTGATGGATAACATGTAGGTAATGATTAAGTAGTTGGATACATTGGTGCATGACCCATTTGAATGCAAAATTGGAGGGAAATAACTATCAACTCACAGTCAATACCCAGTTACTTCCCTTGTACCAGGGCACCTAAACTAGTGCTAGATGACTATTACAACTGTTCTATTTAAAATTATATTTCTTCAGTTCTTGTGTACGAGGTTATCAAAACACATTTAATAAAGCTTTTTTTGTTTTGTTTTCCAGCACGAAGAAGAGTATCTCAATTTAATTTACAAGCATATTTACCTCCCACCACAAACAACATCCTGAATACATCATTACCCTGAATACAATGTTTAAATTAGTTGCTTCAACGTGAAATGGAAAGATATAAAATTTACAAGTACATTTTTGATATGCCTGACAAAGAAAACTTTGTACATTTTCAATTTATGAAAACTACATAGGATGAACCAAAACCAGAAGAAGCTTGCAGTATCACTCAACTCAATGACAAAGGAAAGAAAAGAACAGTATTATTCAGGTTTAAGCCTCTTGTTTAGCTATATTTTTTATCCTGTGTCACTGTTAGTTTTACACTGAGTGATCTTGCATGCTTGCCATGTTGATTCACCCTCCATTGTTGACATTTAAATAATGTGGTACGCAGTTTAATATGACAATGTATTTCATGTGATACACACCTATCGGACAAACACACTGAGCTCGAACCACACCCAGTATCCATTCCAGTTGGCAGCTACCATTATTCATACACAAGTTAGCACGACATGGGTTTTCAGTTTCACAGTATTCGCCCAGATAATTGTCTCCACATCTGAAAAAGCAATAGCAATATAATATTTTTGAGTGCACGAAATATTCATTTATTTTTAACCATCAAAACTAAAGACAGTTGTGTCATGATATTCTGTTTTGTTTGTTTTTTAAGGTTTAACGCCATTTTTCAGCACAATATAGGCTATACATGGCAGCCAGTATTATTGTTGGAGGAAGAACCCGGTAAGCCCCTGGTAAAAACCACTGACAAACGAGAAGCTTTGGCATGCTTTCTCACATACCCACATTGGCTGAATCTGAGACTCGAACCCACGCAGACATAGGTGAGATGGCAGTGATCCGTAACGGACAGCGCTTTAAACCATTCAACCACTCGGGACCCCACAATGAAATTATGTAACTTTGCTTTCAAGGGTTGGCATAACAATAAAAATCAGTAATGGGTGGGAGGAATATGAACATGTGACATTAAATATGTAGGTCTATGTGTTTTTAGAAATGTAGCAAATGCACATGTAAGAAAAAGAATGCAACTGATTAAATATACTCGTACAATTGGGAAATTTATGTGATTTGTAGCCTAATTGTTGTGTGCTTCTAATTTTAAAAGCTGTCAAAATTTTAGGAAAAGTCAACTGGGTACCTATCGATCTAATTATTGGTTACTGATCAAGGGGAAATTATATTAAATGTGAACTGCTTTAAGTTCATGCATCATACCAACCCCCAAAAGGAACAAGCGTAATTATTACAAATATATTTAGCAAATATCTGACCATCAAAAGAACAACTTATATGTTACACGCCATAATTACAGAAAACCATATGAAAAATGTACATATATGTTACACGCCATAATTACAGAAAACCAAATGAAAAATGTACATTATTTGTTACATGCCTTAATTACAGAAAACCATATGAAAATATACATTATTTGTTACATGCCTTAATTACAGAAAACCATATGAAAATATACATTATTTGTTACATGCCATAATTTCAGAAAACCATATGAAAAATGTACATTATTTGTTACACGCCATAATTTCAGAAAACCATATGAAAATGTACATTATTTGTTACATGCCATAATTACAGAAAACCATATGAAAAATGTACATTATTTGTTACATGCCATAATTTCAGAAAACCATATGAAAATGTACATTATTTGTTACACGCCATAATTACAGAAAACCATATGAAAAATATACATTATTTGTTACATGCCTTAATTACAGAAAACCATATGAAAAATATACATTATTTGTTACATGCCATAATTTCAGAAAACCATATGAAAAATGTACATTATTTGTTACATGCCTGAATTACAGAAAACCATATGAAAATGTACATTATTTGTTACATGCCTTAATTACAGAAAACCATATGAAAAATGTACATTATTTGTTACATGCCTTAATTACAGAAAACCATATGAAAAATGTACATTATTTGTTACATGCCATAATTTCAGAAAACCATATGAAAATGTACATTATTTGTTACATGCCATAATTACAGAAAACCATATGAAAAATGTACATTATTTGTTACACGCCATAATTACAGAAAACCATATGAAAAATGTACATTATTTGTTACACGCCATAATTACAGAAAACCATATGAAAAATGTGCATTTATTTTTTCTACTTCCCTGCATCTGCAGTTAGTTAAAAAAGACTCTTGTCACAATTTGGCTAAATCCATGTGGATTACTATGGGAATAGAGACAACAAGTGAACAACAACAAAAGTTATTTTCATACAACATAGTGAAGTTCAACTTTGCTGAATAGTTGTCAAGTCCATAAATTCTGAATGCTGTATTACAGTACCTCAGTGTCTAATTTCAAAATGTGTAAAGCGTTTCTGATTGGTCCTTATCCTGATGCAATAAATCCATCAGTTTATAACAAAATCTCTAACATTTTTCAGCCATACAACATCCACGAATCATATCAAAAAAGCCCATTTCACTTATATTTGGTGCCATGGTTTTACGATATATATAGACTGGTCTGCTACCTAAGCGTATCAAATTATACTGATACTGTGGCATGGTTTCTAATTCAAGAAACCCATCATTTTTTCTTGGAAACATGTCATATACAGTTACTATATATAGAAAATAAGGAAACTGTTTAATATACATAGCCAAATTGTCACACACATTCAAAATACACGATCAGCAGACAGAGGTATACAATGGATAAATGCAGTGAAACCAACAGCCACATGACACCTGCTTCAAAATGTACTCATTGTTTTGTGTCTCACTGAATCCTGACATCCCCAAATATAATCTTTGATCTGAACTTGAAAGAATCATGTTTTTTTTTCTTTACATGGAATAAACAGGTACCTATGTCTCATTTTATGATCTGGGTTATTATGAAAGGGCAGATAGCAGTTTGATCACTTTACTAAGGTTTTCGATGAATGATACATAACAAAGATTTTTGTTCAACCAAGAAACTTTATAACAAGGAGCCATCTCACTTTCGAAATCTTAAATTTTATTGGAAACTATGATCAATTTATAATTTATACAATATAAATTTTTTTGGTTTAAGAAGTTTAATATGACCTTTCATAATAAAATTCTTGATATATTCCATAAAAAAAAAAGAATCTTACATTGTCTATTCACAACATGAACCATTTTGCAAAAAAAGTTAATTCTCATCTTTGTGGAAAATCAAAAAACACAATTTACAAAAGTCATATCTGGGTTATTGTAACATAATTTGTTTATTACTTCCAATGCAAACATAACAACACTTTTAAGACTCCAAAAGAGGGAATGCCATTTAATTCAAGATCAATGTATGGACAACTCCAGGACACAATCAATTAATTAAACGTTCTACTCGTACTGGAAAAAAAATTCTTAGAAGGGCCAAATCTATGAGTAAAAAGCCATTCCTATCTACCTAAACAATATTCTTCACCAAAGACATGCTGATGGTACTATAAATTTAAGGTCCGTAAGAAGTAAAGATCACATTATACCAAGGTCAAAGACAGAACTGTTTAAAAACATTTTCTATATCATTATATGCCAGTTCGCTGGTATGAACAATTTTTTTAAGAGACATAAGGCAGGCTCGTCTCTTATCCCTTACATAACTCATGTCTCAAATAGCTCAAATTTGAAGACAGTACAACAATTACATTGAAGGAAGCCTCTCCTACTTTTCTCTGCTTATGCAATTTTTTCAGTTGAAATTTTGATTTTCCAAAAAAAAAAAAAAATCATTTAATTCTTTCATGTCAAGTACAAAACAACCAGAAAGCCTCAAGGTAAATTAGCTTTGTAACTTAGTCCCCTTCTCTAACTTAAGTTTTATTTTAATTATAATTAATTATTATTTTAATTATAATTTTTATTTAATTGTAATTAATTATTATTTTAAAAACACTGACAATCAATCATATGGATGAATAATTTTGGAAACATTTACAGTGCTTTTATACAAGCAATGAGTCACTGTGTTCCAGATTACATAACCACAAATTTCTTCTTCCCTCCCCCACACCACCATGTACCTACACATACACACTTTGTACTCAAAACAACATTATGCACTCCCTCATTTCTGCTTCCTAACTAGTGCCACAACTCAGCATCTTTTTTCTTTCTTCCACCAGCAGACTTGAAAAACCTGGTAGCAGCAAGCTACATGTACATGGCTCCTCCACATCCAAAAATAAAGTTTAATTCGTTGCCATTTGTTAACAGCTGGACAAGCACATGTTAAATCCTGCTGGACAAGAGAATATTATTAAATACAACAATCTTTTCACCTTGGAACCAGTAGGTAAGTTGAAGTTTCCAGGCCTCCACTGATTGTGAGGGGGGGGGGGGGGGCAGAGGACGTGTGGTTATTTTACTATAAAACTATACAGCATAACATTCAAGGAGAGGCCTTTTGGTGGAGAACTTCTCATTTGTTAAGCAGACGGATCATCATGTCCTTGGAAAAGCTACTATGGAGTTGGTGGGGGTGAGGGTATGCACATCATGACGGCATGACATGAAAATATGCAACAGTTTGTAAACATCTTGCCACAACATGGATGTCGGAGCACATGGGTTCATAATTTCTTGAACATTTTTTTATTCTCTTTCTTACATCATCAATTTCTAGTTACAAAAACAAGACACGTAAAACCGCAAAGTCCAGCAACATCACATATGCAATCCCTCTAGAGTTTGCATTACTCAAATGATTCACTTAGTCATGGCATAGAACGTTTCCCTATTTGGATCACTCAACTGATTCACCTAGTCATGGCATAGAACTTTTCCCTATTTGGATCACTCAACTGATTCACCTAGTCATGGCATAAAACTTTTCCCTAGTTTTCATTACTCAAATGATTCACTTAGTCATGGCATAAAACATTTCCATTTCTCTATTTTGCATTACTCAAATGATTCACTTAGTCATGGCATAGAACTATTCCATAGTTTTCATTACTCAAATGATTCACTTAGTCATGGCATAGAAATTTTCCCTAGTTTTCATTACTCAAATGATTCACTTAGTCATGGCATATAACTTTTCTCTATTTTGCATCACTCACCTGATTCACTTAGTCATGGCATAGAACGTTTCCCTAGTTTTCATCATTCAAATGATTCATTAACTTTGCCATGGCATAGAATTTTTCCATAGTTTCCTTCAATCAAATGATTCAGTTAGTCATGACATAGAAGTTTTCCCTAGTTTTCATCACTCAAATGATTCACTTAGTCATGGCATAGAACTTTTCCATAGCTTTTATCAACAATGGATAACTCAGAAATGCCAAAAAACACAAACAATATTTGACCAGCAGCCTTCTCTGTTTTCAACAATAATTTGAAAAAACAAAAAAAAACTGTACTCATAAAGTACCTTACATTGTATAACTAAAGTTTAAAAAAAGCACATGACATCAAACCAGCTGGGAACCACCCGACCAAACATGAATGTTTTTTAAGTGAAGGTCTTTCATACAGTAGCTTCTGAATCTGTTTGATAACATGATTTGACCCATGGTCCCAGATTTACTGACTAGTACCTAATTGCAAAATTGTGTATATACTCTCTGCAGGTGGTCTTAGTCATCTGGGCTAATGTATACAGTAGCTCTTTATAACAATATAACTAAAGAATCTAGGACCATTGCCAATCAACAGATAATGTAACTTTCCACACCATTATATTGTACACAATATGGTCTACAAAAAACCAATATACTGTTGTATATATACACCAAACTTGCTATTGGCAGGGGTACTCTTGTCTGTCTGTCTGTCTGTCTGTCTGTCTCTCTCTCTCTCTCTCTCTCTCTCTCTCACACACACACACACATTTGGATTTGGCTTTATTGGCCATCTATCAGCATATGATACTATATGTAATATTCCAAACTATAAATAGTAGCTATTAACAAGCTTTTTTATATACCCTGCAATGGTCAAGCCAAGACTGAAATATGCTAGTAATCTGTAGCAGTAAGCACCTTATAACACAAGACCTCCCGGTGCCTAAAACCACGTGACTACCTGGGTCCCTATCTTTAACAGAAATGGGGAACAATAGAGAGAACAGATGGGTGAATGGATCCATGGTTAGTTGGATGGATATATGTTAGGTGTGTGTGTGTGTCTGAGATTGGGATTGTACGTAGCTTTACAAATGTTTTTAGTAATAAACTGCATTACTATATCTGCAGTGCAGCAGTTAAGTGTGATGTCTAGCATGAGGCATTATGTCGCATCCAGTCACATTCTTCCGACACCAGACTGACCAGACCTAACACTACCCACTATGTGCTGTATACCCTGTGAGGTAGCTGTTTGTACCATTTTTATAAGCCAGGTAAAATTGAGCCCATGACCTCCTGTATACCATGTGGATACTCAACCACTAGGCCACTAGAGCATAAAATAAACTCAGCAAGAAAAAATGTTAACACATCATTTGGTGAAAGCACAAAGATTGTGCCCTAAAACAAAATAATGTACAGGTGTTTACAAAATCTGTCCTCACTTACCTAAGCACCATTTTCCAGGATAGAGAATCTACAGGAACCCAAATTGAAGATCATTAACAGGACAAAATTTCAAAGTACTCAAGCTAAGAAAAAGGAGCTATCCAAAACAGCTTTCAATTTTCAGGTGTGCTTGTTTGGAATAACATATTAAATAGCTCCAAACATTTCTTCTTTCAACAGGTGTATTAGAACAATGAAGAAAATGTGACATTTTTTAATTACATTTTATGCCAACGAAGAAAATGTGCACTTTTACAATTACATTTTACAACATCCATCTCTTGTGCTTCATTTACATTTCTGAGGCAATGTAAGACATATGTGAATAATTGTTGTATACTGTGTATTTGCCTCTGCTCTATGTGTGTGTGTGTGTGTACATGTGGACATACTATCATTAGCTTCTATATTACATGTACATAAGAGAGCCTCATGGTAGATTAGTATCTCATTTATAACTAGCTGAGTCACCCTCTGAAACCAAAGTCATAATTATTATTATTATTAAACTGGGCAACTGACAATTATTATTATAATTATTATTATTATTATTATTATTATTATTATTATTATTATTAAACTGGGCAACTTGATATTTAAAGTCAACTGAATTGACTCTAGTCTAGCTATATCTTCTTTGCTTTGGGGGAGGGGAGTCTCCTGTACAAAATTATCAGTTGTTACTTTGGTATTTTATTGATCATCAGTCCAAAACTAAAAGTTAAAGTGGAACTGTAGGTAGGTATATGTACATATGTAATGCATCCTTTTATAAATGTATGGAATCAGTTGGGATATAAGAGGTCTACCCCAGTGGTAATTCATGTACTGCAGTTGGCTCCTAATTGAATCTGCTAAAATGGTGTATGTAATGAATGTATTATAGGTCTTAGTCTAGACAAAAAATTGCTGCCAATTTACTTGACAATCTTGTGTTATAAATACAATGTGAATAAAATTTGTATTAGTATTCTGAGTTGTCATACTGAATGTTCATAATAATATTGACTTATTTTTAACAACAACTTTGATATCAGGTTTAATTAACAGATGTGATATAAAATAAACCAGTTAATTTACATCAAACTCTGTCAATATGAACATGTTCAAACAACTGTCACAGATTTAAGCTTTTGAACCCCAAGATTGCTAAACTAGAGTACAATACAAATACTGGGATGCATGTTGTGAAGAAAATGAAATAGCACTGGAGTACACTAACTTAAAAAATAAATAAATCAGAAAATAAATTTTAAAAACTACCAAAAATTGTTTCCATTTAGTATGTCAGAAATGTAATGTTATTATGTATAGATTCATTTAGCAACATGTTATATATCAAGTCCAAATATTATAAACGCTCCCTGTTCTCTGTTCTTCAAAATGAAGCTAGTCTTGCTTTGTCTTTAATCAAAAAAAAAAATAAGAAAAACTACTGCCTCCATTCATGTGTAATTCAAGAATCTAATATGCCACTCCAAAATTTGTGGATCTCCATGTTTTTTACAATGTATTAAAGCATATTAGAAGAACCAAAACAAGAAACCAGTCTACCCCTCCAGACCAACATGGCTACCATAAAGAGTTACCACCAATGTTCCATCTAAGCTGCACGCATGCAACTGCTCAGGCATCCCTGCGCAGCTGAATTGTCAATTTTTGATCAATCCAATGTTAAATTTTGCTCGTCTCTGTAATGCTTGCACAGTGCAGTGAGCACTACGTGCACACCTACCATTCGCTTAGAGGGAATGTTGGTTACCACTAATGTGTAACATAAAAATTACACACACATGTAAGCTGTGTTTCATTGAGATTTCTTCATTTAGAAATCAGTAGAAATTAAGTAACACGAATGTGCAACTCTAAATACAGTTAATAGACTTGAGAGTGGGACAAGAAACCAGTCCACCCCTTCCAGACCAACATGGCAACCATAAAAGAGGTACCACTCATGTGTAACATAAAAATTACACACACACCAGCTGTTTATCAGTGTAACCATTAGGGGTCCAAGACTGAGAATCAAAAGTCTCCTTGGTGTCATCACTGGGGGTAGACTGAGTAAAAACCAAAATGCTGGTATGAAAACTGGGGGTCATATTAAAAATTTGGGGGTCTCTGAAGCGCAAATGAGGGTAAAGGGAAACACTGGTTTCTTGAGATTTCTTTGCTATCATTTGGAAATAATAGAAATTAAGTAACACCAATGTGCAACTCTAAATACAGTTAATAGACTTTAGAGTGGGACAAGAAACCAGTCTACCCCTCCAGGCCAATATGGCAACCATAAAATAGGTATCACTCATGTTATAACAAAAATTACACACACAGCAGCTGTGTTTGATTGAGATTTTTTGCTATCATTTAGAAATCAGTAGAAATTAAGTAACACCAATGAGCAACTCTAAATAAATTAATAAACTTGAGAGTAGAGCTAGGCATCAATACAAAAATGTAAACTGAATTTATCATGCTCAGGTTTTGTATGTTGCATGTGCAATTAATGCTTTATTTATCTAGTTTTTGAGTGAATGGGAACATTCATATATATTATAAAAATGAAATATTCCTTAAATTTTAACGACCCCTGCCTTTATCAGGACTTTGAAAAAATACAACATTTTCCTGCTGGTATAAAAACTAAGCTAAATCAATCTTTTTCCTTCTTGTGTCACATATTTTTTTTTTAGCAACAGATGGATTTTATTCATACTTCCCTTCATTTATGACAATACTCAATCACAGACTGCATAAAAAATGACACAAAGTTACTCTTACAGGTGTAATTCAGTGCAATGGATGCTTTAAAATTCTGTCAGTTATTTTTTTAATGACACTCTCCAAGTGTAAACCAACCTCAAAATCGAAGATACTAATTGGTCATTTTGTTAATTACATGTGTTGAATTAAGGGCACTTTTAATTACTGCGTGTATCAAGCAGGGTAGAAGTGGAATTATTAAGTGTTTTTCCCAACGACACGCAAAGGCAGCTGACCCAGGCTGGCCTTGGCTGGTATCAAACCCATGACCCTTACATTAGGAGCCAGATGTTGCACCAATTAAGCCACCACAGCTCCAAGCTACACAGGCATATATGGAAGAGTCATACAGTACTGTACCAAAGCTAAGGATAATTAATTCCCTTGAAGCAAACATTGAAAATAGTATTTAACTGCTGAGTTACTTCCCTTGATGTATTTTCTAGCCCTAGCTCTTGCTGGTGTAAGGCAAGTTTGTCCACAATACACATGGTGAAAAAGGAATCGCAGTGACTAATCAGTGAGAACTGTGTGAGCAAAATGCCTCCATCTCCAATACAAGCCTGATTAAAGGGATTGGCATCTTGCTTGTTACATGTTAAGTTGTATACAGTCAATCTAGACTTCTACAGGCGGGACTCTATTTGGACTATATCTACTCTATATTGCTGGAACTTGTCAATTTTATTTAATGCTTTAATAACATTTTACACACTTTTCCTTATTTCATATGAAAGTGAAGGACTACTTATAAAAAGAACACGAGTCCAGTAAACTAAATTTTGTTATGAACATTTCAAAAACAAGTTTCTCTGCACACAAGTTATTAAATTCTTTCAAAAATATAATTTTTATTTCCAATTAGCAACACTGATACTGCAAATGGCATATAATACAGGTCAGTACAGTACACACATCACTGCATGTTTAACGGTACATTATGTCAGCACATTATACACCACACTGCATGTTAAAAAGTCCATCACATCTGTAAATTAAATCCCACACTGCATAATTAAAAGTCCACCACATCAGCAAATTACACACCACACTGCATGTTTAACAGTCCACTACATGGCCCCGAATGGCCATAAGTCCTCTATGGATCACTGCCATCTCACCTCTGTCTGCATGGGTTCGAGTCTAAGATTTGGCCAATGTTGGTATGTGAGAAAGCTTGCCACTAGCTTCTCGTGGGTCAGTGGTTCTTTCTTGGGGTTTTCCCTGGGTTCTCCTTCCAACATTAATACTGGCCACCATTTATAGCGTGTGCTGAAAAATGTTGTTAAACCCTACAACAAAAACTAAGTGCAATACATTAGCACATTACACAACATCTTCATGTTTAACAGTCCCCTATGTCAGCATATTATATGTCAGCATATTATATGTCAGCATATTATAACCACACTTCATGTTTAACAGTCCCCTATGTCAGCACATTATATGTCAGCATATTATAACCACACTTCATGTTTAACAGTCCCCTATGTCAGCACATTATATGTCAGCATATTATAACCACACTTCATGTTTTAAAAGTCAACTATGTCAGCATATTATAACCACACTTCATGTTTAACAGTCCCCTATGTCAGCATATTATATGTCAGCATATTATAACCACACTTCATGTTTTAAAAGTCAACTATGTCAGCATATTATAACCACACTTCATGTTTAACAGTCCCCTATGTCAGCATATTATATGTCAGCATATTATATGTCAGCATATTATAACCACACTTCATGTTTAACAGTCCCCTATGTCAGCACATTATATGTCAGCATATTATAACCACACTTCATGTTTAACAGTCCCCTATGTCAGCACATTATATGTCAGCATATTATAACCACACTTCATGTTTTAAAAGTCAACTATGTCAGCATATTATAACCACACTTCATGTTTAACAGTCCCCTATGTCAGCATATTATATGTCAGCATATTATAACCACACTTCATGTTTTAAAAGTCAACTATGTCAGCATATTATAACCACACTTCATGTTTAACAGTCCCCTATGTCAGCATATTATATGTCAGCATATTATAACCACACTTCATGTTTTAAAAGTCAACTATGTCAGCATATTATAACCACACTTCATGTTTAACAGTCCCCTATGTCAGCATATTATATGTCAGCATATTATAACCACACTTCATGTTTTAAAAGTCAACTATGTCAGCATATTATAACCACACTTCATGTTTAACAGTCCCCTATGTCAGCATATTATATGTCAGCATATTATAACCACACTTCATGTTTTAAAAGTCAACTATGTCAGCATATTATAACCACACTTCATGTTTAACAGTCCCCTATGTCAGCATATTATATGTCAGCATATTATAACCACACTTCATGTTTTAAAAGTCAACTATGTCAGCATATTATAACCACACTTCATGTTTAACAGTCCCCTATGTCAGCACATTATATGTCAGCATATTATAACCACACTTCATGTTTTAAAAGTCAACTATGTCAGCATATTATAACCACACTTCATGTTTAACAGTCCCCTATGTCAGCATATTATATGTCAGCATATTATAACCACACTTCATGTTTTAAAAGTCAACTATGTCAGCATATTATAACCACACTTCATGTTTAACAGTCCCCTATGTCAGCATATTATATGTCAGCATATTATAACCACACTTCATGTTTTAAAAGTCAACTATGTCAGCATATTATAACCACACTTCATGTTTAACAGTCCCCTATGTCAGCACATTATATGTCAGCATATTATAACCACACTTCATGTTTTAAAAGTCAACTATGTCAGCATATTATAACCACACTTCATGTTTAACAGCCCACTATGTTAGCACATTATATGTCAGCATATTATAACCACACTTCATGTTTGTTTAACACATTAACCCCTGGAGGTTTTTGCTGTTTTCGCATGAAATGCGAGTAGGAAACACATTTTGGGGACTATTTCGGAATACATCAATTTCCAATCAATAATCCGTTAGACAAATGGTTGCTAATGATACAGGAAATGTTTTTCATTGGTTAGTTTGCTGGCGCATGAGCAGAAGGGCAAAAATCAGACTCCTTTTCTTTTTTTTTTCTGCTTAACGGACCCATAATTTTCGTATGTAGAAGACTCTTTATTCAAAATGTCCACCTTATCCTACTTTTTGCACAGGTTCACCTGTCTGTGTGCGTCTCAGACTGGTCTTCCGTAGATCTGAGGTCATAAAGTCTAAAATCTGGACACAAATTCGGAATCCGACCATGGGCGATTTTTGGATGAAAAAAAAAACGGGTCCAAAAACTTCGGTTTTTCCCTCTGTATTTTGTAATGCAATTAAAATGTCCAGATTACTTGCTATCATTGTAAAGCTACATCTGTCTACTTTTCAATGATACCACCCATGTTAGTGTATCATGTATGACCTTGACGCTACAGACCATGGAAGTAGGCTACTACCTCATAACCCGTAAAGTCGTCGCTAGTGGTTAATGTGTTAACAAGAATTTTCAAAAAAAATAGAAAATTGTCTCGGAATGGCAAAATTTGTAATTCATGTTCAGTATTGATGCACAAGTGATTAAATACGTGAGGAATATTAAAATTTTGTGGTATCATGAAAAGTGACTAATTGTTTAACACATTAACCCTTGGAGGTTTTTGCTGTTTTCACATGAAATGCGAGTAGGAAACACATTTTGGGGACTATTTCAGAATACATCGTAATACATCGATTTCCAATCAATAATCCGTTAGACAAATGGTTGCTAATGATACAGGAAATGTTTTTCATTGGTTAGTTTGCTGGCGCATGAGCAGAAGAGCAAAAATCGGACTCCTTTTTTTTTTTTTTTGCTTAACATACCCATAATTTTCGTATGTAGAAGACTCTTTATTCAAAATGTCCACCTTATCCTACTTTTTGCACAGGTTCACCTGTCTGTGTGCGTCTCAGACTGGTCTTCTGTAGATCTGAGGTCATAAAGTCTAAAATCTGGACACAAATTTGGAATCCGACCATGGGCAATTTTTGGATGAAAAAAAAACGGGTCCAAAACTTCAGTTTTTCCCTCTGTATTTTGTAATGCAATTAAAATGTCCAGATTACTTGCTATCATTGTAAAGCTACATCTGTCTACTTTTCAATGATGCCACCCACTTTAGTGTATCATGTATGACCTTGACGCTACAGACCATGGAAGTAGGCTACTACCTCATACCCCGTAAAGTCGTCGCTAGGGGTTAATGTGCTAACAGTCCACTATGTCAGCATATTATAACCACACTTCATGTTTGTTTAACAGTCCACTATGTCAGCAGATTATAACTACACTTCATGTTTTAAAAGTCAACTATGTCAGCACATTATATGTCAGCATATTATAACCACACTTCATGTTTAACAGCCCACTATGTCAGCACATTATATGTCAGCATATTATAACCACACTTCATGTTTAACAGTCCATTATGTCAGCACATTATATATCAGCATATTATAACCACACTTCATGTTTTAAAAGTCAACTATGTCAGCATATTATAACCACACTTCATGTTTAACAGCCCACTGTGTCAGCATATTATAACCACACTTCATGTTTTAACAGCCCACTATGTCAGCATATTATAACCACACTTCATGTTTAACAGTCCATTATGTCAGCAAATTATATGTCAGCATATTATAACCACACTTCATGTTTAACAGTCCACTGTGTCAGCATATTATAACCACACTTCATGTTTTAACAGCCCACTATGTCAGCATATTATAACCACACTTCATGTTTAACAGTCCATTATGTCAGCACATTATATGTCAGCATATTATAACCACACTTCATGTTTTAACAGCCCACTGTGTCAGCATATTATAACCACACTTCATGTTTTAACAGTCCACTATGTCAGCATATTATAACTACACTTCATGTTTTAAAAGTCAACTATGTCAGCACATTATATGTCAGCATATTATAACCACACTTCATGTTTAACAGTCCACTGTGTCAGCATATTATATGTCAGCATATTATAACCACACATGTTTGTCTAACAGTCCAATACATCAGCATATTATAACCACACTTCATGTTTGTCTAACAGTCCACTGTCAGCAAATTATAAACCACAATATATGTTTAACCAGGGTTCCTGCAGAATTAACAAAAACAAATTCCATGACTTTTCTAAAACTTTTCCAGGCCTATTTCACAAAACTCAAGGACCACACTATTTTGCATTGTCAAGTTAAAGGCATAAAGAATGACATCAATGAAAAATAACAAATAAATTAATGAAAAATATTTTTTATACATGTATGTACATTTTAATTTACCTGGGCTTGCAGACCTTGACTTCATGTGGTAATCGATATCATAATCCAATGTCCAATGTATTTTGTATTCAAAAGAAAAAAATAAACAAATCCTATGTAGTCTTTGTATGTGTTCCTATTTATAATACTAACAAAACACATTGCTTTCCAGTTGTTTTCTTGTATTTAGTGAGAAGATAACTTTTTCTGTCGTCATTTTTGGCTTTTTGAGCATTTGCCAATTTGAGTAAATGAGATTTTACAACTATTTCTAGAATGATTTGTATACTTCCACTATTAAATAAGAGGACTACTTAATTTATTTCATTATATGCAAGGAACATGTTCAAAGCTGATCATTTGAATTTTCCAATTGAATATCACGGGAAATCAAGTGTATGGGGAACTAACTTTTGTTATACAAAATGAAGACAAATATAAACAAAATTAGTACTTACCTTAAAACGTTAAATCGAAGAAATAACAGACTTTTCGGAAGAAATGAACTGTGTATTGACATATTGTCAAGTGATAAATACTCAAAGCAGCACGGCTGACCAATTGAATTTTCTAACCAAACTACACTGGAAATCACGTGGTTATCTAATGTTAGGGGGCTTACTCTTGTCATATGAAAGGAAACCATTTATCGATCATGATTTTAATAAATTTTTTAAAAAAATGCATTCTCTATGCTCTTCGTAATTTGCTCTGAATTTTTATCACGTGGCAGGTGGTCAGCTGACCACAATAGCCACTCGATAGGTGGGGGAAAATATGGCAGACACTTCAGAATCAGCATCAATTTTCAAACTACAGCAACATAGTTTATTGAGTTGGAAAATGCCTATTCAACAGCTATGCTGCTGCAAATATTGACAAAATTTAATATTGGAACCACCCTGTCTTATTTTCTGGAAACCAGGGCGGATTTCAAAGCCATATGAGAGAGTAGTTTTGAGTTGTTGTACATCTGGACATGTACATGTAAGAAAACGGTGTCGAAGTAAACAAATTACATCATGACAATCGAAGAGCAGGTTATTTAAACTATTTCTATGCATACAAAACATCACTAATACAGTCAAACCCACTTATCTCGACCTCGGTTATCTCGATAATCCGCTTATGTCGAGCGTTTTGGTCCGGTCCCGAAAAAATTCTTCTTTGTTATGCTATTTTTTACCCGCTTATCTCGACCTCTGTTAAATCGATAACCCGGTTATGTCGGGCATAAGTTTCGGTCCGTAGTAACATGTGGACCCGCTTAATTCGACGAAATGCAACTTTTTGACGGCAATCTCACTGAAATTGTACAAGAAATAGTCAGCAAAAGCGATCGATTTTCAGGCACAATTTTGGTCCGTTACGGCAGTAGTCACATGTTTATTTCATATTCTTTCTATTGGATCAAAGAAAATCACAAACGAGAGAGTGAGAGAGAAACATCCACCGATTGCTTTCAGGCACCCGCCATTCACGCATAACACGGTGTTAGGTGCAAAATAACCAAGATTGTATTATATCCAGGTTAATATATGACAGTATCTCGCATATAAAGATCAATAAATGTTTTTGAAAATACATGTACATGTACATTGACTGTGAGTGCAAATGACACTCCTTTCGCTAGCATGGGTTACAAAGAGTATTTATTAAAGCAAGTTAATGTTGAGTAGACTACTTACCCCGCAGGCATCAATGCGAGTTTGTATCAATTATGATTCCAGATGGCAAATAAATAGATGCACGGGTGGTGAATAAACACATCCGATAGCAAGCAGTAAACTAATTCTTTGAACTTACCGGCAGGATATCAAATACAAAGGTTATTTTATTGCAAAGCAAACCGACCCTGGAAACTGACTTTTGATTCTTTCAAGTGTGCCGATTCTTATTTTCTTTTCTGTTTTTTTTTTTTTGCCGACTTGGGTTCCCCTTTACTGGTATTCACAGGAATTTTGAAAATAAATTAAAACAATGGAAGCCAATTTTTCTGCCAGACCTAAATAAGCTAATTTAATTTATAGATCTATTTTAGAATTTATAAATCTCGATCCCCATGACCAATCGCCGGCTTTTGAAAATGTTAGTTATCGATGCCACAAATGATCCTTTGTTTGTATCGACAACCCCATCTTCGTAGTGCATTGTTACATCATATTCTGCTTATGCTGACATCTGGGCCGAGTACTGTATGTTGTGACAGTCAATCATGCTACCGTACTACACCTACAACTGACCGACTTCTTAAGATGCGAATAGAACAGATAAAATTAATGGAATGGCTAATCCTTCTGTTTGTTGGCTGAGATATGATAAAAAAGTTAAAACAGATGTTCTATGATGTATGTATCAAGGCAAAGTTCGTCAATTAAGTTACAACTGGCTGTGATATTTTTGAAGAAGGAGTATGTCACCAAACATAAATCCAGGCGGTGTAAATAACATTTGTGCATTTTACTCATTGATCTTTTCCGTTTGCCATCAATCCCGCGTTACGGTTACAGAGACTTAAACTCCGCAAGAAGAAATAGCAAACAACAAATAAACAATAATTATGTATTTCTCAAAATACAGGAGTGAAAGAATCCCTATATTGGGTGTTAACTTAATATATACGGTCCAATATTGTCAGGTGTTGACACTTGTAAGTTTCAATTGTGGGAATGGAGATCCTATTTTGCTTGTTGAGAAAATTTATACAGCATTCAGTGATCATTCTTTTGGGATTTAGGAAGCAATAGGGCATTTAATGGAGATTTTCGCGAACTTCGTAATTTGCTCGGAATTTTTATCACGCACATTTTTGTGATTTTGTGAGCGATCTTTGTGTTTGAAATGTTGGAGAATATAATAAAGGTTTGTATCGAGAATCATCGGTGGTTTGTATTGTATACTGGTAAACCTCTGCCGTTAGTTGGTGCACATATGCCTTTTGTTGTTAGCAAACATGTATGTACATTTTTATAGCATGCCGATCGATCGCTTCATCAAACAAATTGCGGCAACGGTGTTGTGTAAAAAAAAAACTCCAAAAACACGTGCATTACATTCTCATTTATTAACGCACATCATGTACATAAATAAATTTCAAGCACATGCTAATATATTGCCGCCATATTGGTTTTCGTTTATCTCGATCATCGGTTATCTCGACGCTTTTTGGCAAACCCCGAGGCCGGCAAGATAACCGGGTTCAACTGTAAGTGAATTTATAATTTTGTTTTTGAAAGTCTGTGAATAATTTACATGTAAATTTCAATCATTTAATTAGCTCCACTTGCTGGATTTGGAAAAAGCTGAAAATAACGGTGTCCCCGATATTCGATTTCTCTAACACGTTCATGGACAAGTACAAAACTATTTATCAAGTAACAATACTAACAATGTAAAATCATCAATCCTTGGCAGATGATGGAATCTAATGCCACATCCTTGATTGGAGCGACTTTTGCAACCTCTGATGATACAAGTAGCGGGTTTTTCTTAACATTTTATCTCTTAAATATTTCTAAACAACAATGGACGCCAATTTGGTATGTACCCACCAGCATTTGAATGGCTGGAGTATATAGTGACTCGGGAGGTTATTCGGCCAATTACGGAGAAACTCGGTTAAATCCGGTATGAAATGGTCTATTTCTGTAACTCCTGTGTCAGAAATTCCTTAACTTTTCCAAACCTTTGCAAGGTTTTGACAAATTCTATTACCTTTCAAGGCCCTTGAAATATATTTTTTAAATTCCAAAAGTTTTCCAGGATTCCATGACCCGCCAAAACTCTGCCAAGTGGAAATGAAATTTTGTTTTAAAAAAGTTACATAACATGATGGATCTGCATGTTACTGACATGGGTAGAAATAGATCCCTCCATAAATGTGGTAAATGCATACAAATAAATAAAGGATATGAAACCTGACAAATTATACTTTACTAGGAATCAAGCATATAAAATGTATGATGGAATGTAAATTAAACTTAATTTCTATAACAATATTTTGTATTAATCATATTTTAATTGATTGATCAATTAATGCTAAAATACTGAAGCAGAAATTCCTGAACCATAAAAAAGGGGGGGGGGGGGGCTCATATAAAACAAGAGTTCCTCAAAGGGATAGATGATCTACTTGGTGAAAAGAATTTCCAGGAAATAATAACAAGACTATTCCTTTGAATTTTCAGTCTTTGAACTGTTTGATACTCTTCAGCGATAACAAATTTCAATGCTGCTAGTGTAATACCCCCCCCCCCCGAATTTATATTTGACAGTTGAAATTTCATTTTCTTCCTACATGTATACTAATTTGGAAATAAATGTAGAAGTTTTGTGCTGAAGATTTCTGCTTTCTTCTTTACATTACTCTCAAAGCTAATAAAATTATAATCCGTAAGATATTTCTATCAGCCAATCATACCTCTTTGGCGATGAGTGAACTATATTTAGAAAACATTAAATGTGCTTGATTCAGTCTAAAATCAATCGTAGTGCTTTTCTTGTCTTTACTGTTTTTCTAGCACCAGAGATGAAAATATCACCGTCAAAATCTCAAGCATGCAACCTAAACTGAATTATAATGAAACAATCAAAATATATACAAGGCAAATAACCTCTACCAAGGTACTGCTTCATTCACCAAGTTTGTAAGGAAACAAATACGCTAATAACAATCTGATAAAAAAAAACCAGGACAGTTTTCAAAATGCGTAAAAGATCTTGTTTAACGATGCAAACAAAAGTTGTCACAACTGGCAAAGTAGTCTCAATGAGATTTAGTGACAAACATTTACCACATACACTCACTTTTAAGTCAAGTCAAACAGCAAAGAACTAACCAAGAGCTGCTGTCCCATAATGCACTGGCATATTTAGGTCACTAGTTTATTTGGAGCAGATCAAGAGCTTTGTTATTTGCTTCCTGTAAGCATGTATATACGGTACAAAAGTTCCTGACGCAAACACCTTATGCCTAAACAATAACATATTTGTCATATTAATCTGCAGGACACATCTTTTGATAATTTCAGAGCAAATTCCTGGTGCATAACCAACTTTTGAACAATGACCAACACAGTATTCAATGCCTGAGAAAGATCTACAATTGTCTTTGCATTGTCATCATTAAAAACACATATCTTTAATGATTTTCCATGGTACTAATTTAGGAAGACTATAGCCCATTAAGGCTTTGGTTACTAATTACAAACTTTATTGTGCAGAGCCTCACAGATGACTTGGCAATATTGATGGTCACAAGATACCATGCGATGAGTGTCAATTGTATTACAAAGTATAAATATCACATAAACCCTTCATGCAAAACTATAGTGCCGACTACACTGCTTATCATCACAACTGATAACATTCTTCATACAGATGTACTGTAACTTGGACAAATGAAGATTCAATTAATTAGTGGACTGTTAGTGTAATTTAATTGCAATTAATTTGTATCTACCTCTTCATGTCAATTTTTCCATGATATACAGACAGCTGGATTTTTCCATTCCAAACATAATATCTGCATTCCTGACAAAGAAATTTATTTTAATGACCACCTTCTGTCATCTGTACTTTGCCATCTACAGCTGTATAACGTGTCAAAGATTGTACATGAGCTAAAGAAAATGTTATCATTTACAGAATTTTTTTAATAGTGAAAATGCATCATGCATTATCTTACTGTGAAAAATATTCAGATGCATTATTTTTCAAGTCCACCATGTTGGTATGATCTCACCTGTACACCTCGGACATTTCCAAATCTCTGGGTCAAGTTTCCAGCAGTGGGAAATGGTGGGGAACAAAACAATGTTTACAAAGTTTTAGACTCCTCTAAAGCAGTAGCAAAATAAACCAAATTGAAATGGACAAAATGTCCGCCTTGACGCTGAAAAACTCCAAAACAATATTTATCATGACAACAGTCTTTATTAAAGAACTAATGTACCAAGCAATTAAAGATAAAAGCTTCCTGCCAAATTAGGTTCAAAGGATTTAAGGGCTTCCTGTCGGTACCTTGCTTAGTTTAACAACAATGACTTCACCTGCTGGCTTACACCGCAAGCACCAATAACCTTTCTAAATTTATCAATTTTCAATTTTCCATTTATTAACACAATGTCCTATCTTTATGAGTTCTCAAGTTCTTACCTTCCAAAAGAACTGAAAAATATTGATTTCTACCACCTAATTACTTGCCAACATCATAAAATGCTTGTTAAAACCAAAGATATCTCAGCTTGAAGATTTTGCCAAACAAAATGACGAACAAAGCATTCTACAATCAGCTATCAGAAAGTTGGGGGATGTCAATTTCTAGCTCTTAGTATAAATATTGACACACCTAGGTCTCTCCATGAAACTCAGTGCTGGGATTCTCACCTTTGTGTGGAGGCAAAGGTGTTCTACAGGATCAATTACTATCAACACTGCCAAGAAAGTCGGATAGTAACAAAAGATTTTCAGAACTGGTAGAATCTTAGTTCTCTTGATCTTTAACACATATACTGAAGTGCACTAAAAGCAAAACTTTTAGACCAAATATGGATATAACGAAGTTTAAGATATATACAATGGAAGAGAGAATAATAACACAGATGAAATATAATTAACGTGTGCCATACAGAAAGGGTGGACCCACTTTTTATTGAATCCATTACCTGTTTGAGACACTGCTACCAGCTGCTTACTCCACAACAACTTTTGATTGATTGAACCTGCAATCTGGCTATATATCACCATGTAATTGATCATAAAAGATTTGCTATGAAATATTAATCATGTAATGACAAACTTTTTTAATTTGTTAGATTGATTTAATGATTTGTAACAATCATTAAGTCTTTTAAAAATTAAGATCATTAATAAAAAGTCAATCTTGTTTCTAAAATAATGTTGAAATAAAAATCCAGGTCAATAAAATCATAAACTGTCTCTGACAAGGCTTAAACCTATTATTTCTCCTATATGAAACCATTATTATTTCTCCTATATGAGACCATTATTATTTCTCCTATATGAGACCATTATTTCTCCTATATGAGACCATTATTATTTCTCCTATATAAGACCATTATTATTTCTCCTATATGAGACCATTATTATTTCTCCTATATGAGACCATTATTATTTCTCCTATATGAGACCATTATTATTTGGCTATGTTTGGATTTTTTTCAAATTCAGTCTAATTACTGGTAATATTCAATTTCTTTTTTCTTAAAAATATACACTTTTAATAAATACTGTTAACACATTATACCCTGGAGGTTTTTGCTGTTTTTGCATGAAATGCAATTAGGAAATACATTCGGAGGCTATTTCTGAATACATCCTAATGCACCGACTTCCAAGCAATTTAACATTAGCATAATGCCTAGTTGTGTTTAAAAAAATGTTTTTCATTGGTTATTTTGTTTGCGCATGCACAGAAGGGGAAAAGTTCGACTTCTTTTTTCTTTGTCGCCTTACAGACCCATCATTTTCGTATGGAGACCACTCTTTTTAAAAATTCCCACTTTATCCTACTTTTTGAATAGGTTCACCTGTGTGCAGTTCAGACTGGTCTGCCTTAGATCTGAAGCCAAAATGTCTAAAATATGAACGCAAAATCTGATTCTGACCATGGACAAAATTTTGGGTAATAAAACAAAACGGGTTAAAAAAATTTCGTTTTATCCTCTATTTTGTAGTGCAATTAAAACATCAAGATTATCTGGAATCATTGTAGAGCTAAATATGTCTACCTTTCTATACTACCACCCACTTTAGTGTGTCATACATGACCTTGTCACTACAGAGCTTGGCAGTAGGCTACTACCCCCTTCCCAGTAAATGCAGCACCAGGGGTTGATGTGTTAACTGTAATATTTTAGCACTGCCGACATATACAATGTGGCACAATTGCAACCAATGATTACAATTTGAAATGAATAAATTCCCATAATGGCATTATCAAATAAAAAATACAATGGATTGCCTTAATCCACTTCTACACATCTTGTCAGCACCCCAAGGGTTACCAGAATATGGGATCTAGGTATACACTGGTCCAGCTTCAAAGAATGTCTGGTTCTAACTTCTATATATACATCTAGGGTAAAAATTGGCTGGACTATTACACTGGTCCAACTCCAATGAATGTCTGGTTCTACATATACATCTAGGGTAAAAATTTGTTGGACCATTACACTGGTCCAGCTTCAATGAATGTCTGGTTCTATACATATACCTAAGGAATTTACCCTAACCTGCCCTTTTGCACTGATTACCTTGTCTAGAAAGATGTCGAGACCCTGGATTAAAACATTAGCCTCTCCACACTTTCAGTTTATTTGGCAAACACCTTTGCAAAACACTTAAACATAGCCAATTGCTGACGACCTTTACAAGCAATCTTACCTAAACGCCCCAGGAGTCTGTCTATAGTGCTGGATACTTCACAAAAATATTTCAATTTCATGAAGATATGCCAAGAAATCTAGATCAAATTTTAACTATACACAACATAGCACGTTTTCTTTTACAACTTAATTACTTCATCATGTTATTAAATGGGAGGAAAAGATAATGATCAAAATTATCAATTTAAAAGATATCAGTGCTTTTCATAGAATGTTCATTCCAGAAATGGAAATGCAGGTCTCAGTAGCGACTACCAGGTTAATCACCTGTGATTATTATCAACCTCCACTGTCACTAGCCTTCTGGATTGGAATTTGATTTCCCCATACTAAAGTATGATAGACTTGTGTAACACCACCAGGGGTGTAAAATTGTGGGTTTAAAAAAAAATTGGTATCACAACTGAAGATCATATAAAAAATGTGTGGTCAAAAATGTACTGACAACGTTCATCTTGCCTGTATGCTTTCATTTTTAAATTGAATATTGCAACTTGCAATACACCCCCACTCTCTCTCTCTCTCTCTCTCTCTCTCTCTCTCTCTCTCTCTCTCTCTCTCTCTAAAAATACAAATAAACCAACATGCACAATTAAAAAACATATGCATTATCCATTCAAAGAAATTTGTATTCATTTTTCTTTTAAACTTAAAGTCATACTTTAGACAGTCTCCTTATAATCTTTTTGAAGAAATATTATAAACCAACACATTGCATATAAATCAATACAAAAAGCCAAATAAATCTTTTTAACCAAATGGCACTTAATTTACTGCCCATCAGAAAATGTGTATTATCATCGGTTTCATTGTACTTCGTCACAAAACAGATTTATCTTCTTTCTTTTAAGTTACACATGAACCTTTATTTTATTGAAGCAAAGCATATTTCTTAAATCATGCAATGACCCCACCTCCCCCAGCTTTCTAATGTAAATAATGCATTTGTCTCTGCAAGTTTACCGATTTCTTTGTTGCGAAAGAATGCCTTGGGTGACAATGTGTTCTCCAAATATCTTGTGATGAATGGGGGCAGATTGTTAAATGCCTAATTCTTAATCACAAAAGGATTCTTCACTTTTACAGTCTTTCCAATCATGCGATTGTAAGTCACAACGGTAATCCTAATGGATGGGCTGTATTCCAGAAAAGGGAAATATTTTCTCCATTTTTTATCAAAGTTCGATTCACAGTTGCTCTTTTGTGTTCTGCTCCTTTCACAGTCTTTGCTAACAATTCTTAATTTACGCCATTTTAATGTGGTGATCACTTTCTAGTGCAACAAGTATTGAGGTTAAACATGGACGACATCTTGCTGAACTCGTGTAATTAAGGGAAGCTACTCTGTCATAACATTGCCTATGATAGTCTGATTTCCCTGTTTTGCATGCTCCTTGCATTGCACTCTGCTATACGAATTGTGGAGTGCAACGGAGAAAGCATACAAAGCAGGGAATCAGTTTATGCCTCTGTCAAAAGTATACATGATGCCATCCCTCGTCCAAAGCATTGGATTATTAAAATATTCTGCTCACATTATGCAAATCCTTTGCGTCAGAAAAATGCACTAAAACAAAACATGTGTATTGATTTTTTCTAACCTGCGTCCCTGATATACAAATGTGCATAAAAGGAAACACTGCTTGTGCTTATTTAGTAAGCATAGAAAATGACAAATTCATTCTAAAATTAACTATATGAACGATTGTGTTAATTTCATAAATAGTGTATAAAATTTTATTGAATATAAGAAGAGAAATTAACGTAAGAGTGAATGCATGTGCATGATATTTACAAAATTGTCTAAACAGGTAAAACTATATGGGTCACAAGCAGCTGGATACAGCTTATTGTTACTGGGTAGAACAGCAATAATGCTGATAACAGTGCTGGTACTCAATGAGTTCAGAATATATACATACAATTTATTGATATCTGTATGATAAGTAGTTTATATCATGCTTTTATTATGACGTTTACCAAACAAGAAAGTAAGGGAATTTCGATGTATACCAATATGTTACCGAAAAATGTAATAGCCTTTATCTGATGATTGATTATTGGTTAGTGTGAGACAAGATGGCTAAGGAAATATACTAACATCACAGTGTTTTCGGTAACAGACTTCTGGTATAGTTTAATCCTGAGTCTTGAGGGAGACAGAATAAAGACTGATGGAGAAGTCAATTGTGAATCGCAAGCTAGTTGGAAAAGGAGTAGAGGAGAAATTAGAGAATGAATTGGCAGGATGGAAGAGATACAGATGAGTAGAAAACAAGGACAGATGGAGAAGCTATCTCACACTATAAATCAAATGATGCAACAGGCTATCACTTGGTGAAGAGAAAAGTGACTTTCACCTTTTGTGTACTCAATAATTTAACTGTCGGCATCGCTGATTGGGGGCTCGGAGCTTTACATCTCTCTATCACTATTTTCACTTCCTACAAAATTTACCCTGTATGGTACTTCTATAGTAATTTAAATAATAATTTAAATTTAAATAACACTGAGAGCACCAGACCATAATAACAAACGTACCACAGTGAATGCCGACAACCCGACACAACACACATAAAAATTATTAGTAATGTACTAAGCACTTCAAGTACTGGGCTAAATCCGTTCAGTAAAATGCACTAATCGAAATAAATTTTGGCATCTCTTTTTAAATTATTTTAAAAGGGTGTAGGGTTGGCAGCAAAATAACAGAGATCTGACAGGTAAGAATAAAGATTCATGTACCAATGAGCTTTGGAATACCCTGTCTATTGAATAAAGCATTTCATTTCACGTTATCTTTGTAAATAGTACATCCAGAGTCACACTCATAAATATGAAAGTTATAATTATCTTGACAGCCGAGAGGTCAGCAGACATGACTCTTGTTTCATTGTCCATCAGTTATGTCAAAGAACTCCTCTGGGGAGATCTCAATTTTGATCACAGTTATGCAATCATACACTGCAGTAAGTTGCATAAATTCCCTTTCCACGAAAATGACCTTTGGTCAAGCAGCATGGCTATGGTCCTTGACACACTATCACCTTATGAAATATACTTGGGAAAAGTTTCCAACAAATCTATTGAACTGTTCCATAGTTATGACTAGACAAGCTGATAATGATAATGATAACAACTGACCATGGGTCAGAGGCAATGCTATGGTAACAGCAGGACAACAAACTGACCATGGGTCAGCAGAGGCAATGCTTTGGTAACAGCAGGACAACACCAAACCAGTATTAAAATAATCTTGGAACATAACATTTTTTGCAAACTGTATTCTTCAATTCATGTGTACTCACATTCATTCTGGTTACTAAATTTTCAAAGATACAATGCTAACCAAATAAAATTGTTTTAAGAGGCTTCTGTCTCTGTCCATTCCATCACTGGAGCCAAATAAACTGAACATATAGAAAGAAATTATAATGATAATATAATCTGAAATCTATGCATCTTAGTTTCATGTAACCATGACACTACAGGGTCATAGATCAATTGACTGAAATTAGGTCTTCACTGTTCAGTGAGAAGATCTGACATTGACTACTTAGGGGTCATTTTTGGCAACATTTGATTTAGACTCTGATCATCTTCAGCCATAATGCCCAGTCTCCCAAAATGTGTCTAATGTATAAGACTTCATCTAATTGGCTGATAAAATTAGCGATTATGGTAATAACATGTTACAAGAATATAAAACCTAAGTGGTCGCTGTCACAACTTCACATAAGATTTTAATCAGATCCAGGGGTTCAATACGTACCCTGACTGACTGCTTCAATTAAGTGTGTTGGAAAGGCATTTAGCTTTGATTTCCTTGGCATGATAAAGCCATTAATCTGAAAAAAGTGCCTTCATTTCTCTTGAGGTACAAAAAGAAAAATTATATCTAGGTTCAAAACAAATCCAACATTCACGCTTTCTATTCTAACACCCAAGGTACCCCAGAAAATATTAAAAAAATGAAGACCATCATCTCGTAGAGACGTAAATTTCTCTAGAATCATAACTACCCATGAGCAATATTTATCATTTTTTGTTTACATGGTAATTACAGGAAATAATTATAGAAATGTGTTATCAAATCACTCAAATGTGTAAACAAATTATTATTAAACTATAATTATAAAATTCACATTTTCAAGACAAGCTTTCATTATACAGTTCATGTAGCAACTATGTACATGTATCTGATTCCAAAAGTTGTGAAACCTAACCAGAGTTCCACTACGGAATTTCAACTTAACACTGAGAATTGACATACTAGATTTTATCAAATGCAAAATATGGTAAAAAGAAACTGAAGATGGCTGCATGACACAACGTTTAATGGATGATGGATAGTGTTGGACCATACCTTAAGCTCACTAGATTTATGGCTGTAACATTAACACATGTAAACAGCTTAGTGTACTGCCTGTAAACATTTACAAAAATGGCAACTGTGTTAGTGAATATGCACATGGTGGGTACATCAGGTGTTAGCATCAAAATGCACATCCAGGTAATTATGTCCATGTGCATTTTCAAGTTATTCAACCATACATGTAACACAATGCCCCTAATTTCGACTGCCAGAAATAATATATTCACCAAATTTCCAAATGCAAGGTGAACGAGCAAATGATATGGTGATATGGGCGCAAATGAAGTGATGTATGGTATACACAATGTCAAAGACTTACATAGAAACATCTGTAAGCCTAAATTGTAAATCTGAGGAAAAGGTAAAAGTGCTACATCATGATTTCCTTTACTGTATACAATGTACGTGTTAGACAGTTTGCTAACATTGCAACCTTAAAGTCAAAGTTAAAACAATGAACATCAACACTTACAAGCATCTTCCACTTCCGTCACTCTGCGTTTGGCACGATACACCATTGCGACACGGGTTAGGATCACATGATGGTACTAGAGCTGAAATATAATTAAAGACTAAATAATTAATTTAAAAAATCTTCTAAATTAAATTCCTGGTCTTAAACTCATTATCTTGTTGCTTTTTATTTAATTCTGTTTAAAGTTTTCTATAAATAGGGCTCAGATTTGGGTGAGATATTTGTCTCAGACTTTTATTTTCAGTTCTCCATTTACAATACACAGTATTTTGTGTACACGCAAAATATTTATTCTCTTTGCTCACTATGCTGAAAAACTACCATATCACCATGATCGAATGTATGTCAAGAGTGTCCTATCTCGAGAAAATGTTACCAATGAACGAGACACAGCTTTCTTATAATTACAAGTTTTCTAGATATCAAAGAACAAGGTATTCAGAAAAGTGGAACTCGCTTGTCTGAAAAGCTTAGTATATTTAAACTTTACACAAAAATAGTCAATATATTTAATTTTTACAAAAATAGTCAATATATTTAATTTTTACAAAAATAGTCAATATATTTAATTTTTACAAAAATAGTCGATGTATTTAATTTTTACAGTTAAAAGTTTAAAAGCTTGCATACCTAAAACTAAATATAGTCCAAGTACCAGAATAACAGTATGATACTGTATGCTACATGTTATCCAAGTACACTGCCATTAAGTACCAGAATAACAGTATGCTACATGTTATCCAAGTACACTGCCTTTAAGTACCAGAATAACAGTATGATACTGTATGCTACATGTTATCCAAGTACAATGCCTTTAAGTACCAGAATAACAGTATGATACTGTATGCTACATGTTATCCAAGTACACTGCCTTTAAGTACCAGAATAACAGTATGATACAGTATGCTACATGTTATCCAAGTACACTGCCTTTAAGTACCATAATAACAGTATGATACAGTATGCTACATGTTATCCAAGTACACTGCCTTTAAGTACCAGAATAACAGTATGATACTGTATGCTACATGTTATCCAAGTACACTGCCTTTAAGTACCATAATAACAGTATGATACTGTATGCTTGCTGCATGTTATCCAAGGACAATGCCTAAAGTACCAGACTAACATAATGTTAAGCTACATTTTCCTCTAAAATCTATTCTAAAAATATTATGGGGTAAAACATACAAGAATAAAAGGTGCAACTATAGTTTTATTCAATCACTGATAGTTTTCATTCACATAGAAAAACTATTCAAGGATAAAAATTACCATTCAAATACAAGATATGCCAATGGTACATAATAATATTTTAAATACCAAAAAAAAATTGCTTTATTTTGTTTTCTAAATGCAGATGAAATTGGCATTTTCTGCCTTTTAGATCATCAACCACAGCATATCAGTCTTTAAAAAGCCAAGTTAAATTACATAAATTATGTACATTATACATTTTTGTGACAAAATACTGACTTTTTGTGATGAATTACCATAAACACCCTAAACATTATCCAAGTAAGTTTGTTTTTCTTTTGTTCCCTGCATAGCCTGTAGAATCCATAAAACAGCCTTCCCTTGGCTGCACAACAATTTCACCACAATTAGTCTAGAGCAATGAAAATGTTTATGGACTACATATTAATACTTACAAAGTAAAATCATCCCTTCAGTACAGTTCTTTTGATACAAATTGCTCCAAATTAATATATATATATATATATATATATATATATATATATATATATATATATATATATATATATATATATATATACATACATACAGTTAAAATCATTTATACAATGTGAATTGTCTTCAAATGACTCAAAGGGAACTAAGCTTGGACAGTTTCCTGGGATTAGGATTGGGATTAGGTGGGAAATTTCACTGTTTGGTTTGAAAGAAAAAAGACAAGGTAGGGTTTGTAATAAGTAATACAAGAGATATTTGCACTCCTAGCTGACCGTTTTGAGAGCTATTTTTTTAAATCACACAAAACACACACCTGCATTTAAAATGATAAAAAATGTTACAAAATAATTTTTACATTTCAATCAATATAACTGTTTCAGATGGAATTGAGACAAAAAAATTTATAACTGAACTTTTAGTAATGCTGAGTACCTTTACGGGGAAAACAATTTGTACTCTACTGCATTCCTATTTTACGCATTTGACACTTTTAAAATCTTTTATTAAACATACCTTGTTCATGTTATACCGCTTATATATATATATATATATATATATATATATATATATATATATATATATATATATATATATATATATATAGTGTATGTTTAAGTTTGTTGGGTTAGTTCCTAAGAATACCATTTTATAAAATAAAAAAAACATTACGTTCACATTTATCAGAACATATTTTTTAATCGCCGCTGTATCGATGTACATTTAAACAACACATGTATACATACATTTAAAAAAATCAAAAGCCAATATTGCTTTATTAATAATGATATAATATTAAACCACTTTTTCTCAATAATAATTAATTTACAAGATTTCAAACGAGAATTGTCACATTCCATCACTCTTTAACCGCATGAATGCCGATCCGGTCTAATTTGTCGTGCACCTGCCGATGCAACAGCTGGAACAGTTCCATTTACCTTGGAGGGGATACCCCAATGAAGAGAAGCTGATCTTTAAACAAGCACAAAAATAATAAACTTCACAACCCGCTTAAGCTAATAAGAACTTTAATAATCTTCATAGTACTTATTATTATTTCTTGTTGTTCACAAGTCAGTCTCTGAACTGCATGTGCCGAACCCCTATATCATCTCCCTATTTTAAACATGGAGGAATCTGGACAAAACAAAGAACGTACCCCTTATGGTCACCAAGCGTGGGGAAGACAATTTGCAATGGTTAGAGTTATAGAATTAGCTATGGTCTTCATTTTAACCCACTTCTTACATTAAATGCGATCATCTGCAGTAAAATGATTAGTGTACGAAACTTTATCAAGTTCTTTAAAACTTTTAAACACTTGGGACAACATTGCTTTGAGACCACATGTACATACCTTGACTGCTTGAGACTTCAACCAGCAACGAAATCAAAGTTAAAATCCCCGAATAACAATGCATAACGGCGAATCATATAATCCAACAATGATCAGGCAATTATTAATTCCAATACTCCCATTTTTCCTGCTTTAAACGAGTGAATACACAAATTCCTTCGGCCTCCAATCACAGTTACTCATTTACAAAGCATCACGACCCATAAACCCTAACTAAACTTAGCTCGTGCCGACTCAACTGATTCACAAATATTCGTGCGCACTGCTGTAAAGATTTACTAAAATAAATACTATAAAATTATATCAAGATCATTGATATTTTTGCATAGAAATATATGGCAATGTCAAATAAAACAAAATCTTCTTCATACATTTCTGTACTTCTGCGTGAAACTTAATAGTGCAAGGAACTATGTTTTTGCAAAGCACGATTCAATATTAGAGTCGTGACAAAAACTGATAAATCACAACACTGGAGTGGATAGCGCGCGCTTAAAATGTGTAAGTAACGGTACGCTCGACTGCTTACAAGGTCGGCACACGACTGGTAACATGCCGAATCTGCTATCTCGTACCTTGTGTGTATATGCCCATTGTCTAACTTTTATTCACATCCAATAGCAAGTCAGACAATGATAACATAATACTGTAGTAAGTGAATACGGCTTTAAAATAGCTCCTGTCGCAACACAACTGTGAGAAGTGAATTGAAAAGAGACTTTTGAGTGCGTGTGTTGAATTTTTTTTAAAAAAGATAATGATGGAATTTGAGATATAGAAATGTATAGTTTCATTAATAATTGAGCAAATAGTATTAGAACGAAAAAACAAAAATGATTTCTTCATGAATCCACATTTAATTTCTCCTGTATCTGACAACAGGGTTGCCACATAGATTTTGCACGTACACTGATTTCTAGCCGTATTAAAGGAGGAAAGTCGCAGTTAAAGATTGATTTGCAAGTCAGTGGAAGTGAGACATTCTGAACATAGTTTTGTTCTTAATTGTTGTTAGCTTCAAGAGCACTTTTAATACATTATTTGTTATATCTATGTGGAGGAAATGGGAGCTAAGCATCTTTCCTATGGATACACCGATGCATATTTAGAGCTTCTAAAGACTAGGCGCTTGGCAAAGTATTATTATTATTATTATTATTATTATTATTATTATCCTACCCGTACTGGCCTGGGTTAGTAGTGGGCCTGCCGTACTTCGATTACGAATCAAACGCTCTATCAACAAAGTTGCTACGGATGCAGATGGAATTAAAATAAATTCTCAGTTTAACTCGTATATTTTTTTATGAAAGATTTTATCGCTTTCTCTGTATAACCGTCATTTTAATGAAATATCCGTACATATGCTTTGCTTGCGTCCGTTTTCTATGTTTACAGAACGTCCAGCGTAACTTTGGAAAAGTAGCAAACAATAAATAATATTTCGGTCATTTAATTTTTTTTGTTACAATACTTAAATTTACTAGTAATTTACCCCGTATTTTTTGTGTGTGCCATATTGCTATTTCATTCCATATGTGTTGGAAGGAAAGAAAAAACGTGTATACACTTGGATTAATAACTGCATTGTCTGCGTTCTTTGGGGTCGTTTTCTACCATATTCTTCTGGTGTTATCCTGTCTGTCTTGGCGTGCTTACGTGCGTTTGCGTTCGTGAGAAACGTCAAAAAAACTCTTCACGCACCGTTTAAGATTGGTTCTTCCAAACCTGGGTACGATTGGCATGAGCAACATATGTAGATAATATATATATATATATATATATATATATATATATATATATATATATATATATATATATATACACATCCACATGTTGCAATGCTGAATGTAACACTTATCAATAAATATAATGGGACCGTTGTATGTTGTTAAAGGATAAAGGAGAGTGTTGCTTCCTACAGACTTTAGTTTTTTTGTTTTTGTTTTGTTGTTGTTGTTGTTGATTTTTGCTGTTGTGTGTTGTTCATTGGTTCGGGGGTGGGGGTATAAGTGGTGCAGTAGTAAACGTGAGTGTTAGCATTGTAGCGTTTGCTCCACCCCAATCGTGGGGAAAATGGGCTGGGGAACCACTTAAATATAAAACGTATCGAAAGTTCTAGCGAGTATTGAGCCTATTCGTTTGCAGATACGACAACAATAAAATAAGTAACTCAAGAAATCCAATAGTATAGCGATTTGAATTGGTTTACACCAAACTAAAGGGACAAAAACACTAAAACTAGATTAGGAATTTGCTCATACAGATATATCACCTCCTCTACAAGCAGTATTGATGATGGCTAGTCAATAGTCAAAACATAGGGCATAACTCTTTAAAAAATAGGATACGATAATCAGTCAATATGCATGTCTTCAAACGATAACCATGATAGATGTAAGCTTCACAGCAATCGACTCATAAGTGCAAAAGTATTGTAATTCCCAGAAAGTTGATATATTTGAGTCCCAAAAAGCTAATTACTTTTTAAAAGAACGCACAGGAGCACATATTTTGAAAATAACAATTCATACTAAATTTCAAGTTTCCCAATGATCCATTATATTCTGTACAACAAGCTGCATTGTCACCATTCAGCTGCGGTATAAACCGGGCAATAACTCCAGGAACCATTTGTGGTAAGAAAGCAATTAGTTGTTATGCGCAGTGTTGTAGAAGGTCATGCATTACGGTTAATTTTATCTATTAAAAAAACAACAACAAACAAACAAACAAAAAACAATTAGTAGTTGATTACAATAACAATTACTTTTAAAATGGAAACAATTACACTGCTATCTATCAAGTCCATCACAGCTAAGAGTTCTCATTCGACTTTTCACGTTTTGCACAGAACAATGTAATTCGCATTCAGAGTTCGACGTAACACATTGATTACAATATTGCTTATCTAATTGCTCACAATTTTAAAACAGTTTTTCTTCTGTCCTGTTTCTTTTAATAATTATTTTATTTCCACTATTTTCATCGTGATGTTATATTGTACGTTGGTAATTGTAACAACGACAAATAGTAGTTGTAATTTAAACGTATTTTTAACCTTGCGTTACTTTTCCAGAATTATGTAATAAATTACAGGTACTGGTTACTTTTTGGCAGTAACTGATTACAATCATAATGTAATAAATTACAGGTACTGGTTACTTTTTGGCAGTAACTGATTACAATCATAATGTAATAAATTACAGGTACTGGTTACTTTTTGGCAGTAACTGATTACAATCATAATGTAATAAATTACAGGTACTGGTTACTTTTTGGCAGTAACTGATTACAATCATAACGTTATATTTCAAGTAATTGATTACTTAACTGGTTAATTTAAGAATTCACTTTTGTACAACACTGGTGATGGCAATATCGTTGACTTATTAATACGGCAATCCAAGAAAAACCGCAGTACTAGTTGCACCAAAAGGGCTAAGTGACAGATGGGAGCCAGAAGGACGGACGAAGGAACACAAGTCCGGCTTATGCTTGGGCCTGCAACGTTCCCTCTAAGCTGCGCGTGCGCGCTGCTCAGGCATCCCCGCGCAGCTGAATTATCAATCAAACGTTAAATTTTGCTTAATCCAACGTTAAATTTTGCTCGTCTCCGTAATGCTAGCGCAAGGCAGCGAGCACTGCGCGCACATCTACCATTCGCTTAGAGGGAACGTTGGCTTGGGGTATAATTAAAAAGTTTTACAAAATATAGCGAACTATAACGAAATAGTGGAGCGACATCCTCGCTAGCCAAGGTTCCGATATGATAACCTTATCTACAGTAGTAAGTTATAATTTCGGAACTTTGGCTAGCGAAGATGATGGAGCGAATACTGATTTGAAACTTGCATCACATAATACACAATAGCAATATGCTTCATTACGTTGAAATGATAACTTGAACTTAATACATAAAGCAATATGCTACATTACATTGAAATAATAACTTGCACACAAAAAAATAATGACACTATGCTTTATTATATTGAAATAATAACTTGCACATAATGAACAATATTAATATGTTACATTACATTGAAATAATAACTTGCACATAATAAATAATAGCAATTCTCTACATTACATTGAAATAATAACTTGCACATAATAAATAATAGCAATTCTCTACATTACATTGAAATAAACCAATTTCAGAGAGGTGATAGAATATTTTAGGATCGATCATATAAGACTTTGAAATATAGTCACCAAAAATACGCATTCTGACCTAAAAATAAAATAAAAATATAAAAATAAAAAATAAAAAATAAAAAAATCTTATAAAGCCGAGAATACTTTATAATGAAGAGATACACTCTATGTTATTAAAAAAAATGCATGTAATATTCACTTTACATTTTTTTAAAAGGTTTTCTATGCATGACGGACATCGACTGTATCTATCGATTGTATCTATCGATTGTATCTATCGACTGTATCTATCCAGATTTTGTTTTCACTGATAATCTTATTTCAGTATTTACAATTTATTCCATGTAACACATTTTGCTATTCTTATGCTTGACATGAATGTTGACGTCTTTATCCTAACTCCGTTTCGATAAATCTATGAATGAGAGCTTATATTTAGATAAATTTATGAATGAACTTATATTGAGATAAATCTATAAATTAGTTAATCTAGATCGATTGATGTGCACGATTAGCTATTCAAGTTTTGGCATCCATCCATTTTTTACTCTATCGTATGTTTTATGTCTAAATTTGGTGAAACGTCAAATAACCGTTCAATGATATCAGTGTCACTACACTTAAATATATTGTCCCCACCTCAGTTAAATACATTACTTTCCTCCAATTACGTATATTGCTTTCACACAACTAATTATCTTGTTTCACTCACCCACATTAAATATATTACCCCCACCCCCATTTAATACATTACTTTCTCCAAATAAATATATTACTTTTCCCAGGTTACAAACATTGGTTTCCACAATTAAACATATTGCATTCCACAATAAAATATATTGATATTACACAATTAAATATATTATTCCCCCATTAAACCTTTTACTTACACTCAATTAAATGCACTTCTTCCTTCAAATTAAATACATTGCTTTGCTTCCAAGTAAGTATATTGCCTTCCCACAATTAAATATATTGTTTTCACTTTTGGATATATATATATATATATATATATATATATATATATATATAGTTACTCCTTAAATCTAATTGAGCTTTCACAAATCCAAGTTGTAAAAATTCTCCAGATTATTGTGTATTCCTGCTTGTAACGTCCACATCATTCAAAATTGCTAACGAACCTATGTTCGCTTTGGAATACCCTATTCGGCAATTGTTCTTCCGTCCGAATATCGTTGGATTCGTGAAAATGTACTTTTTGTGCTATAACGTACCTTGTGTGCAATATATAAATCTAGTAATGGAACAATCTTATTGTAGCAAATAATGATGCTTTTCTTTAAACAAAATTTTAGTGTTAATATAATTTACTATTTTATATTTTACTTTAGTGTTGTCGTATCTCCAAACATGTGGGTTGCAGTAAAAATAAAAGCATACTATGACATAATTCTCAAGCGATTTGATACAAGTTGTAAAGGTTGTATTTCTGTCTTCAATTTGTAACCTAAATTATATTATATTTTGTAAAATCTTATTTGGTTTGTTATCCAGATAGAATACGAGTATTTGTTATGATGTCATCTTGGAAAGATTGTATGGTAATTCAGAGTAAATGTATCGCCTCAAAAAACTCCTCCGACGATAGCATACGACCCCACCCCTAACTCTTTGTCACTCTGACCAAATCCCATGCTAGCGTACTAATGGGAGCATTGAAATTCTTGATATACATACCATGTGTCGAAGTTGATGGTAATGTTTATTTTTAAATATTAGTGTAGATTTATATGTAACTTTTTTTGTAGCCCCCTCCCCCTCTCTAGAAGATAATGAAAGAAAGAAATAAAGAAGAGAAAATAATAATAATAATAATAATAATAATAATAATAATAATAATAATAATAATAATAATAATAAAAATAATAATAATGAGGACTTTGTTTAGCGCCTAATCTTTAGAAGCTCCAAGCGCTTTGCAACATCAATAATGATATGACTAAATAAAAAAAAAAAAAAAAAAAAAAAAAAAAAAAAAAAAAAAAAACAGTCAAAAAACAAAACAAACAACAAACAAACAATAACAACAACAACAACATAAAATTCCCCAAGAAACAATCAAGGAGAACGTTTTCTAATTATTGCAAACTTCATATTTTGTATTTAAAAAAAAAAATATATGTAGATTCGTTAAATAGATATGAACATGAAAATGGGAATCACCCCTGAAATGGTAACATCAAAAACTACGATCTACGAAGACAACATATGTAATAAATGAAGTAAATATAATATCTGATATCATAAAAAAGTGTTTTATTAATTTATTTATTTTCAGTTCTGTAAATATAATATCTAATATCATAAAAAAAGTGTTATTGTTTTTTTAATTTGGGACATACTCTTATTGTATATTTACCAAAAAACATGCAAAACACTACCCAGTACAATCATTGTATACATGTGTGTGTGTGTGTGTGTGTGTGTGTGTGTGTGTGTGTGTAAATGTGTGAGATGCAAAGAGGAAATTATGGATTCAAACAAACATCTGTCAGTTTCTTGCATGTGGTCTACATGACATCTGAGAAAGTTTCACAAGCATTGATGACTTAAGATCTGCTATTACACGAAAATTCGTTCGATAACTGTTCAAATATGCACGACAAATATCTACATGGGAAGGATACAATTAGTTCATGTGTTTAGATTAACAATCAAACTGTTGTCCAAATATGCAAAATAATACATGCAGTTAATGAATGGAATAAGTTATAAACAAAAGCAACAAATTAGAGTTCAGGTCCACATCTGTAAAAGTTTCTTTATTTAACAAAGATCTAAAATCGATTTATATGAAATGCAAACGAAAATAGGTATATATGATAGCTAGCTAGCTCTAAACTTTGGTGTTGATAATCCCGACATCCTCCACACTGTTATCGCTTTCCTTCCGACTTCGATTTATTATGAGATATTAGTGCTGTTATTAGTAACAGTAACCAACGGGTTGTAAACGCTTAACGCAATGTATATCCAAATCTACACACCCAAATAACCAGGATGGTTTGATCATTCGGTTGACTTCAAATGTTTTTGTTGTAAAGTGTAAACGCACGCGTTAGTAGAATGGTGCGAAAACTAAGATATCATGAAAAGAAGCTGCTTAAGAAGGTTGATTTTATATCATGGGAAGTTGATAATAATTTACACGAGCTAAAGGTTATGAAAAAATATTATATACAGAGAAGAGAAGACTACACAAAGTAAGAGTTTGAACAAGTGCCCGTTATTCCGTTTGTTAGATTTACACGCATTTGATTACCTAGTCCGAGTTTCCTCTTACCTTTTCCACCCCATTTTTTGATACTTGGACATTCACGTTGGAGTAACCCTACGTGAATGTCCAAATATAAAAATGGGTACCCCACCATGAATATCCATTTATCAAAAAATGGGGTGGCAAGGGTCAGAGGAGCTCTGATAATCGATTACCGTGTTGGATTGGGGGTTAGTCCTACCCGTAAGACGTATCACATGTTGATCTTGATTTTAGTGCTACGTCTTACGAGCCGAATGACGCCATAGTGTAGTTAGTTCCGATGTCGTCGACATCGGAACGATAAATCAAAGTTTCAGGAATATCGATCATACTTGGCAACCTATATAGACACTCTTCCACTAATATATGTTTAATTAATTATACTTACTGCGCTGTTTTTATCCAAATGGAATCAATAGTTGACACTTGCAAACGGAGGCATTTTTTGTTCAGTTGACATACATTTGAATTTGCTGAAATGCGACAGTTGTCGAGGTATGCCGAAGGATGTTTAAGTTAGGTTCTAATCGGAAAATATTTTTTTAACGAAACGAAATATTGCTTGCTGTTCAAATAGGCAATATAGAAATACCCATTTGATAATTTCGTTTCGTGAAAATAAAACAGCTTTATTGAAACTTACTTCGGCATTCCTCAGCCACCATGGCATTGAAACGTGTTTCAAAGGAACATGAAAAATGCGTTCATTTCCTAGTGTCAGAGTTAGAGTCGATCAGGACAGAAAAGTAAGTATATCAATAACTCTTAAATATGTGGATAAATGTTGATACTTATTGTCAAGTATGTGATAAACATGAAAATTTCACCTCTTATTCTCTGTTCAGTATATTTAAAAACACTACACAGCGCTGCTCTTTATAAACACAAGGAATGCAAGCATGACCACAACCCTTCGCTCGATTCGACATTTTCTTACGAGACTTTTATTGCTTCAGAATCGCAAGAAGACTGAAACACTACACATATGCATTCAAAACACAGTTAGTTACCAATGCATAGCTCTTAAATGACCATGTCCTGAATCCAACCGGCGAATTAACCTTTTTTTTTTAAAGCAGTCACCTTATAAATTGCCTTACATTAGATCAGTCACCTTATCAATTGCCTTACATTAGATCAGTCACCTTATCAATTGCCTCACATTAGATCAGTCACCTTTTCAATTGCCTCACATTAGATCAGTTGCCTTATCAGTTGCCTCATATTAGAAAAGTCACTTGATAAGTCACCTTATTAATTGCCTTACATTAGATCAGTCACCTTATTGATTGCCTCACATTAGATCAGTCACCTTATCAGTTGCCTTACATTAGATCAGTCACCTTATCAATTGCCTCATCAGTTGCCTCACATTAGATCAGTCACCTCATCAATTGATTCACAGTAGATCAGTCACCTCATCCATTGCCTCATCAATTGCCTCACATTAGATCAGTCACCTCATCAATTGTCTTACATTAGATCAGTCACCTTATCAGTTGCCTTACATTAGATGAATCACCTCATCAATTGCCTCACATTAGATCAGTCACCTCATCATTTGCCTCACATTAGATCAGTCACCTCATCATTTGCCTCACATTAGATCAGTCACCTTATCAATTGCCTCACATTAGATCAGTTGCCTTATCAGTTGCCTCACATTAGATCAGTCAGCTTATCAATTGAATTACATTAGATCAGTCACCTTATCAGTTGCCTTACATTAGATCAGTTACCTTATCAGTTGCCTTACATTAGATCAGTCACCTTATCAATTGCCTTACATTAGATCAGTCACCTTATCAATTGCCTCACATTAGATCAGTTACCTTATCAGTTGCCTTACATTAGATCAGTCACTTTATCAATTGCCTTTCATTAGATCAGTCACCTTATCAATTGCCTCATCAGTTGCCTCACATTAGATCAGTCACCTCATCAATTGCTTCACATTAGATCAGTCGCCTCATCCATTGCCTCATCAATTGCCTCACATTAGATCAGTCACCTCATCAATTGTCTTACATTAGATCAGTCACCTTATCAGTTGCCTTACATTAGATGAGTCACCTCATCAATTGCCTCACATTAGATCAGTCACCTTATCATTTGCCCCACATTAGATCAGTTGCCTTATCAGTTGCCTCACATTAATCACAGTCACCTTATTAATTGCCTTAAATTAGATCAGTCACCTTATCAGTTACCTTACATTAGATCAGTCACCTTATCAATTGCCTTACATTAGATCAGTCACAAGATCAGTCACTTTATTAATTGCCTTACATTAGGTCAGTCACAGGATCAGTCACCTTATCAGTTGCCTTACATTAGATCAGTCACCTTATCAATTGCCTCATCAGTTGCCTCACGTTAGATCAGTCACCTCATCAATTGCTTCACATTAGATCAGTCACCTCATCAATTGCCTCATCAATTGCCTCACATCAGATGTGCAACTCTGATCATTCATACCCCTTCAAGGCCGATGATTTTCAGAATGATAAATCAAGATCAGTCACCTTATCAATTGTCTCACATTAGATCAGTCACCTTATCAATTGCCTTACATTTGATCAGTCACCTTATCAATTGCCTTACAGTCGCCTTATTAATTGCCTCACATTAGATCAGTCACAAGATCAGTCACCTTATCAATTGCTTTACATTAGATCAGTCACCTTATTAATTGCCTCACATTAGATCAGTCACAAGATCAATTGCCTAACATTAGATCAATCACAAGATCAGTCACCTTATCAATTGCCTCACATTAGATCATTCACAAGATCAGTCACCTTATCAATTTCCTTACATTAGATCAGTCACCTTATCAATTGCCTTACATTAGATCAGTCACCTTATTAATTGCCTCACATTAGATCAGTCACCTTATCAATTGCCTAACATTAGATCAATCACAAGATCAGTCACCTTATCAATTGCCTCACATTAGATCATTCACAAGATCAGTCACCTTATCAATTGCCTTACATTAGATCAGTCACCTTATCAATTGCCTAACATTAGATCAATCACCTTATCAATTGTCTCACATTAGATCAGGCACCTTATCAATTGCCTTACATTAGATCAGTCACCTTATTAATTGCCTCACATTAGATCAGTCACCTTATCAATTGCCTAACATTAGATCAATCACAAGATCAGTCACCTTATCAATTGCCTAACATTAGATCAATCACAAGATCAGTCACCTTATCAATTGCCTTACATTAGATCAGTCACCTTATCAATTGCCTAACATTAGATCAATCACAAGATCAGTCACCTTATCAATTGCCTCACATTAGATCATTCACAAGATCAGTCACCTTATCAATTGCCTTACATTAGATCAGTCACCTTATTAATTGCCTTACATTAGATCAGTCACAGGATCGGTCACCTTAATAATTGCCTTATTTTAGATCAGTCACCTTATCAGTTGGCTTACATTAGATCAGTTACACGATCACTCACTTTATTAATTGCCTCAGATTACATCAGTCACAAGATCAGTCACCTTATCGATTGCCTTACATTAGATCAGTCACCTTATCAATTACCTCACATTAGATCATTCACAAGGTCAGTCACATTATCAATTGTCTTACATTAGATCAGTCACCTCATCAATTGCCTAACATTAGATCAATCACCTTATCAATTGTCTCACATTAGATCAGTCACCTTATCATTTGCCTTACATTAGATCAGTCACCTTATCAATTGTCTCACATTAGATCAGTCACCTTATCAATTGCCTTACATTAGATCAGTCGGGGGCCCCGAGTGGCCGAGTGGTCTAAAGCGCTGTCCGTTACGGACCACTGCCATCTCACCTCTGTCTGCGTGGGTTCGAGTCTAAGATTCGGCTAATGTAGTTAAGTGAGAAAGCTTGCCAGTAGCTTCTCGTGGGTCGGTGGTTCTTTCCGGGGTTTTTCCGGTTTCTTCCTCCACCACTAATACTGGCCGCCATGTATAGCCTATATATTGTGCTGAAAAATGGCGTTAAACCATAAAAAACAAACAAACAAACAAACATTAGATCAGTCACCTTATTAATTGCCTCACATTAGATCAGTCACCTTATCAATTGCCTAACATTAGATAAATCACAAGATCAGTCACCTTATCAATTGCCTTACATTAGATCAGTCACAAGATCAGTCACCTTATCAATTGCCTTACATTAGATCAGTCACCTTATCAATTATCTAACATTAGATCAATCACAAGTTTAGTCACCTTATCAATTACCTCACATTAGATCAGTCACCTTATTAATTGCCTGACATTAGATCAGTCACCTTATCAATTGCCTTACATTAGATCAGTCACAAGATCGGTCACCTTATTAATTGCCTTATTTTAGATCAGTCACCTTATCAGTTGGCTTACATTAGATCAGTTACCGAAATGTAGATGTGGTCAAGCGATTTCTTCTATTATAGGCCAGTTTGCTGAGTAATCACAGCTTTCATTAATTCTATGCAGTGTGAATTCTTCATTAGGTGATGCAGATTTCATTAATTCTATGCAGTGTGAATTCTTCATTAGGTGATGCAGATTTCATTAATTCTCTGCAGTGTGACTTCTTCAGCTGATACAACTTTCATTATTCCATGCAGTGTGACTTCTTCATCAGCTGATGCAGATTTCATTAATTCTCTGCAGTGTGACTTCTTCAGCTGATACAACTTTCATTATTCCATGCAGTGTGACTTCTTCATCAGCTGATGCAGATTTCATTAATTCTATGCAGTGTGACTTCATCAGCTGATGCAGATTTCATTAATTCTCTGCAGTGTGACTTCTTCAGCTGATACAACTTTCATTATTCCATGCAGTGTGACTTCTTCATCAGCTGATGCAGATTTCATTAATTCTATGCAGTGTGACTTCATCAGCTGATGCAGATTTCATTAATTCTGTGCAGTGTGACTTCTTCAGCTGATACAACTTTCATTATTCCATGCAGTGTGACTTCTTCATCAGCTGATGCAGATTTCATTAATTCTATGCAGTGTGACTTCTTCATCAGCAGCTTTCATTATTCTCTGCAGTGTGACTTCATGAGCTGATGCAGATTTCATTAATTCTGTGCAGTGTGACTTCATCAGCTGAAACAGATTTCATTAATTCTCTGCATTGTGACTTCATCAACTGATAAGCTTTCATTAATTCTATGCAGTGACTTCTTCATCAACCGATGCAGCTTTGCCACTTGTTTTAACATTTTTAAAGCCCAAAATTGCTTTAAACTTTGTAACCACCCAATAATGGCATAATAATCTTTTTCATCCTTTTCTTCTGATACCTTGAGGATACCATACAGGCTAGAGGCTTTAGCACACACATTAGCGTGGCTAAGAGAAATTTTCTTCTTATGCTGATAGTCAGAACATTTATTACACATTTAATTTTTGTTGGTTGAGATAATCATGCATATACTTGTGTCCCAGTGGGACACTAAATTTTTTTTACAAACATGGTTGAGATAATTATGCATATACTTGTGTCCCAGTGGGACACTAAATTTTTTACAAACATGGTTGTCTTCTAAAGTTGTCTTTAAGGCAGTAAGATTTTCAGGTTTGGTCTTCAACAAACAGGAGTCTTTCATGATGGATGGTCTTTCAAAACAGATCTTTCATATCAGAATTGGCTGCATTATGTTTTCCTTTCCTTATCAAGTACTTATATATTTTCTTTTTCTGTATATATTTATTTGTTGGTGGTATGCTTTGTATTTATTTCTTTGGAAATTTGATCTTGCCTTTCTCAGAGAAAAGGCAAATATAACAGCTTTGTTCATAGTTGTTGTCTTTGTTAAAATTTATTTTACTGAATACAATTTTGAAACTATTTCAAAGATTTGAATGGAACTTTACTACTAGATGTCACTGTACAAATGACACCCTCAGTTTGCATGCATTGTTAAGCATTTTTACAATTCTTGTAATTTTTTTTAATACATTGCTAAATTTTGAAAATAAAACGTATCATGTGGATACATCTTGATGAGTTACATATAATATGTGTACTATATACATCTTGATGAGTTACACATAATATGTGTACTATATACATCTTGATGAGTTACATGTAATATGTGTACTATATACATCTTGATGAGTTACATATAATATGTGTACTTGATACATCTTGATGAGTTACATGTAATATGTGTACTTGATACATCTTGATGAGATACATATAATATGTGTACTTGATACATCTTGATGAGTTACATGTAATATGTGTACTTGATACATCTTGATGAGTTACTTGTAATATGTGTACTTGATACATCTTGATGAGTTACATGTAATATATGTACTGGATACATCTTGATGAGATACATATAATATGTGTACTTGATACATCTTGATGAGTTACATCTAATATGTGTACTATATACATCTTGATGAGTTACCTGAAATATGTGTACTGTATACATCTTGATGAGTTACATGTAATATATGTACTGGATACATCTTGATGAGTTACATGTAATATATGTACTGGATACATCTTGATGAGTTACATGTAATATGTGTACTATATACATCTTGATGAGTTACATGTAATATGTGTACTATATACATCTTGATGAGTTACATGTAATATGTGTACTATATACATCTTGATGAGTTACATGTAATATGTGTACTATATACATCTTGATGAGTTACATGTAATATGTGTACTATATACATCTTGATGAGTTACCTGAAATATGTGTACTGTATACATCTTGATGAGTTACATGTAATATGTGTACTATATACATCTTGATGAGTTACATGTAATATGTGTACTGGATACATCTTGATGAGTTACATCTAATATGTGTACTGTATACCTCTTGATGAGTTACATGTAATATGTGTACTATATACATCTTGATGAGTTACATGTAATATGTGTACTATATACATCTTGATGAGTTACATGTAATATGTGTACTATATACATCTTGATGAGTTACATGTAATATGTGTACTATATACATCTTGATGAGTTACATGTAATATGTGTACTATATACATCTTGATGAGTTACCTGAAATATGTGTACTGTATACATCTTGATGAGTTACATGTAATATGTGTACTATATACATCTTGATGAGTTACATGTAATATGTGTACTGGATACATCTTGATGAGTTACATCTAATATGTGTACTGTATACCTCTTGATGAGTTACATGTAATATGTGTACTATATACATCTTGATGAGTTACATGTAATATGTGTACTATATACATCTTGATGAGTTACATGTAATATGTGTACTATATACATCTTGATGAGTTACATGTAATATGTGTACTATATACATCTTGATGAGTTACATGTAATATGTGTACTATATACATCTTGATGAGTTACCTGAAATATGTGTACTGTATACATCTTGATGAGTTACATGTAATATGTGTACTATATACATCTTGATGAGTTACATGTAATATGTGTACTGGATACATCTTGATGAGTTACATCTAATATGTGTACTGTATACCTCTTGATGAGTTACATGTAATATGTGTACTATATACATCTTGATGAGTTACCTGAAATATGTGTACTGGATACATCTTGATGAGTTACATGTAATATGTGTACTATATACATCTTGATGAGTTACATGTAATATGTGTACTGTATACATCTTGATGAGTTGCATGTAATATGTGTACTGGATACATCTTGATGAGTTACATGTAGTATGTGTACTGGATACATCTTGATGAGTTACATGTAATATGTGTACTATATACATCTTGATGAGTTACATGTAATATGTGTACTGGATACATCTTGATGAGTTACATCTAATATGTGTACTGTATACCTCTTGATGAGTTACATGTAATATGTGTACTATATACATCTTGATGAGTTACATGTAATATGTGTACTATATACATCTTGATGAGTTACCTGAAATATGTGTACTGGATACATCTTGATGAGTTACATGTAATATGTGTACTATATACATCTTGATGAGTTACATGTAATATGTGTACTGTATACATCTTGATGAGTTACATGTAATATGTGTACTGGATACATCTTGATGAGTTACATGTAGTATGTGTACTGGATACATCTTGATGAGCTACATCTAATATGTGTACTGTATACCTCTTGATGAGTTACATGTAATATGTGTACTGGATACATCTTGATGAGTTACTTGTAATATGTGTACTTGATACATCTTGATGAGTTACATGTAATATATGTACTGGATACATCTTGATGAGTTACATGTAGTATGTGTACTATCTACAAACAACATAGACTGTGTGATGAGATCCAGTGTGACAAAGTTCACACTTAGGTTGCCATTGGCAAGAGATCTAGTTCTGTGATGTTCAGGGCTTGGTAACCCTGATTATACAACAGGAGATCTGGTTGTGCATTGTTTACAGTTAGGGAGTTTTAAAATATGTCAAAAGATCTGAGTCTGCTGTGTTGACATTTAGGTAGCCTTTGTCTATTTGCTGTGTTGACAGGTAACATTTGACAATTTGCTGTGTTGACAGGTAGCCTTTGACTATTTGCTGTGTTGACAGGTAGCCTTTGACTGTTTGCTGTGTTGACAGTTAGGTAGCCTTTGACTATATGCATGTTGACAGTTATGTAACCTTTGACTATTGGCTGTGTTGACAGTTAGGTAACCTTTGACTATTTGCTGTGTTAACAGTTAGGTAACCTTTAACTTTTTTGCTGTGTAACATTTGTCTATTTGATGTGTTGACAGTTGGGTGACCTTTGACAATTTGCTGTGTTGACAGTAAGGTAACCTGTGTGTATTGGCAGTGTTGACAGTTAGGTAGCCTTTGACTATTGGCTGTGTTGACAGTTAGGTAACCTTTGACAATTTGCTGTGTTGACAGTTAGGTAACCTTTGTCTATTGGCTATGTTGACAGTTAGGTAGCTTTTGTGTATTGGCGGTGTTGACAGTTAGGTAGCCTTTGACTATTGGCTGTGTTGATGGGTAGCCTTTGACTGTTGGCTGTGTTGACAGTTAGGTAGCCTTTGACAATTTACTGTGTTGACAGTTAGATAGGCTTTGACAATTTGCTGTGTTGACAGTAAGGTAGTCTTTGACAATTTGCTGTGTTGAAAGTTTGTTTTGTTTTGTTTTTTATGGTTTAACGCCATTTTTCAGCACAATATAGGCTATACATGGCGGCCAGTATTAATGGTGGAGGAAGAACCTGGACAACCCCCGGAAAAGCCACTGACCCACGAGAAGCTACTGGCAAGCTTTCTCACATAACTACATTTGCCGAATCTTAGACTCTAACACATGCAGACAGAGGTGAGATGGCAGTGGTCTGTAATGGACTGTGTTGAAAGTTTAGTAGTCTTTGAAAGTTTAAGTTTTAAATTTGTGACCCAGCTTTGACATTTTGGCATTGGATATGTCTTTAAATGACCAGCGTAAACCTCAATAGCTTGTTTTTGTTTTTAACTTATTTAGAAACAACAAAAGAAATTCAAAGAACTCGTTTTATGATTGAACAGGTACAACAAATTGTCACGTCACATTCGAGAACTTGCACGGAAGATCAAGGAACTTGATGTCAAAGATCCGTTTAGAACCGAAGCAACATCTCAGTTGTTGGAAAAGTTGTAAGTAATGTTCCTAATAACAATATAAAAAAAATTATTGTGTGAATTTTATGAATACTGCATCCTTTATTATAAATATATAAAGCCCTTTGAAACAATTTATTGTTGTGAAGGAAGTTAAGATAAAAGCTGTTAAAAATCACTGATATTATACCACACAGGAATATCTTGCCATTTAAAAATGTCACTGTTGATTTCATATATGAAGAAATAGCATGCCGTTAATCAGTATGGATTTTATACCACACAGGAATAACCTGTCATTAAAAAATATCACCACTGATTTCATACCACACTGAAATAGTAAGGCATTAACAAAAAAATATCACCATTGATTTCATATCACACAGGAATAGCATGGCATTTAAAAAGGATCACTGTTGATTTTATACCACACGTGAATAGCCAGACATTAAAAACAATTACAATTTATTTCATATAGTAATACATTGGTTGGCATTAAAAGGCATATCACAACTGACTTCATTCCACACAGGAAAACTTTAGCATTAAAAAATATAACCATTGTAGCAAGAATTTGGCTGACATTAAATAAATATTGCCATTGATTGCAAATAGTAATAAATCAGCTTGGCATATAGAAAAATATAGCACGATTGATTGCATATAGTAATAAATTAGCCTGGTATATAGAAAACTATAGCACGATTGATTGCATATAGTAATAAATTAGTCTGGTATATAGAAAACTAGAGCACGATTGATTGCATATAGTAATAAATTAGTCTGGTATATAGAAAACTATATCACGATTGATTGCATATAGTAATAAATTAGCCTGGTATATAGAAAACTATATCATGATTGATTGCATATAGTAATAAATTAGTCTTGGTATAAAGAAAACTATATCATGATTGATTGCATATAGTAATAAATTAGCCTGGTATATAGAAAACTATATCACAGTTGATTGCATATAGTAATAAATTAGCCTGGTATATAGAAAACTATATCACAATTGATTGCATATAGTAATAAATCAGTCTGGCATATAGAAAACTATATCACGATTGATTGCATATAGTAATAAATTAGTCTGGTATGTAGAAAAAATAAAATATCAACATTTATTGCATGTAGTAATAAATTAGTCTGGCATATAGAAAAATAAAATATCACCATTGATTGCATATAGTCATAAATCAGTCTGGCATATAGAAAAATATATCACCATTGACTGCATATAGTAAAATGTAGCATGGAATTAAAATAACAAAACAAATCACAATTGATTGGATAATACACATATATGGCATTATAAAACTATACCATTGTATTGCCAATTTTGTTGTTCACTGCATGTATTATTAAACTATGTTTAATATTTAATCGTTTGCAATTTTTTTCCAAAACAATTTGCAAAATTAATAATTGTTTTGGCTCCATATATTCTCCAGGCTCACCCCAAGAACAAGATGACAAAAGTTTTCTTATGCTATCCTATAATAACATAGGAGCATTAAAGGCAAGGCAAAACTTTGCAACATCCATGATGTACAAGTTTTCTTCTGCTACCCTATAATCTGTTTTAGATAATTTATACAAAAGAATGAAAAATTGATTTTTGATAATAATTGTTGTGAATTGTCATGATGAAACAAGAGCTTAATCTGGGTCTTGTTGTCATTGTCTCCATTGCAATTGTAAATACCAGCAGATAATTACAAATTATCCAGTTAATTACAGTATGCCAGTAGGCCTTATTATTATCTCCTTTGCAATGGTAAATATGTCTAACAGTCATTGATTATAAACTACTGGGTCAGCTATAATTTGGCAAGCTTAGCACATTTCCATTGGACCAGAAAGTCATCCTAGCAGTTTCCTTAGCAGTGTACTAACTCACTGTTATTGGCTAGAGATCAGTATACTAACTCACTGTTATTGACTTGAGAGCAGTGTACTAACTCACTGTTACACTGTTATTGACTTGAGAGTAGTGTACTAACTCACTGTTACACTGTTATTGACTTGAGAGCAGTGTACTAACTCACTGTTATTGGCTTGAGAGCATTGTAATAACTCACTGTTATTGACTTGAGTGCAGTGTGCTAACTCACTGTTATTGGCTTGAGATCAGTGTAATAACTCACTGTTATTGACTTGAGTGCAGTGTGCTAACTCACTGTTATTGGCTTGAGATCAGTGTAATAACTCACTGTTATTGACTTGAGAGCAATGTACTGAGTAACTCACTGTTATTGACTTAAGAGCAGTGTACTAACTCACTGTTATTGACTTGAGTGCAGTGTGCTAACTCACTGTTATTGGCTTGAGAGCAGTGTAATAACTCACTGTTATTTACTTGAGAGCAGTGTAATAACTCACTGTTATTGACTTGAGAGCAGTGTACTAACTCACTGTTATTGACTTGAGAGCAATGTAATAACTCACTGTTATTGACTTGAGAGCAGTTCACTAACTCACTGCTATTGGCTAGGTTAGGAAATATATGTTGAATCTCATAAGCTTGTAAATATTATGGAAAAATCAAAACATAAATAATTATTTCCAGATTGTTATAACATAATATAAATATTTACTACTTCTGTGTTAAAACATGAACAGCAATAATCATTTCCTTTTTGTTATAACATGACAGAAACAACACCTAAATGATCGATAGATGAATCAAATTGGGGGCATGTGATGGAAGTACATGCTGAATACAGATGTTGATAGATGTAGAGTGACAAGTTTGCAGAGTATTATACTAGCAGAATATAATAAAATGGATGAGAGTTTGGAAAGTTGGAAATTTTGTGACCTGCCCCCAAAAGTCTGTATTAAAAAAATGTGTTTAAATACATGTTGCAGGATGAAGACTTAGAAAATATTGGGCTGATAGCTCACAAATTGACTGAGATATAGCTTTCTGAAAAGTGTCACCATTAACTTGTAAAAGCATATAACAGGTTGAATTTATGTAACTGTTCTTTTATTCCACATTTCTAATTGGGCTAGACAGCTGAAAATCACAAGTCCTATAGAACTTTTTGTGTAGTTTATGGATCTTGAAGCTATCTGACTTGTTTGGCATGTTATATGGCCACATATACCCAATTCCATAGAATGTACTATCTTGGATTGGAAATCATCTTGAAGCTTTGTTACTTGTTTGGCATGTTATGTGGACACGTATCCCATATACCATGCAATGTACTATATTGGATCGGAAATCATCTTACATGTTTGGCTGCTCTGACCACTAGATCACCAGACCAGTTATCTGATAACTGGAACCCCACTAGCCATGCACATCTGATAATTGGAACCCCACTAGCCATGCACATCTGATAACTGGAACACCATTAGCCATAACTATCTGATAAATGGAACACCACTAGCCATGTACATCTGATAACTGGAACACAACTATCCATGCATATCTGCTAATTGGAACACCACTAACCACACACATCTGATAATTAGAACACCACTAGTCACATACATCTGATAAACTGGAACACTACTAGCTGCACCCGCCTGATAACTGGAACACCACTAACCATGCACATCTGATAACTGGAACACCATTAGCTATGCACATCTATCTGATCATCACAATTTGATAATCTGTGCATCATAAACCTGATTCGTTGAATCAAATTTTCATTTTTCCCAATATATTTTTTGGCCAGAGAATTTTGTATGAATAAAATACTACCATATTAAAAGATCAGTAAAACATCTTGATTTTTTTTCCTTGTCTCATAATGTAAACCATGCTTATTTCCACTGAATGGATGTCACTTTTTTGAGGTTACTGTTCTGTGCAAATGTTCCGTTAGCATTATGCTTTACAGAGGTACAGTTTAAAAATTTGTGTACAGAGAATCACAATAATACTTGTGCCAAATTTTGATCAGGGTGTTATGCATTGAGTTTGCTTGCAAAAATGCAGTTATCCAAATCCACTCAAGTTGCATGTTGAATAAAAGTGTCATGAAAAAATTATGACATATACACCTAAAGCATTAGGAATTTGTTATGCATTACTGAAGTTAATAATCACTATGAATGTGTGACTGTTAAAAAATGTTTGACAATAGCTAAAATTTTGTATAAAGTTTCATATGGTAACAATGCCCAGCTATAGAAATAATATGTCTGACAATAGCTAAAGTTTTGTATAAAGTTTCATATGGTAACAATGCCCAACTATATAAATGATGTGTTTGACAATAGTAAAGTTTTGTATAAAGTTTCATATGGTATAGTTACCATCAATGTTTGACTATCTGTTAAAAAATATGTTTGACAATAGCTAATTTTATAAAGCATAAAATGGTTATATGCCTAACTATATAAATCATATGTTTGATAATTGCTAAATTTTTGTATAAAACATAAAATGTTTATATGCCCAACTATTCAAATTATGTTTGACAATAGCTAAATTTTTGTATATAGTATCAGATGGCATAGTTACCATGAATGTTTGACTATCTGTTAAAAAATATGTTTGACAATAGCTAATTTTTTGTATATAACATAAAATGGTTATATGCCCAACTATTCAAATTATGTTTGACAATAGCTAAATTTTTGTATAAAGTTTCAAATAGTTCTATGCCCAACTATACAAATGATATGTGCAGTAAAATGAAAAATAACATAAATACAGCTTCTATTCTGTCAACACTATACTCTGTCATCTAATAACTTTCTTCACCAGGACAAAAACTGAATTGTATAAAAATAGTTTGGCTTTCTCTTTTTATTTGGAACTGTGTTCTAATGATCTAAAAGAAGCATCATGCTTCTTTGTAATGGATGCAAACCAGATAATGACTGGTCCTTGCCACCTTTGTGTGTATCTTTATATATGTATATAGCATATTAATTGTGTGTGTGTGTATCTTTATATATGTATATAGCATATTAATTGTGTGTGTGTGTGTGTGTGTATCTTTATATATGTATATAGCATATTAATTGTTTGTGTGTGTGTATCTTTATATATGTATATAGCATATTAATTGTTTGTGTGTGTGTAACTTTATATATGTATATAGCATATTAATTGTGTGTGTGTGTATCTTTATATATGTATATAGCATATTAATTGTGTGTGTGTGTATCTTTATATATGTATATAGCATATTAATTGTGTGTGTGTGTATCTTTATATATGTATATAGCATATTAATTGTGTGTGTGTGTATCTTTATATATGTATATAGCATATTAATTGTGTGTGTGTGTATCTTTATATATGTATATAGCATATTAATTGTGTGTGTGTGTATCTTTATATATGTATATAGCATATTAATTGTGTGTGTGTGTGTGTGTGTGTGTATCTTTATATATGTATATAGCATATTAATTGTGTGTGTGTGTGTGTGTATCTTTATATATGTATATAGCATATTAATTGTGTGTGTGTGTATCTTTATATATTTATATAGCATATTAATTGTGTGGGTGTGTATCTTTATATATGTATATAACATATTAATTGTTTGTGTGTGTGTATCTATATATATTTATATAGCATATTAATTGTGTGTGTGTGTATCTATATATATGTATATAACATATTAATTGTTTGTGTGTGTGTGTGTGTGTGTATGTATCTTTATATATGTATATAGCATATTAATTGTGTGTGTGTGTATCTTTATATATTTATATAGCATATTAATTGTGTGGGTGTGTATCTTTATATATGTATATAACATATTAATTGTTTGTGTGTGTATCTATATATATATATATAGCATATTAATTGTGTGTGTGTGTATCTATATATATGTATATAGCATATTAATTGTGTGGGTGTGTATCTTTATATATGTATATAGCATATTAATTGTGTGGGTGTGTATCTTTATATATGTATATAGCATATTAATTGTGTGGGTGTGTATCTTTATATATGTATATAGCATATTAATTGTGTGTGTGTGCACAGTGTATCCATGGTGTCAGAACTGGTCATCAGACAAAGTAAGAAAAACAAACTCGGGTAACAAAAAATTGAAAATGGTGGTTGTCTCTGAAGTACAAATGAGGGTAAAGGGAAATACTGGTGTGTGTGTATGTTTTCAATCACGCATGTTGGTGTACGCATTGCTCTGTGTGCCTAATTCATTCTTAGTTGTTCTTATGTACACCAATCCATTTTGCTTTTTTTCTATGTTTGTTTCCCAGCTGTATGTAATATAGTTTTCTGTACGTATGTAGTTAATTGAGTGCTACAAGGGAGATTAGTTTTTATACTAATTGTCACCTTCATAACATAATGACTATTATTATTATTATTATTATTATTATTATTATTATTATTAATATGATCTTAGTTTTGAGGTCATATACTTATGCCTTGATATTTTTTCATGTAGATATGAATCTGGAATGTATAAAAAAAATAATTCATAACTGTTATAGGAAGGACTTGATAATGCTATTCACATACTGGTTATTCTAAATGCACAATGCACTGCTGTGCATGATTTAACCCTTGGAATTCTGTTGTAAAGAAATAACAAATTAATTGTGTACACAACCTATAACCTATAAAGAACATTATGGATTCATAACAAAACTTTCTCATCTTCTTTTGTGGAAAAAAGTTGTGGAACACGGACATGAATAAATTATAGAGCTTTTTCCAAATCTGTTTGCAAACACTGCAATTGAATGTGCAAATTTATCAAAATAACCCTAGCATTACAGTCGGCATCTTTGCACTGTGTACAAAAGCCTTTTACTCTTGCAAAGCCAAAGTCAACAACTGGATTGTATCAGTTTGGAGCTGTCATTTCAATCGACTGAAAAGGTTTGATAGATTGATGTATCTTGTCTGGGCTAGACCAAGGGCAAAAATCAGTGGAAAGAATGGGGTACATTTAATCCAACAAAAGCTCTTATGTAAACAAGAGCTCCAACTTTCCCATGTATGCACTCATTACAGGCAGATGTAGGAAATTTTGGTTTGGGATCACCTTCTAATTTAAAGTTTAGAAAATATTTGAAGCAAAAATCATCTTAAATTTATCGGTAACAAAATAATTGAATTTTATTTATGATCTAATTTAAAATCAACATTTAAAAGAAAAATATTTATATGTTACTTTAGTTTTGTACCAGACTGCAGTTGCTGTATTTATATCACATTAAGCTGTTATAGATTGATCCTTGTATTATATGTGCAAGTTGAGAGAGAAAGAAGAAAAGAAAAGGAAATAATAAATTATTAACAATGTCAAATCATTGTTATACCTTTATGGAATTATTAACAATATCAAATCATTATTTTACCTTTTTGGAATTAATATCAATGTCAGATCATTATTATACCTTTATGGAATGATTAAGAATATCGAATCATTATTATACCTTTTTGGAATTATTTACACAAGTTCAGTTCAAAAATAAGTTCTCTCTAAAATTTGAGATGGTTAAAACCACGTTAATCATGATATTCAAGGAACACGGAAGGAATGCTATGCTGATGTCACGTGATTGAATTTGGTAAATTAGGCGTATGTATAAGTAATGGCAGCTACTATGGTATTTCAGAGGTATTCTTCCAATCGTTATTGGAAAGGCCAGATTGTCAGATTGCAGTGTAAAGAGTACCATTCAAATGGGGTCCTCAAGATACTGAGTGGTCTAAAGTGCTCTCCATTACGGATCACTGCCATCTCACCTCTGTCTTTGTGGTTTCGAGTCTCAGATTCGGCCAATGTGGGTATATGAGAAAGCTTACCAGTAGCTTCTTGTGGATCGTTGATTCTTTCTGGGCTTTTCCAGGGTTCTTCTTCCATCATTAATTCAGGCCGCCATGTATAGTCTGACTAAGCCTATTGTGTGCTGAAAAATATCGTTAAACCTTACAACAACAACTTCAATAATCATTCCAATGGGCTATTCCATAAACTGTGTAAAATGTACAGTAACAAAATGACAGACTAATCCATGTACTGTATTGTTTCAAGTGTACTATTCTAACAGGATATTACAAATCCTGTTTAAAAAGTACCAGTCAGGCAGGCTATTCATTTATTCTCATCATAAATGTTAAAAACTTTAAAATTAAAATAAAAAATGTAAACAAGATACATTTTTTTCTCAATAAATAAAAAATGAAAAAGAACGTTCCTGTAGTTTTTAGGCAACACAAAAGTCAGTTTTTTTTACTTATTTACACGCTACATACCAGTTTTAAAGTTTCAGTGATACAAATATGAAAAAATGTCTCAAGTATTTAACCATAGTCCATTGATTTTTTTTCACTCAATGTCGTTATCACCATCTGACTGATCTGAACACTCTATGGAAGTACCAAATATAAATACGCAAAATAATTTAAAAAAAATGTTAAAAACATGTTTTTCAAGGTAAAATAAAAAATGAAAGTAAAATTTTTTATCATCTATGATTTTTTTGAGTAGTTCAATCTAAGTATGTGCATGAGAAATCAGTTCTTTCAAGTCATATCACCTTTTGTTGGGTTTTCAAAATTTGTGGTTTGATACAGTCATGAAAATTGCTTCACAAGAAATTAGGTATTTATTTCGTAAAATAAATATGTCACCACTAAAGATCAAAATTCTATGAACAGAGCAAGTCAGAAACTTTGTAAAAATTTAAATAATTGCTCTAATGGTCATCATCATATATACACAAATATGTCTCTTAGTTTTGACCGCTCAGCCTATAGTGGTTTTTATGCAGTCATTCTAACAAACTTTGTCGGAAACCTGAATGGGTGGGGTGGTGGTGCGTGTGATGAATTTAGAATATATGTACTTGGAAGAAGAAAAAACCTCAATCCTAAAGGTGGTTCTTACTACATGATGTAAATTGTGGGATTATTTGCTTTAATTGTCCTACCGTTAGAGTTTATGTATGATGATGGTAAAATCGTCTTGCAGCCAAAGTCCTTCTGGGTTCCAGGTAGCTGAATGCCTTTGTAGATTGTGAACATCTCACCTCTGCCATTGTAAGACTGAGTCATGGCTCAGATAATGTGGGTATGTGAGAAAGCTTGCCAGCAGCTTTATGTGTGTTGGTGGTTTATTCTGGGGCTTTCTTGGATTCTTCCCTCACCAGATATTCTAGTCACCATGTATAGCCTTTCATCCTAGAAAATGGCGTTACACTCAGAACATTGATGACCTCCATTGCCCAGTTATCTCCCACATTGCTAGTCCAAATCATTAGGATTATCTCTAATACTATCGCTAAATTAATTTTAAATAACAAATACTGCTTGTATCTTTATAACTTGGCTGTGAAGATTTCACACTGAGTTTTACAAATACAGCATACTTTGGATTACATTACCACATACATGTAATATGTACACAAGATTTATTTTAGTTGTATACAACACAAAACCTACATATTTTAGTCATATACAACACAAAACCTACACATTTTCTTCATATACATGTACGACACAAAACCTACATATTTTCTTCATATCCATGTACGACACAAAACCTACATATTTTAGATGCACTAAATTGTCAACTTGTCTGCATCTTCTCATAAATTGTCAACTTGTCTGCATCTTCTCATAAATTGTCAACTTGTCTGCATCTTCTCATAAATTGTCAACTTGTCTGCATCTTCTCATAAATTGTCAACTTGTCTGTATCTTCTCATTTTGGAGACAAACTGTTATATCAAGACCATGACATGTTAGATTTTATAGCTGAAAGTAACTGATAAAAAAACTCATTAAAAGTAATGTCAATTAAAAATATAAATTAATAAATCATATATTTTGCATTTTTAAAAAATAAAAATAATATTAAATAATAATTGATATTGCATATTTTTGTATGATAAAAATTTAATTAAGTTAAATAAACAACTTGTGATTTTATTTCCAAAAATATTTTTTTCTTTTCATTTTAAATTAATTTTCATCTAATATAAGTATAAAGCATGCATTTATAAATAGCTTTGACCTAAAAATGATTGAGTTTATTTGTATGGCATGGTCTTCAATTATTTTAGTTAGGTTTGATTTCTATGTTGCATTTTTTTGAAAATCAATATAGTTTTACAGTCATATTCTGTACCAAGAAGTTTTGTAATTAAAAATGTGTAGGGACATTTTTCAGACTGATTTGAAAATATTGCCAAGTTCTCAAGGTAAATTCATAGTGATGATTTTGAAAAGTACTGTTTGCCATGGTAAGAAATCAGTACAAGCACCTGACACCTTGACCAATTAACCCCAAAATTTGAAAATACTAATTTCAAGAAATATTTAGTAATTCAGATAATATTTTATTATGCATTATTAATACATGGCAATAATAATAATAATAATAATAATAATAATAATAATAATAATAATAATAATAATAATAATAATCATTGTCATTGTCATTGTTTCTTTCTTGTCTTCATTTTGCTTTTCTTTTTCTTTTTCTTCTTGAATATTTGGATTTAGGGCTATGACAAGTTAAAATAATTATTAAAATAATAGTATTGGACAAAATAATCAGACCAGTGATTGTTTGAGTTACATGTAATTTCTGTGCCATTAGTAGGAAAAAAATTTGACAGCATGCCAGGAAACGTAAATTTTAAGACTGATGAAATGAAATATACCAAAAAAGAATAGCGGGATAAAAGGAACAGGATAAGAAGAAAATGCCATCAAAATATTTTTAAAATTATTAACTATTTAGATAAAACAGATTATTTCGCTACTTATTATGTAGTTACTGGTAACATGTGGAATCTCTGGGTGGTTACTGGTAAAGATGTTGCATCCCAGGGTGGTTTTTGGTAAATGTTGCAGCTCTGAGTGGTTTCTGGTAAACATGTTGTATCCCCGAGTGTTTACTGGTAAACATGTATCACAGGGTGGTTGCTAGTAAATATGTTGTATCCTAGGGTGATTACTAGTAACCATGTTGTATTATTGGGTGGTTACTGTAACCATGTTGTATCCCTGGGTGGTTACTGTAACCATGTTGTATTATTGGGTGGTTAATGGTAAGCACGTTATACATCTAGGTGTTATATTGGTTACTGTAACCATGTTTTATCCCAGAGTGTTAATATGGTTACTGGTAAACATGTTGTATCCCTGGGTGGTTACTGTAACCATGTTGTATTATTGGGTGGTTACTGTAACCATGTTGTATTATTGGGTGGTTACTGGTAAGCATGTTATACATCTAGGTGTTATATTGGTTACTGTAAACATGTTGAATCCTTTAGTGTTATAATAATTACTGGTAAACATGTTGAATCCTTGATTGTTATAATAATTACTGGTAAACATGTTGAATCCTTGATTGTTATAATAATAACTGGTAAACATGTTGAATCCTTCAGTGTTATGGTGATTGCTGATAAACGTGTATATCTAGGTGGTTACTGGTAAACATGTAGTTCCTCTAGGTGTTATAGTGGTTAATGGTAAACATGTAGTTCCTCTAGGTGTTATAGTGGTTAATGGTAAACATGTAGTTCCTCTAGGTGTTATAGTGGTTATGTTTTGTACTGTTCATTAGATGCAAACTGTCATTGGATTCAGGGAATTAACTTAATCTAAATTCTTCATTAAGGTCTATCTTTACCAAAGTGTTCTGCTGTCCATTGGATGCAAACATTTCACTTTTAAATTGTTCATTAAATTTATAATATTGTCAATTCTTTTTAATAGCGTTGTTTAGCTGTGGCCCTAGCGTGACATAAGTCACTGCCTTGTATCTAAAAACAGAATATAGTCTCTCATTTATACGAACAGATAATAAACTTGCGGGCTAGTACCTTATTTAAATGATTAAATACCAAACTGACAGAAAATGCAAATTGCTGTTTGGTTATATTCATACGTCTTATTTGTGTGATTTAATGTACTCTAATTCTTCTGTACACAGTTATTTTATCATCCACTTTAGAATTGTGTTTTAATGGTTTTATTGAAATTTTAGCAGTGTTGAAATTTGATTTCTTTTTTCATATTTAATAATACAAATAGATATTTATAAAGATTAGTGATTCTTTTCTATTAAATTGAACTAATGTTGACATAGTCCAGACCACCAAGCCAGTGTATCATTTCTGTAACGTAGAGGCAATTAAATGAAATTAAAATGAAATGAAATTAAAATGAAATGAAATTAAAATTAAATGAAATTAAATTCAAGTAGTTGTGCCATGTCACAAGAAAAACAATTTTTACTGTCAGCTAAAATCATTGGATTTTTCCAATGTGTTTGTGGTGTTTAGGATTGTATTTAAAAGCATTACGGTAGTTTGTGTTAAAATATTTAAAATGGGAACAGTATAGCAATTTTTTTTATTTTAAAATGTACTTTATTCCTGTAATTCACCAAGATTTACAACTGAATCATATATAGACCAAATAATAATAATAATAATGATAATGATGATGACGATTATTATTATTATTATTATTATTATTATTATTATTATTATTATTATTATTATAAACCTGTGCAGAATAAAACAATGCATTGAGGCAGGAACAGTCAATCTTGAGTTTCCATAACAACAGATAACCACCATAACAAAAAAAATTAAAAGATAAAAAACCTACAAGGATGCAATCCTTTAATGCATTGTAATTACTGATCTTAGGACACTGTATGCACACACCTGATAAATGAACAATTGTAACCATGAACTGTTTAGACTTCATGATCAGGCGCTGATTAAAAAAATGGCAGTTTTTTTCTCTGTAACTTTATTTCTTACATGAACAGCAAGATTTTATGTTGGTTGAGTGAAAAAGCAATGCATTCATTAAGACCAGATAGAAGCTTGCATATGGTGTGTTGACAGAGTTTTGAATTATTAATTAGCTTACTTAATCAGTTACATGCAAAATGAATTGATTGGGTAAAAATAATCTTTAAAGAACAATTAAGTTGGACAAAATAAGATTCATTAATCAAGTCAGAATTGGTGGCATGAGACCATGGGAAAGAATTTATATAATTGGACATGGGAATGTACATTAGAACTTGAAATAATAATAACACATCTGTGTATGTAACACAATTTCTGATTGGTTATCTGCATCAGTTATACTGTAATAAAATTGACCTCGTATTATATTTGCTGTTGTTGCTGTCAGTAACGGTGATGATTATGATGATAGGTTTTAATGGTTAAGAAAATCGTTTAACTTAATGAAGCAATGGTACATGGTAATTACTTTGACAAAGAATCAGAAAAATGGTTTTGATGGAAGCTCTTTGAAAAATTAATTAGACATGCATAAGGTAACCACAGGGTATGCTTTGTTATCCCCACCCTGATATAAGGTAACCACAGGGTATGCTTTGTTATCCCCACTCTGATATAAGGTAACCAAAGGGTATGCTTTGTTATCCCCACCCTGATATAAGGTAACTACAGGGTATGCTTTGTTATCCCCACCCTGATATATGGTAACCACAGGGTATGCTTTGTTATCCCCACCCTGATATAAGGTAACCACAGGGTATGTTTTGTTATCCCCACCCTGATATAAGGTGCTTTACTTGTACCTGCATTGCATGCATTGTTGTTGTTTGGGTTTAATGCCATTTTTCAGCACAGTATAGGCTATACATGGCAGCCAGTATTAAAAATGGTGGAGGAAGAACCTGGCAAAAACGTCCGGAAAGAACCACTGACCCACGAGAAACTATTGGCAAGCTTTCTCACATACCCACATTGGTCGATTTTGAGACTCGAACCCACGCAGACATAGGTTAGATGGTAACAGAGAGCACTTTAGACCACTTAGCCACTTGGGGCCCCTGCATGCGTTGTTAGTGTTGGACCCTGCATGCGTTGTTAGTGTTGGCATGCGTTGTTAGTGTTGGAGCTGAAAATGTGATTTACCTTTCATCTAATTTTTCATAACCCATCACAATAACACCACGCATGGGCGTCCCACTTTGTTTCTGATGCTTAGAGGTGAAAGGGCAATGTGACTTGAACCAATGGGAAGCTTTCTACTGAGTAAGGTCACTGGAAATGAATTTGAAACGTTGATTGAGAGCTACATTAAATTATGAGCCATGCTTTTAAAGGCAATTGTTTTAAGTCTGGAAAGGAAGAAAAAAATTGATACAATTTTAGATTATTATATACCACCTGCTACAAGAAAAGATTGTTTTTATTTAGCTTATTTTTCCCTTACATGCAAAGTATCAGTTTTATTGCAGGAAACTGTGTCATCATTACATATTTGTATTCAACAAAGAATATCACAATGTTGTACTTTGTATATGTATCAGCATGGAGTGTACTGCCAATCACATACAAAAGTAGCTAATAATTACCCATTTTTTTGCAGATAAAGCAGAGCAGATTATTCATTAGCATTCTGTGGAATTTGCATGTTTTCTTTGTTTTTAGTGTTTTTGAAAACTTAAATGAATAAATAAATGTTTTACCTTTCAAGAGGAAATGAATGTATATACATCATAACTTAAATGGATAATAATTAGTTAACTTACCATAACTTACCTAGTATTCAGTATTTATCCAAAAGACTTAATTTACTGATGTCAAATTTAATTGGATTTTGTTTCTTTTTCTTAATCTAATTATTTTGCCTTCATTTTCTAGTGAAAAATCTTCAACAAATTACACAAGCTCCCGCTTGGGTTATTATACTGATTTGAAATTTGCTTGGCACTTACAACCATCTCGGTTGGTTAAAAGTCAACAAAATTACCATTTCTTCACACTTACATGTACGTTATTTGGTGCTGCTACATCATTTGGTTCCTGTATGTCCACTCTGATAAACTTACAATAATAAGTAGGTTGGATATGCCATAAAGTTGACCTTGACTGGTCAAGGATGGTCATTTGGGTTGGTTAGGGTCAGTGTTAACAAAATATTATCGCATTTTTATTTGGCATTCTATGGTATTGCATGTCTGTATGTCACCCTGTGGGAATTTTTGAGAGATTTGTCTCAGAATTGTATCTCAATTAAATTACAGTCCAGTGAAGGCACAGATGACAAATTAATTTTTTATTTCCTGCAGCAATGGCATCCCAGAGGTATCAGTGAAAATTGAATTTCCAATGATTACCAGCAATTGAAGCAATCACTACTCAGTCAACCCTTGGCTAACAAAGGACATGTCATAAAGGAATGTAATGTAATAGATGTACATAAGGTGTTCAACAAATCTGGCTTTGCTGTAAGTTTGAAGGCATTGTGATTCGATTGAAAGGTGCCAACCACTTCATATTTGGGAGGGAGATAAACTTTATTTCTTTTGAAGTAGAAAAGAGCTTTTGATGAAAAATAAGTTTGCTTCTCTTCTCTGCCCATACCTTTTTTCTGAGACAGATTTTATTATTAAATAACATGAGCTGTTTTGTAACAAATCAGGCCCAGACACTGCAGGTGTGTTTTGTGTGTGTTTGTGTGTTTCATTTAGATTTTTAACATAGCTTTAACAATTTTTCAGTCATATTGCTACAATATCTGGAGTGTGACAGCTTATAGCGATGTCTAGCACTGGAGCAGCATACATCAGACATATAGCATAATATCTCACCCAGTCATATTATCTTGATAATCTTTACAGAAAGTATTCTTAATCAGCTGAAATACAAAAAGTGAAATAATATGTGTATTATTGACAATAACTGCAAGCAAGCCAGTTAAGGTTCTGAAGAATTAAAACAAAGATTGAAATGGGTTATATTCTAACTGGTCAGTGCATCATTTCATACTTAATTAAACTGTCTTGTCTTTGTACCATTGTCAACCATTTCTGAATCATACCTTACCGGTCACTGTCATCAGTGTTGCAAAAGAAAAGGTCTTTAAAATTTATAAACTGAGAGAAACACTCTTTAAATTGTTACAAGCATTTGTATCAATGTGAACGTCCCAATGACAGTCTCCATAACCTCCAGGATTTGAAAGTGGTTAATGACAACTGTCTTCTCATCCGGTGTTTCTTTATTTAAATATTTCTCCTTTTCAACTAGCAAGCCCGATTCATCCCTTCCTCTTCTTCATAAAATAGACAAAACGAGTTTTTGTAATAAAGCAAAGAGTGTAATGGTCATGTTGGGAATACGGATTATTCAATGTAGTGTGCCATATTATATCCTGAGTTTTCTTACCGGTCCACAGCTAGTAATCTTTTCATATTAGAGTACAATCAGTCATATTACATCATCTTCAATATTTCATGTTTTCTTGAATGGTTCATAGTAGAAAGATTTATGGATGTGGTAAAGAATAACACACAACGCGAGGAAAATTCTGCTCCAAAGTTGCATTTGGCTCCAACAGCCTGATTAATTATTAAGATGGAGTGGTGTACAATTTCATTGATTGGAAAAGGTGTGTTTGTGTGTGTGATTTGGATTTTTAATGTAGCTTTAAAAAAAAATTCACTCATATCGATACGATGTCTGCAGTGTGGCACTTTATAGTACTGAGGCATCATGCTGCAGACATAGCATGATGTCACACACAGTCACATTATCCTGACAACCAGCCATCATGTCCTAACACTAGCCACCTAATGCTGAGCATCAAGCGAGGCAACTGCTAGTACCATTTTTATAAGTCTTTGGTATGCTTGAAAAAACTTTTCCTTGCCACAAAGCACAGAGTATCAATTCAAAAATGTTCTCCGTGGTATAGTTGTGTTAAGGACCAGCTTTGCAACGCTAAAAGAGACTGATATTAAGCTGAGAGGCTTTGGCTTGCATTCAGACTAACTATTCATTAGCAAATTTATGAAGCTGCAAAGAAGAACATTACAAAGATAGTCCATGCAACGAAATCAGCCCAATACAGTATTAAGATCATGGAAAGTTCCAGCTGCAAAAAGCTCTTCAAGATTACTAACAAGTTAATTTCAAGGAACAAATATACACCACTTACTTCTCTTTAGTAGACTTTCTGGACCTATTTGCAAATTTCTTCCGTGACAAAGTAGAAACCATTAGAGATAAGCTTGACAACATAATTTCAACTGACTCATTGTCACCATACAGTTATGATACAGAATTTCAGCGGCAAATGTATGCAGCATTTGAACCTGTCTCTATGGATTTAGTATATACAATCGTGATGAAGAGTGTACCAAAGTCATGTGAACTTGATTAAATTCCAGTATCACTGCTGTTTGAGAGCTTAGGTCCAGTAAGGCCTTCATTAACTGATGTTATTAATACCTCTCTCTCATCTGGGGAATTCCCATCATTTTCTAAACTGCCGTTGTAAAGCTTCTGCTGAAGAAACCAACACTCACCATAATGGTTTAAAGAACTACCTCACAGTTTCTAATTTTCAATTCATTTAAAAAACTTAGAAAAAGTTGTTCTAACTCAATGTTAGCAATGTACAGTCTGCATATTGCCCTTGCCACAATACTGAAACTATTCTTCTAAAAGTAGTTAATGACAATCTCACTGCCTTGGATATCTGTCCTCACCTTCCTTCATTTGTTTACAGCATTTGACACAATAGACCATGATATATTATTTCACCGTCTCCAGCATGTATTTGGCATTCATGATACAGCCTTACTGTGGTTAAGTCCCACTAGTCAAAAGGATACAAATTGTATCTGCAAATCATTCCAGCCCAGTTGAACTATGATGTGGTGTTGTTATACAGGAGTCTGTTCTTGGACCTGTTCTCTTCATTCTATACACTCGGCTGCTCACAAGTGTCACAGATCATCATCCACAGTCTCACCAATTGTATGCTGATGACACCCAAATATACAAATCTAGCCACCAAACTGAAGTATATGCTACCATCCAAGGTGTAGAGAGGTGAAATCATAGATGACATGCAATAAGCTGCAGATAAATGATGATAAAATCATTCTGATCATAACATAAAGACTTTCTCATTCACATCCATTACCTCAAACAATAAATATAAGCAACACAAACATTAAATTCAAAGTCAGTATGAGTCCGCTGTGTTACTCTGGACAGTACTCTCACATTGCACCAACATGTCATGGACAACTTTTTCCAAGAGTGCTATTAAAACTCGCCTATTTCAACTGCAAGAACAAACATAAAGGCCTAATAATGTTTCCTGCCTTCAGTATTTTCAGCTCGTTTTATGTTTTCTAATTTCATGGTGTTCTTTTAAAAATCATATCATTATATGTTTTTTTTAATGTTATAATGTTGTAAAGCGCTTAGAGCTTCTAGAGTTTAGGCACTATTAAAAGTCCTCATTATTATTATTATTTTTCAGCTGGGGTATGAATCCGTGACCTCTAGCATCTAAAGTGAACGGTTTAACCACTTGGGCATCCAAAGCAGTCACTCTCTGTAGATAAATTACCAGGCCATTTAAAAAAGAATGCAATTTATATATTTTAAAAGTCAGACTGTGCTGGGGTGGTTGGGTAGTGATTGATTGATTATACTTTCTTACAAGGTGCCTCCTTTATTTGGTTCTCATTAGCTTGAGGATGATCAGTGTTATTGCCTGGATCAAGTAAAAGTGTGGAACTTAGAGATGGAATAAATAGAGATCTGAGCAGATATATAGAACAGAAAGACTTGAGCCACAGGTCATGAAATAAAAACAATTTAATCAATTTCATATACAGCTGTGAGAATATATTACATTCGGTAAATACTATTCTCTTAAAATAAAACACAAATGTATTTATATAAATAGCTGATCTGTTTAAAAGATAGAATCATAGTTCAAAATAGAAACAAGTGAACGAAGTCATTGCTTTATACAACTTCATAGCCTGTTTCTCTCCTGTTCAATGCTGTTTACTGCAGTTGTTCTCCTCTGCCCATTTTACTTTTGTTTTCTCTTCTCTGTTTTGTTTCACCTCCTTTCATCCCTCCAATTTTGTATGGATAGATGGATGTATGAGTACATTGATATGTATATGCTACGGTAGGTCTTCAGTAGATGTTTTGGTGGGCTAGTCCTCTTGTAAACTAAACAGAAAAGCAATGCAAGTCTTCTTTTGGATATCATACTCTCCTCTTGTTATGTCAGATATCATCCTATCTGAATTCAACAGATACCAAAGGCTATCTAGTCTTGCCAAACGTAGCAGACCATAAGAAAACCTAGTTTTTTAAGATTTACTCATTTGTTCCCGATCCTGTCTGTACTTGTGATCTGGTTTCAGCATTCAATGGCCAATCATGTCTTTTGTCGTTTTGAATGTGTGTTAGATACAACGTATCTGATTGATTACAAATGTTTTTCTCTCGCCAAGAATCAGTCCAATATTAACCAATCAGAAATAATTTTACTTTCCCTTGTGCGAATTTGAATTTTTCAGAAACCAAGGGTTACTATTGGAGGGCAATTTCACTACATGTATTCTGTTCATGGAAAATCATAAATGATGGTGGACGTAAGACTTTTGATGATGGTGAGAGTGAAAATGAGGAGTTTCTCGGGTTTAATCTCGAAAATATTGAGCAAGCAAAGGAAAGATATGTTTGGCAGTTAGATATTTTGTGAGATTTAGATTTGGACACAGAAGCTTCTGAGATGGAATTGTCAGAAGAAGAGGATGCTGATAGCGATGATGATTGAGTACTTATTAGTTGTTATGCGGTCACTTCTATTGATTTGGAAATTCACCCCAATATTTAATGAAAAATACCTTTTTAAAAATCCACAAAATTGGACTTCAGTTTAATTTTTTGTACAGGTGTGAAAATTGTTTTGTGTCATCAGTTGTTAACTCGGTTAATGGTGACTGTCAGTGCAATCCCATAATGCATCTACTGGTAGTATATAGTGGTGTTGACATGAATGACAGCGAAAATGGGTGTATAAACCAAAGTTTCATTTTTTTGGTTTCTACATGTATGAGAGGTGAAAGGACACTGCAGGCATTTGCATGCAGACAGACAGACTCACTGTATTCCCACACTAATTCATATTCACTTCAGTATTAAAAAAAGAGGAAAAAATTCTAAAATCTGAAAGTTTTTGGAAGTAAAGTGGATCTGGGTACTAAGTTTCAACGCTATGATGTCTCACTTTACATTTTCTTAAAATAAACTTAAAAATAGATAAAGTTTCAATAATAAAATGATATATAATGTTTTGCATAGTAGTAAAATATTAATCTTTTGCAGTTTCAGAAGTATGTGTTTATTGGAAATCATTATCAATCAGTCATCCTGCAATTGAAGTGTCATTCATGGATCACATGTGATCAAATTAAAATCATTTATTTAATCCTTTTAAGTTCCTTTTGGCTTTGTTCATAGCAAAGCTGGTATTACATAGATTTTATTTATCTTGTGTAGCCAGCAGAAGAAGCATTATTTATCACAAATGTTTGAGGACAATATCAACACTTTTGTTACATTTCATTGTTTCAGAGTTTATGGTCATATAAAATATAAATCAGTGTTGTACAAGGAGTTCTCAGCGTTATGAGGTTGTTTTTGCTTCCAGTGGCTTTAATCCAAGGAGTTTTCAGCATTACAAGGGGCTTTTTGCTTCCAGTGGCTTTAATCCAAGGGTCTTAAATCTAAAGAGCAAATAATTTCATTGTTTGGTGGTAACTCTGCTGGGGAGCAGTATGAAAAAATTTGTCAGAAATTTATCAATTTTTAAGAGTGAAATAAGTTGCATAGCAGGTCATTAATGGTACTTATAAACTGAACAATGATACCTTGAAGGATTGTTATTTTTGTCATATTCAGTATTATTATAATTCTTGTCCCTAACAAATAAATAAGGATGAAATTCACAATATATCTGCTGTACCAGCTGCACAAAAAGAGTACATATGCAAATATTTTTACTGCACCGGGTAAGTGCCAGGGGTGTAGGCCACGAGTTTAAACCCCCCAAAAAACCCCAGGTTTCATGTGTATAAATGTCTCTGGGATGAATTTCTACAGCTCTGTAGTACACACAAACTGAGATCTGATTGTAATTCTCCTGATATTGTGTTAAGACATATATATAGCGTATGTCCATGTGTCCATGTGATATGACACAGAATCAGATAGGGACAAGTATGTGCAAATTAATGTGTTATGACACAGAGTGGGACAAGAATGTGCTAATTAATGTGTTATGACACAGATATAAACATATACATGTCCAGATTCAAAATAACAGTAGGCAATAAGTTTGTTTATTTTTTTAAAAAATGGCCAAAGCCAGCTAAATGCATACAACTTTACATTAAGTAACTTTCACCATTACAACTGCTACCTTAATCCCATATTGCATCTTTCAACATTACAACTGCTACCTTAATCCCATATTGCATCTTTCACCATTACAACTGCTACCTTAATCCCATATTGCATCTTTCACCATTACAACTGCTACCTTAATCCCATATTGTATCTTTCAACATTACAACTGCTACCTTAATCCCATATTGCATCTTTCACCATTACAACTGCTACCTTAATCCCATAATGCATCTTCATCTACCCCATGTGGGGTTATGTATATAGACTGAAGGCATATTGGCTGAAGTAGCTTAGTGGGTAATATTTGCTTGACTTGTGATGCAAAGGGTGTAGGCTTGAATCCAACCATCAGATCAGCTGAGGTCACTCAGTATCATGAAGTTTACTCCACTTGCCTCAAGTGGCACTAAATAACCTATTTATGTTACTGTGTTGTAAACACTAAACCAAAAATACCCCCCCCCCCAACTCATCCTTCAAGAATATAGTCCATGGTTATCTTAAGGGACTATTTACAGCATTTAACTCTGTTAATATGATTTCAGTGGATTTTTGAATTAGCCCATACTAATCATCAGTGACATTTTAGCCTATCATATCATGTCCAAATCTTTTTCCACAAAAGCTTAATTCAGTTATCACCACTCAAGCTTGTGCACTTGATTCTCTTGTGGCCTATGATCTAGAAGCTTGACCCTGCAACTTGAACCTTGACCCCAATTGGCCTCATACCAGAAGGGTAGTACTGCTTTCCAGGGAGTGTTCCTGACTGCATTATCAATTGTAATTACAGAACAATGCATCAAACTTGGAAGTAGAGGTTAGAGAACATAGTAAATTTTGACATTTAAGAGTAACTTTCTTGGTACTATGGTCATTCATTTCTTTAACAATTAATGAATGATTTGAGCCTCAGGGCTATTCTCCAAAAAACTGCACATTTGAAAAAACTGCTGTAGTAAATTGTATTATCTCATCAGAAGACCCAATCTTCTCAAGCAAGGGAATTAATCTTACACTGGACAAAATTAATTATGTTATCAGTTGCAGAAATTGAGAAAATTAAAACATGTTGAAATGCATGTAATATGTTAAAATTTCTCAAGAGGTTATCACTAATTACCATATGGAACTGGTTATCACAGAATTGTCTTTTTATTTTTTAGACTGTGCAGTACATTTGGAACTTAGAGGAAAAAACTAATATTTAACAAGTGAAGTTTGAAGGTTCATTCAGTCTCCGCAACTAATAATAATGCATGAAATAAAGAAGTACCATCTGTTTTCACTAATAAGTACAGCCCAACTGCAAACAGCATAGACCCTTCTCTTCCTTTCAATACTGCACTGACATATCAGGGTCTGCTTCTTAAAAATAAAACTGTACAGATCCAGATGTGCTGTTGTATTAGAGCTGTTGGACTAGACATTTTATTCCAGTACAATGTATGTGTGTGTGTGTGTACATATATATATATATATATATATATATATATATATATATATATATATATATATATATATATATATATATATATATATATATATATATATAAGAACAAAAAAGGAACTGGTTCTGCACAGTAATTGGAATACACCTGTTACATGCCTTAATTAACGTCTCTTGTTTTTTTACTCTTTGGCATTGAACTATTCAGGTATGGCTTTTAATGTTTCTTTGAATGATTAGAAATAAAGAATGATTTTAGTGATTAAAAATTGTGATGTAACAACAATGTATTACAGTGTGCTGGGCTAGCAATTGTTTAGTGATTAAAAATTGTGATGGAACAATAATGTTTTAAGTGTGCAGGGCTATCAGTTGTGAGAACTGTGATTACTAATAACCAGTAAAAAGTTTTTAGGTTGCAGTTATTGTTATTATTAATATTATTATTTTAGGATTTAAAGCCATATTTGTTAGCACAAGACAGGCTATAATGGTGGAGGAAGAACCTGGTAAAACCGGTTCAGAGACAACTAAGAAATATATAAAATTCAAGTGTTGCTCTTGTCTGGTACAATGGATAATGTTCCATTACTAAGTTTGTTGATACTTTGCTGAAATTCTAGTACCAGCCTAACCAAACTATGACAAAGCACTTTACTTTAAAATTTATATGTTCCTATGGAATAAAAATATTTACATTTATTAGAAAATATACAAGAATTTTGTAGAATGTTTGCTTTGATGTTTCCCTAATCAAATAACACTAATTACTTCTTTGAAGTTTGTGTCCCTTTAGGTCAAAAGGTGATAGATGAAGGGGCAGGTCACATGGCCTTTAACAGTCCTTAATTCCTGGGAAACTGACCTTGGAAGAAATGAAGTGATATGATGATAGGTTACAGTGCTATAATTTGCCATAATGGTCAGTTATGTCAATTTAGCCATCTGTGTGTGTGTGGTCATCAAATGTGGACAGTGGTCAGTGGACTTAGACCACTGCTCTGTGCTTGAAGTGACTAGTAATGAAATTAACACATTAAAGGTCATTATCAGTGAGCAAGCTGAACAACAGACTCTCAAGACCTGGCAGAAGGATATTCATTTATAAATATTGTTAATACATGATGCATATTGATTTTCTTAATATACTATAATTTAAAAAAAATACTATGGTTTAAATAATACTATAATTTAAAAATTATATCTAAAGTTTTGTAAGACTTTTGCAGAATCTGTAAATTTGTATGTTTGTGGCATCCTATTCATTTTGAATACCTCCAAACCTTGCATTGCATAAAACTTAAAAGACATGTTTGTGATAACTGTCTTTTGTACTTAATGATATCTGTTTAATGTTCAATAACTCTGTATTTTTTTAGACTAGTGGATATCTGTCATGTGTCCAATAACTCAGCTTTTTGGACTAGAGAATATGTCTAATGTCAAATAACTCTGTATATTAGACTGGATGAGATCTGACCAGTTTACAAAAACTATATTGGACTGTATGATATCTATCCGATGTCCAGTAGTGCTGTAGGTTGGATTGGATATCTGTTCTATGTCCAATAGTGCTGTAGTTTGGATTGGATATGTCTTATGTCCAATAGTGCTGTAGTTTGGATTGGATATCTGTCCTATGTCCAATAACTCTGTATTATAGACTGGATGATACCTGTCCTATGTCCAATAAAATAACTGTTCTGGACTGGATGATACCTGTCCTATGTCCAATAACTGTTTTATGGACTGGATGATACATGTCCTATGTCTAATAACTGTTATGGATTGGATGATACATGTCCTATGTCTGATAACTCTATTATGGACTTGATGATACCTGTCCAACATGACAGGCTATACATGGCGGCCAGTATTAATGGTGGAGGAAGAAACCAGAAAACCGCTGGAAAGAACCACAGACTCACGAGAAGCTACTAGTAAGCTTTCTTACATACCCATATGGGTCAAATCCATGGCTCAAACCCACGCAGGCAGTGGTGAGATTGCAGTGATATGTAACGGCAAGCACTTTAGACCACTTGGCCACTCGGGGCCTCGGAATATTAGTATGAGTTGGCCTAGATGTTGGCATGGGATTAATGATATCATAAAGCGGATAATATGCTGTAAGGTTTGGAGCCATGTGTTCATAGCTCCATGATTACCAATACAACACACACTGATCAACTGTCAACATAATATGCTGTAAGGTTTGGAGCCATGTGTTCTTAGCTCCATGATTGCTAATATAACATACACACTGATCAACTGTCAACATAATATGCTGTAAGGTTTGGAGCCATGTGTTCTTAGCTCCATGATTACCAATACAACACACACACACTGATCAACTGTCAACATAATATGCTGTAAGGTTTGGAGCCATGTGTTCTTAGCTCCATGATTACCAATACAACACACACTGATCAACTGTCAACATAATATGCTGTAAGGTTTGGAGCCATGTGTTCTTAGCTCCATGATAACCAATACAACACACACTGATCAACTGTCAACATAATATGCTGTAAGGTTGGGGGCAATGTGCAGTTTCATTTATTATTTCAAAAAGTCTACACTGATCTGTTAGCCTATTATATAACTGCAGATGACTGAGTTTTCACTGTGGCTATGCATGTTTAGATTACTGAGCTTACACTGTGGTTATATGCTGTTAGATTACCGAGTCTACACTGGCTATATATTGTTAGATTACAGAGTTTACACTGTGTTAGATTACTTGTTTTATCCTGTGGCTATACGTTGTTAGATTACTAAGTCCACATTTTGACCAGTTGCTACAAGATTACTGAATATTCTGGGTGTGTGCTGCAAGATTACCAAGTCTTATCTGGTTGTTTGCTGTTAGACACCCGGGTCTACACTTTGGCTGTTTCCTGTAAGATTACTGAATCTACACTGGCTGTGTGTTGTCAGATCAATCAGCCTGCTGGTTATGATATGTGCTGTAAGATTACTGTGTCCATACTAGCTACATGTATGTAGTGTTAGATTACCAGTCGATGCATTGGCTTTGTGCTGCATGACGACAGACTCCAGCACTGTAGCTGTGTGCTGTTTGATTACCAGTCCACACTAGCTATATGTATATAGTGTTAGATTACCAGTCTGTTTTGGGGCATTGTGCTGCATGATGACTGACTCCAGCACTGTAGCTGTGTGCTGTTACATTACCAGTCCACACTAGCTATATGTATATAGTGTTAGATTACCAGTCTGTGCTTTGGTTTGTGCTGCTTGATTACAAACTCTGGCACTGGAGCTGTGTGCTGTAAGATTACTTAGTCCACACTAGCTACATGTTAGATTACTAGTCTATGATGTGGCTTTGTGCTGTTTGATTACTGTAGCTGTGTGATCATTCAATTACTGATACAACACTGTTTAGGTTTAGTTACACATTATAGAAGATTTGCACCAGCTGACACTTGGAATCAGTTACTACATGATTTATACTTATTCTGACTTCCTGGCAGAATACTGCACAGTCATTTTGCATTAATCAGTTATTCGACAATTTGTGTAGCCCCTGTACCTGGTTAAATAAAGGACAATTTGTGTAGCCCCTGTACCTGGTTAAATAAGGGACAATTTGTGTAGCCCCTGTACCTGGTTAAATAAGGGACAATTTGTGTAGCCCCTGTACCTGGTTAAATAAGGGACAATTTGTGTAGCCCCTGTACCTGGTTAAGTAAGGGACAATCTACATGTGAAACTTGTAAACTGTATGAAGGAATTAAAGGAAAGAATGCCACCAATCATGTAAGTTCCAGAACCCATCGATAAAATATTTCGTATTATAATAAAGTTAAGAAGATATATATCAACCAGTGTGTTAGAAGCAGAATTTTTATTTATTTTTGCTTTAAAAATTCATCTTGTTTAAAAATCATCAGGCATCCACTATAACAAAGTAACATCTTTCTTTTATGTGCTCTATGCTGCAGTGAACTCTTTTTTTTTTTTTTTTAACAAGCAAAATAATTTCATCTCTCAATTACATTATCAAACCGACAGCCGTCAAATTGTGAGAATAATACTTCCTCTATTTCTGTGCACATTGCCTGAGGTAGCAAGACTCCATTTTTTCACTGGGTGACAGGTGGATAATAGTGTGCAAATTAAAGCATAAAGATGGGACTGTTTTTAATTATGATGCATGATTCTGAGAATCATTTGGCCTCAAGGTTCATATCATGGTATTGTCGCTGGCAGGAGTACCTTGCATACTCTCACATTAACCACAAGCAGCATAGACCTGGTCTACCATCACACAATGCAGATCAGGGTTGGTGTTGTTTACTGAATAATATTAACTAATTGCATAGTCTCAGATTGGTTGGCCCATCATGCAATGGTAGATCTAGTTCTATGGTGTTTTTAGTTGGATCAATCTATAAATACTATAAAACTCTAAATGATGGCTATAAAAAAAAATTGGCCTTTGTAGGAGGGTGGTCTCCCAATAATGGTCATCGCATTGTATTACAAAATTCATCCAAACCTTTGTTAATCTGGTTCTCATTACAACATGTTGTAAAAGGTCAGCCTTGACCAAAGCTGTTTAATTGGTTGAGATAAAGCCTCTTATATTTAGTGAATCATATCTCTGTATACAAGACTTGTTTTCATGTACATGTATGAGTTCTGCTAGTTAAACTGTTCATTAAAGACATGCTGCCATAGATTTGTTGATACAGTTTCTTAATGACAGGCTGCCATAAATTTGTTCTTAAAGTTCATTAATGACAGGTTGACTTAAACTTTGTTCTTAAAATTAATTAATGACAGGTTGACAAACTTTGTTCATAAAATTAATTAATGACAGGTTGACTTTAACTTTATTCTTACAGTTCATTAAAGACAGGTCAGGTTTTTTGTATCAAAGTCCTCCTGTATCCACAGTATGGTATTGACCTGGATAACTCAGTGGCATGTACTTGCTTTGTCTTTTGGTGATGCCAGATTTGATACCTGGAGTGACAAGAGTCAGTTTTCCGAGGGTTTTCTAGATTCTTCTGTCACATGGCACAATCAGGGCTATCTTATAATGGTACATATAAAGACATTTTCAATCAATCTGCATCATGTTAACCTCAATGCTAAAGAATTTAATTATTTAAAAGCTCAGAAAAAAAATAACGTCTAGTTCTGGAACTAAGAAAAGTTTCACTGCTTATGGTGTGAAAATCAGGGATAAAATATACTCGTTACTTCTTTAAAAAAACTACATCTTACTTAAGATCACAATGATGCATTATAATACTTTTTCACTTTGTCCATAAAAGAAGAATTTTGTAAATTTCTCCCCAAAAGATAGTCTCTCTGTCTGTATATATGTCTCTACTTCACTCCAGCTAGCAAAAGATTGCACTAAAAACACTCAAAACAGAAAAAAGAAATTCGGCTACATGTATTTGGCTAGCATATTTATTTTCATATTTAGACGACCTGATTCAATATTCTGCACATTTCAGAATTTGTTCAGTACATACATTTTTGTCATGTTTGCTCAGGCCAGGTTAGTAAGTCATGTTTAAACTAGGGTATTGATGTCTAAACCTTGCTGCAGGCAATTAGAATTAATACATTATGCAAAGTTACCATGACCCACAGGATGACCGAAAATTGGGGTTGGCCTAGGCGACCACTTGCATCACTTGATTGTTTTTTTATTTGGATTTTTAACGTAGATTTAAAAAAAAATTCAGTCATATTGCAACGATGTCTGCAGTGAGGCAGTTTATAGTGATGTCTAGTGCTGGGGCATCATGCCACAGACATGTAACATGATGTCCCACCCAGTCACATTATCCTGACACCAGGCCGACCAGTCCTAACACTAACCTCTTAATGCTGAGCTTCAAGCGAGGCAGCTGTTAGTATCATTTTTTTACGTCTTTGGTATGACTCAGCTGGGGATCGAACCCATGACCTCCTGCTTCCTTGGCGGGTGCTCTAACCACTAGGCCACCGGAGCAGTTTGCATCACTTGACAAAGGTTTGTAGTCATCACATCTGGGTGTTAATAGTTAGTCTTAGATCAAAGAGGAACTCATGATGGGAGAACAGGTTGTGTTCTAAATTCATTCCAACATGGAGAGGCATTGAGAAGGACCTCGTCTGCTGAGTTGATTTAATTATTAGTACATACCTTTGTAGTGGTTAATTTACATGTGTATTTGAGAAATGAGCTGAGTATTATGTAGATTGATAGCTTGTCGTCAAAATTAATTTTGTAATTTGCTATTAGGTTACCTCATAAACTAGTGCATTTATTCATGTGATATATTTTGTAATTCACAATTTGGTTACTTCGTAGTAAACTAGTGCATTTATTAGAATGTGATTTGAAGGTTTCTCTTTTAATTTTGACACCTTTGTTACAATCATTTGAGTTGTGCATTTATTTTTGTAACTGAAGTTACGAGCATAAAGAGAGCTGTTGTGATGCAGTGACTGGTGTGTGAGCTTCATGTTCACTTGGTTGTGGGCTCATGGCACATGCATGTATAAGACATTCTATGGCGCCAGTTACTGCTGCACAGTTAAACCATTTTTCTTCTGTTGTGAAGTTAAACACCACATTTTTTCTTCAAAATCACTCAGAGAAAATAAAATCCTGTGTACTTCATGGATGTCCTGTGACTACTGTGTTTTAGGTTTTGGATATTACCTTTTCTGCCTTGATCTTTGTTTTATATATCTTTTAATGATAGGTTAACTCCCTTAGCACTATACATGGTGAGGACCATGCTGATATGCTGTTAAACCCCATACAGTTTTTGAAATAATGAAAAAATTGTATATTCTTTAGTTTTGTTTAAACCTATTCTACAAAGATAAACTTTAATGAGATTAAACAAAGAAGGCTTTAACAACCTGAGATGTTCTCACACTCACTAATTAATGAAGATGGACTTGATTGTCAATGCATTTTGCTAGTCCCCCTTTATATACTCTTCAAGTATAATTTGGTACAAAAAGGGTTCAAATTAATGAATGCATGGTTGGTGTATATCAGGGACCCTTTAATTGGCTGAAAATGGATATGATTTTTATTCTGTTTAATACCAATCAGAGTGATAAGTTATTTTGCATACTGTTATACTTCATTTCCTGCTGACCCCCCCCCCCCATGGTACCACCCAGGGATGATACACCTGATAAATTGTCAATTGTTTATTATTTGCATTATGTTAGTCCTCAAAATCTTATCTCATCATTGTCATTGAGTTCGATTTACATTATCAGCTCTAATATCGTCCTATGACTTCATCAGGTTTTGATCCAAGTTTTAATATCCTACCTTGAAACAGAATACAAATCAAATACCTGCTTTGTAACTGTGCTGAAAGATAACAGATTATTCAGCTGTAATTGACTACAAAGGTGTAGTCTTGTTTCAGTCAGCTATAGAAACAGTAATCTAAGATGGTATGTTTACATACCACCAACTAATTATGATACTAGCAATGATCTGCTGTGAATCTAGACGAAGGATCAGATTACATTTGAATACTAGCCCAAATTAATTTGTACATGGTGTTGTCAAGACTTTTTTCTAATCAGATTCTTTTGTTTTCTTGAGCTCAAAACATCGAAAGAGATTTAAATCACTTTTGTTGATATTTAATTTTTGTGGTTTTGCAGGAAATGCAATTTAAAAAAAAATTAGGGTTGGTGTAGGAATTTTATTGTTTCATCAGGAGTTCAGAATTAATAACATTTTTTCGTTTGTGAATTTTAGCAGCCATGGAATAGCACAAAGAATTCACAGTATTTGACAATCTTTTCACCAAAATAAAAGAGTAAAAATTAAAATTTTATTTACTGTTCTTTTTTGGGGGGACTTAAACTGTTGACACATGATTTTATCACTTCATATGTGTCCTCTTTACTGTAAGGCTAGCACTCTATGTATTCTCTTTACCACAAGATAACCACACTATGTCCTCTTTACCACAAGGTTACCACATTACATGTGATCTTTACCACAAGATAACCACACTATGTCCTCTTTACTACAAGGTTACCACATTACATGTGATCTTTACCACAAGATAACCACACTATGTCCTCTTTACCACAAGGTTACCACATTACATATGATCTTGGGGGCCCCATGATGCTGAGTGGTCTAAAGCGCTCTCTGTTACGGATCACTGCCTTCTCACCTCTGTCTGCGTGGGTTCAAGTCTCAGATTTGGCCAATGGGGGTATGTGAGAAGCTTGCCAGTAGCTTCTCGTAGGTCTTTGGTTCTTTCAGGGGGGTTTCCCAAGGTTGTTACTCCACCATTAATACAGCCGACATGTATAGCCTATTGTGTTGTGCTGAAAAATGGCGTTAAACAGTACAACAACAACAACTACATGTGATCTTTACCCCAAGAAAACAACTGTGTCCTCTTTACTGCAAGTTTACAGCACATGTCCTCTTTACCACAAAATTACAATTCTGAATTTGAGGTTAAAAAGAACCCCACTGCTGTATGGTTTTATCAGACATTCATTGTTTCGTTAATGGTGTGGGACAGATTTTTAGGTTCTTTCAGTAATATGGATCTTCGGAATGGCTGTGTGTATGTATCTACTCTTGCCCAATGAACTGGTCCCGTTAAGTGCTTGCAAAATATTGATAGTAATTATATTCGTGTATACTAATAAAACCATACAAAAAAAAGGTATATTTAAAAAATAAATAATTTTTTTTTAATGTCTTAATAAATCTGTCCAAATGTGATTACCTATAATCTTTATAAAAACAGAAAAAAGTTCATATTATTTTTCAAAACTTGTTTGAGATCAGAATTTTGCAGATATACAGTGTCTTCATCACAGTGAATCTTCCAATGGATTAATATGTATGGAAAAAAACTATTATGGTAATTAATGTACTATTTAATTTATTAATTTGGCAAATCCCCAGTATTTTCTACCATAAGTGGTCTTTTTTTTGTTCTTCAGGTATTGAATCTATAAGGCTTTGTATGTGTACATCAATTTGTTGAGGTACCCGACTCTTTCTATATAATATACCTAAATACTTATATGCAATACAAAAGGGATAGTAAAACCTGTCTTGAAAGACCACTGCTATGTGAGACCACCTGTCTTGAGAGACCACAATCTCAATGCACACATTTATTGAATATATAGCATTGTTATCTGTTATGAGAGACTACCTGTCTTGAGAGGCAATCATTTTTTTGTGCAAAAGCGGTGGTCTTTCAAGACAGGTTCTACTGTAATAGAATATGATTCATTTATAGTGAGGTCTACTCTAATTTAAAGTGCAGAGTATTAGAATCTTAAAATTGTTAAAACATCTGCCCTGACATAGGGGTATTCAGTAGCAAAGTTAGAATAAATTAACACCACCTAATTTGCTGGGTGGGATATTATTGCAGGTTCATCTCATACAAACAACAATATAGCAATCTAGGATGTAGACAACAATAAAGTTCCAGATGTTTGTTTATTCAATCGTGACTTCAGACACATTCAACACTTCAGGATGTTAAAATTTTCATTGTTGTAGATAGCCGGATTTTGTATTGATAACACATGTATTTTTGGCTTTGTTTCTTTTAGTATTCAGTTTCCAGAATTTTGCATGGTTATAATATGAAAACATGCATAGTCAGAGTGAAAATTATATCAAGTTTTAAAAATAATCCCCAAAATATCAATTATAAATTTTAATTCTAAATGATGTGAATACTTATTAGCATATTTCTTCTTCATATAATGTGTGTTGTATGTAATAAGTATTTAAATACTAATCTGAATTTCAAGAAGAAAAAAAAAATCAAACCCTGCACAAAAGCCGTCATGTTGACACGTGCAATAGTTAATAGTCAGTTCTATTGCATGTTTTTGTCTTTAAAAAAACATTCTCACTGTCTTCCAGTTATGTCGGGCTAAAGTGAAAGTTTTTTTTTCCATTCAGGATAAGCGTACGAATTTGAACCACAAGTGTACCAAGTGATCATTAATTTTACAAAGGACATGTGATCAGCTGAAGAGTATTTGCAGCCATTGCATTTGGGAAACTATTTTCAAACTATAATTCACATCTTTTCATGTCTTTTGTTTAAATACCGATCAATATTTCCCCCCAAGATGTGAATTGATAAAAATGTAGAAATCCTTCTTTGAAAACTGACTCCTTGTTGAGTGATATGTTTATGGAATTAAAATTAGAATGTATTGTACTTAGTTTAGACATTCAAGTCAATTTTTAAAATGTCATTCATGCTATCATTAAACACCACTTTCCTATATTTGTGTAAATTTACAGATCAATTGACAATCTTCTGATGACAAATCGAGTTTTCAAGTAGATTATCAGCTTTCAATAAACTACAAAATTTATAATTGTACCATTTGAAATGTGATAATAACAAAATAGTGTTTGCTGTCATTGTCACCATTAAAAATAACTTCAAGATGAAAACCTTGAAATGGAACATATAGTGTGTAAATCAATTGTATAAAAAAAACACATCAAAGTTACAAGTGTACTCTTGTTCTATGATGGTAGATGGTTGTAATTTTCTGGTGGCAGTGTTAGTGGCATCATTGTTTTTTTTAAACGATGTTATTGATATGTGTTCAGGCTTACGTAAGTCAGATACTCAGAGGGTACATGAATTAAATGTAGATACAACACATAGGTTCCAAAGAACACTTATTATTGAAGCCAACACAAACAAAAAGCGTCAGACAACTTATTTCTTGCAAAATAGTCTTTTGAGAAGGAAGAGCATCAGATTTGCATTTACAATAATGACAGTAATCCCACACTAGTCTTTTCAATGGAGTAAAAGGTGGTATTACATAATGTAATGTGGTCTCTAACCATCTTCATCATAAAGGGACAGTATAATGATGAGAGATACATTATATGAAGTATTATCATTAATTAAACTATTTAAATATACCTATTTAAAATGACAGTGTTATACTTAGTAACCTTATAATTATAATGAGAGATACATTATATTAAGTATTATCATTAATGTACCTATTTAAAATGACAGTGTTATACTTAGTAACCTTGTAATGTTAGTGAGTGATACATTATATGTATATACCTTTACATAATGTACCTGTCTATTTCAAGGGACAGTATTATACTGAGTGACCTTATAATGATGAGAGATACATTATATGTAGCATTATCACTACTGTACCTATTTAAAGGGTCTGTTATACTGAGTGACCTTATAATGATGAGAGATACATTATATGTAGCATTATCACTAATGTACCTATTTAAAGGGTCTGTTATACTGAGTGACCTTATAATGATGAGAGATACGTTATATGTAGCATTATCACTAATGTACCTATTTAAAGGGTCTGTTATACTGAGTGACCTTATAATGATGAGAGATACATTATATGTAGCATTATCACTAATGTACCTATTTAAAGGGTCTGTTATACTGAGTGACCTTATAATGATGAGAGATACATTATATGTAGCATTATCACTAATGTACCTATTTAAAGGGTCTGTTATACTGAGTGACCTTATAATGATGAGAGATACATTATATGTAGCATTATCACTAATGTACCTATTTAAAGGGTCTGTTATACTGAGTGACCTTATAATGATGAGAGATACGTTATATGTAGCATTATCACTAATGTACCTATTTAAAGGGTCTGTTATACTGAGTGACCTTATAATGATGAGAGATACATTATATGTAGCATTATCACTAATGTACCTATTTAAAGGGTCTGTTATACTGAGTGATCTTATATTGATGAAATATAAATTACATGTACTATTACTATTATATAATGTACCTGTCTATTTAAAGGGACAGTGTTATACTGAGTGATGTTATATTGATGAACTATAAATTACATGTACTATTACTATTACATAATGTACCTGTCTATTTAAAGGGACAGTGTTCTACTGAGTGATCTTATAATGATGTGATATATTATATGTTGTATTATCATTAATGTGTGCCATTAAAAAACAAACATACATACATCATTAATGTACCTGTCTATTTAAAGGGACAGTGTTATACTGAGTGACCTTATAATGATGAGAGATACATTATATGTAGCATTATCACTAATGTACCTATTTAAAGGGTCTGTTATACTGAGTGATCTTATATTGATGAACTATAAATTACATGTACCATTACTATTACATAATGTACCTGTCTATTTAAAGGGTCTGTTATTTTGAGTGATGTTATATTGATGAACTATAAATTACATGTACTATTACTATTACATAATGTACCTGTCTATTTAAAGGGACAGTGTTCTACTGAGTGATCTTATATTGATGAACTATAAATTACATGTACTATTACTATTACATAATGTACCTGTCTATTTAAAGGGACAGTGTTCTACTGAGTGACCTTATATTGATGAACTATAAATTACATGTACTATTACTATTACATAATGTACCTGTCTATTTAAAGGGACAGTGTTCTACTGAGTGATCTTATAATGATGTGATACATTATATGTTGTATTATCATTAATGTGTGCCATTAAAAAAACAAACATACATCATTAATGTACCTGTCTATTTAAAGGGACAGTGTTATACTGAGTGACTTTGTAATGATGAGAGATACATTATATGTAGCATTATCACTAATGTACCTATTTAAAGGGTCTGTTATACTGAGTAATCTTATAATGATGTGATACATTAAAAAACAAACAAACATACATCATTAATGTACCTGTTTATTTAAAGGGTCTGTGTTATACTGAGTGACCAGGGTCAACAAGAGGGGCAGGGGAGATCCAGGAATTGATCCCTGGAGCCAAAGCCAAAAAAATCCTTTTTAATTTTATAAAAGAAATTTTTGTTTGAACAGTTTCTTACCCTTGGCCCTGTGATCACCATATATTGCCATGTACCTGACATTATAATGATAATGAGTGATACAGTTTTGTTTATTTGTTTGTTTGATTATGATTTTTGTCATAGTTTTAACAATTTTTCAGTCATATTGTTACAATGTCTGCAGTGAGGCAGTTTATAGTGATGTCTAGCACTGGGGCATCATGCCGCAGACATGTAGCATGATGTCCCACCCAGTTACATTATACTGACACCAGGCTGACCAGTCCTAACCCTAACCTTTTAATGATGAGTGCCAAAACAGGCATCTGTTAGTACCATTTTTGTAAGTCTTTGGTATGACTCGGCTGGATATCAAACCCATGACCTCCTGCTTCCACGGCAGATGCTCTAACCACTAGGCCACCAGAGCGGTTGAGTGATACATTATATGTAATGATACCATTACATGATGAGCCTGTAATTTTAAATACACATCATTACATTGAGGGGAGGGGCCCCGAGTGGCAGAGTGGTCTAAAGCGCTTTCCGTTACGGATCACTGTTGTCTTACCTCTGTCTGCGTGGGTTCGAGTCTAAGATTTGGCTGATGTAGCTATGTGAGAAAGCTTGCCAGTAGCTTCTCGTGGGTCGGTTGTTCTTTCCGGGGGTTTTCCCAGGTTCTTTCTCCACCATAAATACTGGCCGCCATGTATAGCCTGTCATGTGCTGAAAAATGGTGTTAAACACTAAAACAAACAAACATTGAGGGGAATTATAATGAAACCACTTTATATAGGGCTATGATATACACTGTTATTATTACATAATGTGCTGTATTTGTCTATTAGTGAGAGACATCATGATATATAGGGGTACACTATACACATACCTGTCTGTTTAAAAGAAGACTGTTATACTAAATGACCACTATTTAACACAAAAGCATTTTTTGTAGTGAAAATGAGTATTGTACCCTATGAATAATATTGATATACAGCATTGTAATGAGCGAGTACTGTACCCTGTTAATACTATTGAATATACAGGATCATTTGAAGAAGCAGACTGATATTTTGCTGTGACTTAAATTTGTATGACATGGATGTTAAATCATCATTGTAAGATGATATTCTCATGCTTGATTAGCCAACTCCTTTGTTTATAAAATTCTCTGAAATTTTTATTTTTCGAAAAACCTGTTAACTAGGATTAATAAACCTCTATGGCTTTCATTTATGGTTTTCCACAAGAGAAAAATGATGTAAAATTTGACATAATCATCTTATATTACATAAACTGAAATTAAATAGTTTTCATTTTATGGTTCAGGTTTGATGCTTTTCTTATTTAATTTAATTTTAAAGTTGAATTGACTACTCTTCAGCTTCATACAAATTTGTCACCTATCATTGCAATAGCAAGAAATAAACTTGCTCTTTACTAAGGTAATTTCATGCTAATGTTTGAAAATTTTTTTTAAAAATTATTTCTTAGAGAAGGAAATGTAGACTTTGTCCAGTTGAAAGGGAGAAAACTGTAAAGAAACTGTTCAAAAGAACTGTAACTCTTGTAACTGACCTTGAATGAGATTTGATAAGCTTATTTGATAAGCTTATTTGATAAGCTTATTTAAATGGCTGTTTTCTCTTTTCAGAAATAGCATGGGCTTAGTTCCAACAAAGAGAAGTCTGGCATTAGCAGATACTGTCACAGCATCATCATTCTGCAGGTGATAAATCTTTACATTCCATGTTTATGTGTGATAAATTGTAAATCTTTACATTCCATATAGTTGTGTGATAAATTGTAAATATTTACATTCCTTGTACCTGTGTGATAAATTGTAAATATTTACATTCCTTGTACCTGTGTGATAAATTGTAAATATTTACATTCCTTGCACCTGTGTGATAAATTGTAAATATTTACATTCAATGCATTTGTGAGATAAATTGTAAATGGTTATATGTATGTGTCATAAATGGTATGGAAGTTAACCACAGCTCAAAACTTAGCAATTACCCAAATTTAGATAAGTATTGATCCTTTGAAAAGGAGTTAACTGGAAGATCTGCAGATAAAGTACCAACCCAGGGGACCCATTTCAGATGTTGAGATTTTCTGTGGAAAATATAACTTGTCATGTATTTGACATACAATCCTGACTTGTTCATATATTCTGAAGGGTGAACAGCAACCAGATTGTGTGTACTATGCTAATGGAGCACATAGTTGTTGAGTGTGTTCATTTCTTTCCTGTGTGTGTAAGGATTTTAAATGTGTTACCTTTATCCATTATTAAAATACATTTAAAAGATGTTTTACATTTTGATGCTTTATATTGTTTCTTGATGTACATAGTTGTTCATTTATTTGGAAATTGTGCAAATGTTCATGGAAATAAAACCACTCCAGGAAAAGGTGATACTGATGTCAATAGAATATGGCAACTCTGATAATAACTTCGATCTCAATGGAAAAAGACAACTCCAGTATAAGGTCACACTGGAGTCCATGAAAATCAGGCAACTCTAGTAAAGTATCATAATTGTCATCTTCTGTAAAAGTCACAGTATTGTCGGTGGACATAACTTAAGGCATCTCCAGTAAAAGTCACACTGTTGTCAATGGAAATAAGGTATCTCCAGTAAAAGTCACACTGTTGTCAATGGAAATAAGGTATCTCCAGTAAAAGTCACACTGTTGTCAATGGAAATAAGATATCTCCAGTAAAAGTCACACTGTTGTCAATGGAAATAAGGTATCTCCAGTAAAAGTCACACTGTTGTCAATGGAAATAAGGTATCTCCAGTAAAAGTTGCACTGTTGTCAATGGAAATAAGGTATCTCCAGTAAAAGTCACACTTGTCAATGGAAATAAGGTATCTCCAGTAGTCACACTGTTGTCAATGGAAATAAGGTATCTCCAGTAAAAGTCACACTGTTGTCAATGGAAATAAGGTATCTCCAGTAAAAGTCACACTTGTCAATGGAAATAAGGTATATCCAGTAAGTCACACTGTTGTCAATGGAAATAAGGTATCTCCAGTAAAAGTCACACTGTTGTCAATAGAAATAAAGTATCTCCAGTAAAAGTCACATTGTTGTCAATTGAAATAAGGTATCTCCAGTAAAAGTCACACTGTTGTCAATGGAAATAAGGTATCTCCAGTAAAAGTCACACTGTTGTCAATGGAAATAAGATATCTCCAGTAAAAGTCACACTGTTATCAATGGAAATAAGATATCTCCAGTAAAAGTCACACTGTTGTCAATGGAAATAAGGTATCTCCAGTAAAAGTTGCACTGTTGTCAATGGAAATAAGGTATCTCCAGTAAAAGTCAGACAAATGTCAATGGAAATAAGGCAACTCAAGTAAAAAAGTCACACTAATGTCGATTGAAATTATGCAATTGCAGTAAAAGTCCCACTAATGTCAATGGAAATTGGGCAATTCAAGTAATAAAGTCACGCTAATGTCGATAGAAATTATGCAATTGCAGTAAAAGTCCCACTAATGTCAATGGAAATTGGGCAATTCAAGTAATAAAGTCATGCTAATGTCGATAGAAATTATGCAATTGCAGTAAAAGTCCCACTAATGTCAATGGAAATTGGGCAATTCAAGTAATAAAGTCATGCTAATGTCGATAGAAATTATGCAATTGCAGTAAAAGTCCCACTAATGTCAATGGAAATTAGGCAATTCAAGTAAAAAAGTCACACTAATGTCGATGGAAATAATGCAACTCCATTATAAGTCACACTAATGTCAATAGAAATTAGGTAATTCCAGTAAAAAGTCACACTAATGTTAATAGAAATAAGACGACACTAAAAAAGTCACACTAGTATCAGTGAAACTAAGACCAATCCAGGAAATAGGCTCTTAATTAGGCTTTGTAATTCTTGACAAGGTAGTACAGTCATTACATTTCTTTTGATTTTCTAGAAACTGGAAAATAAGACAGTTTTGGTGCACAGGTTCCAAAACCGTTAATAATAATAATAATAATAATAATAATAATAATAATAATAATAATAATAATAATAATAATAAAGACTTTATTTAGAGTCGGCAACTCGGTTGAGTTACAGAACTAATTTTCATTAAGGTTTTCTAGATGTTACATACAGTATATAGAACATTATATGATAAATTTGACTTGATCATAAAGAATTAAGCGATTTCAGAAATCAAAGTATCAAGCCTGGGACATATTCACAGGCATTTATAAATATAAAATATAAAATGACAAATTGTACTGAAATATTCAGCTGAAAAAGGAGGTATTTATTATATGTGAACTGTTAAGTTGTCTAAAGATTTCATTTATTTGAGACATTGATTATGAAAGAAAAAATGCTAGGAACCTGCCTTGTGCCAATTACAGTAATCCAGATGTATTTCAGTTAGAGGTATTACTCTGAATTACATTACAACAGTCCAGATGTATCTCAATTAGAGGTATTACCCCAAATTACATTATAATAGTCCAGATATATTTCAATTAGAGGTATTACCCCAAATTACATTATAATAGTCCAGATATTTTTTGATTAGAGGTATTTGACAACCAAATGTACAGTAGTGTTGTGTTACTTGGTGTTATTAAAGGAGGTAACCCACTGTGATGCATAGGAGTATAAATTATTGTTGTATGCTGTGCATGCTCAGCCATTTAACAACACCATCATCATCATCATCAAAATGCAGATCTAGCAGTCCACCTGAGAACATTTTCAGTGGACAGTTGTTCACAATATGTGACAAGGTCTGAAGATAACATATTCTGTTTGAATGCAGTTCAGCTTGGTCCACAGATAACATGGAAGGTTGAAGTCTCAACACTCCTTGCTGAAATAGCTGTTGTATCCTCATCATCTCAAAGTCAAGCAGACTGCTGGATGTAAGGTGATGTCCATGTACAGTGGAAGTATCTCACTGGCATAGACTTTAGCCAACACTTTTGTAGTTGCTTCCTGGTGACGCAGATGTGGAAGAGGAATGTTGTTGAGTACCGCAGTATCAGTGAGACTGTTTCTAGGAATTAATTTAAAAGGAAATTTTATGAGTACACAATTGTTTTTTGTTGCTCTTTGTTCAGTGTTGTGTCTTTCATTTCAGCTCAGATAAACCCAGCTGAGAGAATAATTAGTTTGGTCAGCCTGTACAAATTATTATGCCTGTTTTATAAAATCTAAGATTAATGGAAGTTTGATTGTTGAAAATAAAACTTTTGTTAGTTTAAAATTAGATTGTTGAGGTTAAACCTGTTAGTTTAATAGAATTAAATTGTTGAAATTAAACCATCACAGATAATGGAGGTCAGTTTATTGAGATTAAACCTTTATTAGATTAAGTGAGGATGGATTGTTGAGATTAAACTAAGGTCTTACAGTAATGCCTTTCCAACAGAAAAACCTGTATTTTCCTCATTTCTGTTGTTTCTAAAGGTTTTCTGCATTGTAATTGACATAGAATGTAAATGCCCGACAAATGAATTAAAAACACCAGAAAAGTAAAAGTTTCCTGAAACAACAAGCCTAAAGTATATTTGTGATATCTTTCAAAAAACTTAATTTCCCATGCAGTGCAAAAGTATTCCAGTCTGATGAACACACTCGTGGCATTATGATGATAGGTACCCTTTAGAGATCTCGATGATACATGTATGCAGAACTGACAAGGAAGTGCACATGTGATCTTTCATATTTCTATTTCATGTTTTTCCATTTTATTAGGAGGCGTCTTCCAGTAGTTATGGTGAAAAATCACATGGCGGAGACTCTGAAGACAGCCACAACCTTCATTGAACAGGGACGTATCCTTTGACCTATCAAACCTGAATCAAATACCTATTTAAGAAATAAAATGATATACACTTTATTAATTTATATATATATATATATATATATATATATATATATATATATATATATATATATATATATATATATAAGCTTTATTAATTTATATATATATAAACTTTATTACTTTATATAAAATGTAAACATCTGTACAGATGTTTACATTTTTCAAAAGAAGTTTGAGTATGTTCTTTATTTATATATTGATGGAGGTGTGGAGGAATGTATTTACAGTTGTATCCTACTACAAAACGTGACTTCTTATATACTACACAGAAATAATTATTGTAATAAGTCTTACATGTAGAACTCCTGATACCATGGAGTCCTACAATGATATATCATTTATCATGATTATAAATGATGAAATTGTACTTTTGTATTGTTTTTTTTCTTCAGTTTCTTCAGTCAAAACTTATACACAACTGCAAGGTAACATAGACTGTTATGTCAGTAACAGCTTGGCTGCTTGTGAATTGTTAAATGATCTACACTAAAGACATTCACTTTAATGACTCAAATGATCTGATGTTTTCTTTTTTTGTTTTGGACACATTTATACAGTTTCGTTCTTGACTAAGATCAGATATTCGAGTTGGTCCAGAAGTGATAACAGATCCAGCTTTTCTAGTCACAAGGTCTACATCATATTTTGTTAATCTCAATTTAAGCCTCTTCAACATTAGTAGTGCCAAAATGTCTGTACTATAAAACTTGCTGTGTAAATTTGTAGGCATTGCTATACCAAAGTTTGAAATGAATCATTAATAGAATATATCTTGATGAATGTTACATTATGGAAAAAGAACAGCAATATTCTAATTATATTTGTTGAATAATATATCTGCCTCCCTTCAATCACTACTATGTTTAATTGGTTTAATTTGGCAACAGTGATCGTGATACACTGAATTTTTTTAAAACTTTGGTTAGACCAAGTAAACATTGGCATACTTTAGCTGAATATGCACATCTTAGTATAGGAAGAATTTGCCATGACAGCTAAACCTACTTTTCCAAAAATATAATGCAGTTATTCCATCTCCTTATTTTTGGAATATCTTATTAAGTTGTCAAACATAATCAATCACTAACCACGTTATAAACAGAACGCAACTTGAGAATTGGGAGATAACTTTGCTTCCATATAATCAATGTCTGAAAGAGTTATGTCCCTTGGCAATCTCTTCATGAAGAAGAGGAAACTACCCCACATCATATAATTTTACAATGTTATTTTTGTAGACAAATGGCAGATTTCATCACATGGACAGATACTTCAGCTATCAGGAAACAAGTTCTTGACTACAATGAAATGGTAATTTTTTTAACTTTTTTAGACTCGGTTTACATGAGTATGTAATTCTAGTTCCATAATCTCAAATGTTGCAATAATCCCATGGTTCATATGGCCCTAGATTTTAATTTAAAAAAAAGGACTTATAAAAGTATGCTGGGAAAAGTTTTCAGGGATTTTGGGGGTGGGTGGGTTAAAATTGAACTTTCTAGATTTTTTATAATACTTCAAGAAGTATTCAGTGACCTTTTTCTTCTTTAAAAATTTAACTTTCTATGTAAGTTTGTTTATCACTGGATCCATAATTATCAAAATAGAAGAAAATCACTAAACTACATCACTATATCAAAGGGTTCACAAATCCACCTGATAACTACTGGTGTTGTGTGTCTTTTTATCCAGTCAGTTTCATCTCATTTTACTTGCATATTTTTTTTGGAACATCTGTAAATTACAAAAATTCTGAATTTCTATGTCTTATAGATGGACTTTCTGTATTTTCCAAGAATAAATTTAAGAAGTTTTTTTTTAATCAATGAGTTTAAGTTTTCAAAGTAATATTAACCCTGATGCTCTCGCACAAAACGTCTATATCAGAATGCACATTCACAACTATGTCATTGGCTAAATTGCTACGAATCTACACCAAGGTCACAGAAAATGTATGACACTCACTAGAAGTGGGACCGTGCCCTTGGCCTAGTGGTTAGAGCACCTGCCTCAGATGCAGGAAGTCATTGGTTTGATCCCCGGCTGAGTTGTACCAAAGACTTGCAAAAATGGTACTTACAACTGCCTCACTATGTACTCAGCATTAAGAGGTTAGTGTTAGGACTGATCAGCCTGTTATCAGGATAATGTGACTGGCTGGGACATCATGCTACATATCTGCTGCATGATGGTCCATTGCTAGACATCACTATAAACTGCCACACTGCAGACATCTTATAGATAATACATTTTTTTTTTAAAAAGCTACATTAAAAATCCAAATCACACACACACACACTAGAAGTGTACAACATCTATACCTGATGAAATATACATTGTCAGTTATATTAATATTTTTTCTATTTCTTGAAAAGAAATTAGTTTTTAATAACAGCCAAAAGCAAAGGAGGTTTAGTTAATTGTTCCTTATGATGAAAATCCATAATTACTTGAAGTTTGATTAATTTAATCAGTTTCAAGCTAATCAATATTGGATGAGTAAAATACTTGCAAATTTCATCTGAGATCTGATCATTTCCCCCTGTAGGCTTGACGATGTAAAAAAGGCTTGATGTTCATTCTCTGTGTGCTGTAAGCAGCATCTAATTGAGACTGGATCTGTGTTGGCACAGTAGTTAGCATACCAAGGTTGCAACTAAAATAGGTGTAGGTTCAAATACAACCCAGTGCTTACTGTGTCGAATAAACCCTTACCATGTTGCTTCCTACACCTTACTCCAGTCGCTCCGGCACTAACTACTAATTCTGTTTCTATGCCGTAAAACAAAACCATTTCAGATCCTAATTTTACAGATGCATTTCCTCAAGAACTGGAAGGATATCATGGCCAGATTTTTTTTGTTTATAGTTACTGCCTGTTATAACTGATTTATATGTGTCTGTAAGCCCCCCGCTTTTGATAGTGACAATTCAAGGCAGTAAAGATTCCAGTTGAAATCAAAACTGAACTTTGTCAAATGTTTAAACAGAACTTTTAAGCAGTTGTAAAGTAAATATTTCATAAACTTCCAAGAGGAGGTTGGTGAATCGCATACTATATATTTAACTAATACATTCATTCACACAATTCATATGCCAATCTAGAATTAAATTTTTTTAAAGGCAAATAAATTTTTTTTTTGTATAATATAATTGTGATACTTGTTGATCTCTGCATACTTTCAGTAAAGAATGATTTAGGAGCCATAGGAATTGTTTTGTAGGTTTTTGGGGGTGGGGGATGAATGTTATTAGAATAAAGTAATCAATATTATTTACACTTAATAAATAAATTTTGATTTTTATAAAACCCCATAAACTTTCATAGTAAGTATGTTTGTCATTGAATACAGTATCCTGAAAATTATTCTTATTTTGGAGGTAAATAATAATATTTTACGAAAACAAGCCATATTGAGATAGTCTTCGTTCTGCTTTAATGAGGAAATTGAAAATTTTGTATGGACAATATGGGATTTTTTAAGCAGACATCCATTTTTGGTCAGTTATTTGCTCTTTTTTTTGTCTTATGGTGCCATAGTGGCCATTATATATATATATATATATATATATATATATATATATATATACACATACTGCAATTTCATTAGAATGATAAGAATTATTTGTTCACAAGCATATGCTATGTTTATTTTCAGAAGGCATGGATTTCTTATTTGATTTTCTTCTATTATTTTACAGAGAGATGACTTTGACATAATGGGCTGACATGCAAAACTTTACAGAGAATAAAATTGATCATTCCTTGAGTGTCTTTCTTCATCATGTTTCACTACCTTAAAATTAAAAAACATTTTCCATTCGAACATTTGCATCCAAAATCAAGACCTGAACATGCCTCTCGAACTGGATCTCAAAAAGAGTGGTTTAGCCAGTTGCTTTGCATCCGTTTTATCCTGGATTCAATCTCTGTTTTTGGTATACATGTCAGTTTTTGATAATGCATCTAAAGTTTCATCAACCTCAATCCAACATTTGACCTGTCCAGAGCACTGCATTACAAATGTTTTCAGGGCTTGTCATCGAATCATTGTAATTTAATACTGTACATACTCAAACAGCGCTGGCATTTTTGTGTCTATTCAGTTTGTGATCTATAGAAAAACAGACCCTGACTTGCTGTCACATTCTGTGATGGTAGAGTCTATGCTGTTTGCAGTTAAATTTTATGTGAGTATAGATGGTATATGTGTTTTCTGTAACAAGTAACAATTTCAGTACCAACAGTACACTCATCTATGACATTACACTTCTCTATTTATGATAATGGTACACTCGTCTATTTATGACAAATTTCTAATGTGCTTGTAGTCTGAAGCTTATTAAGGGAAATCGAGTGCTACAAGATTTGTATGGTGCTTGAATGATGGTTATATAAAAATGGCAGTATCTCATAAACACAGAATACTGCCACTATAGAACCATAAATGTTCCAATAATTTCTTAAATAATTGCTCATGAAATCATGGCTCTTAGTTTCTCTCATAATTCTTTCTGTCCATATTTTCTCTTCTCCAGCCCAGTATGGGCTGCATGTGTTCCCTAGATACTATAAGTACTATATATATATATATATATATATATATATATATATATATATATATATCAATCAGACAGGATGGACCTCCAGTATGGCCAGTTGGACGTATTTACCAACACTATATTGTATTTCCTTAAAAATGGATCACTAACATGCACTCGGTTAAAATTTGATTTTTTACCCCCTTTTTCCACATTTCACAAACTACGAGTACCAATTGTTTGAAAGTTTCTCTTGTAAAAGTTATTGTGCATGAAATAAAGAATTTTAATCCCTGGAGATATTCATTTTATTACTTAAATTACTGGGCAGGGTTATCGCGGTAAATATATTTGGTATAAGGATTAGGGATATTAATTTTAAGCACGATTATTATTTTTCCTACTTTTCAGTCAGTTACCTAGTGTTGTCCCATTCCTAAATATGTGATACAGTTTACTGATGTGAGAAATATGTGTGATACAGTTTACTGATGTGAGAAATATGTGATACAGTTTACTGATGTGAGAAATATGTGAGATACACAACTTTCACAGAGTGCACTCATTGACACAATAGGTGACAACAGTATGCTTGTGACAAAACAAATGCCTGCAATGTGCATTTTTAGGGCTGAAAAGACATACTTTTTTTTCACCTGATAAACCTTTTTGTATGTCTTGTTCTTTGTGGTTAACTAACTATCCACTTTTAAATGATGTAAAAACTTAAAGAATTTGCAAAACTATTTAATCCATATCCATAACAATTATACCGAGATCTTTTAACAACAATTGTTCTATCTAAGAAATGAAAGAAACATTGTTCATCAAATCCATCGTACAATTTGTTAAGTTTTTGAAAGCTGCATACTAAAAGATGCGTATTAGCAGTGTTCAGAGACATGATGCTGCATTCTATGGAAACCTCTTGTTTCCATTCTTTGTATAATTTTCTTAATCCAACATTTTCATTTCCATTCACTAGTTTAAAAAAAGAGTGTAGACACAATGTTTTATACTAATACATTGTTTTGCAGGATATTAAAGATAAGGAGATTTTTTCAAAATCTAATTTAATTACAACATAGGCAAGATTATGACAACAAAGAATGAAAAGTTCTATCTCAATGAACTGAAATTGAAAAAGTGATGAAAATGTTACAAATAAATTATCTTGATGGTAGAATGTCATAACATTATTGATTATTTGTGAGGAGTCACTTGTGAAATCTACTGGAGACAGGGTATTTATCTTGCTTGGATGGCAGGGTTCCACTTTATCTTCTTGCAGCTTGTATTTCTCTTCTGGTCCTAAGCAACATCTTACTGAAACAGATTTCCGACAGTTGTATAATTGCTGTCTCGACAAATATCAAACAGTTGAGTGATTGCTATGTATATCGCCTTTAAAAAATTATGATCACAAAATAGATTGAAAAAAGAATTTGAACACCATATTTATTCAACTCTTCAACTTGAGTATTTGCTAAAGACAGTGTGTTGAGAAGTACTGTATTGTGAATATGGCCCTAAAGACAGAGTGTGTTGAGAAGTACCGTATTGTGAATATGGCCCTAAAGACAGTGTTGAAAAGTACCGTATTGTGATCATGGGTCCAGGCCCTAAAGACAGAGTTTGTTGAGAAGTACTGTATTGTGAATATGGCCCTAAAGACAGAGTGTGTTGAGAAGTACCGTATTGTGAATATGGCCCTAAAGACAGAGTGTGTTGAGAAGTACCGTATTGTGAACATGGTCCTAAAGACAATTCTCATACACTCTCGCATTCAACTCACAACTCCAAATTGTTAGTATTTTCAGCAATCTTTCGTGAAAATGTAGGAAAAAAAAGTAGGGTTTTTGTTTAATGAAAGTAGGAAGACACTCTATGAAGAAAAAAGGTATGAAATAATAATAATAATAATAATAATAATAATGATGATGATGACTTTGTATAGCACCTAATCTTTTGAAGCTCTAAGCGCTTTACACCATCAATAATGATATGACTACACTACAGAACAACAAATGACAAAAACAATGAAATTGGAAAACATAACAAACATTCTGAAAACATATAAGATACAAACCATGATTAGGTCACTAAGTTTGTCCCTGCAGTCGAAACAGTCGAGTCTTAAGAGCAATCTTAAAAGGAACCACTGTGTCTGTGTCTAATTTCAATGAGCAGTTCGTTCCACGTCGCCGGGCCCTGGTGTGCAAATGAACGTTGTCCATATGACTTTGTTTTCACCTTGGGAACAATGAGTATATGATTATCAGAAGAAGAGCGTAAGGATCTAGCTGGTGTATACACATGGGTTAGGCTGGATAGGTATGTTGGACTGGAGTATGTTATTGAAACATAGCACAGAGAACAAATTTTGTTTGATTCTGTATCGAATTGATAGCCAGTGTAGGGTACAGAGCAGTGGTGTGGAGTGCTCTGATCGAGGTACTCTAATTTTGATCCGTGCAGCTGTGTTTTGAACTTTTTGAAGTTTCTGGAGTAAATATTTTGACGAACCAGACAGAATTGAGTTACAATAGTCCAGTCTTTAAAGTACTAATGAACACACAAGTGTTTTAGTGCCATCAACTGAAAGATATTTACTAATGGAACTGATGCGTCTCAATTCAAGATATGCAGCCTTGCATATGTTCTTGACATGCTGGTGCAATGTGAGAGTACTGTCTATAGAGTAACGCCTAGGTTCCGTACTGACTGTGAGAATTTAATGTTGGTGTTGCTGATATTTATTGTCTAAGGTAAAGGATGTGAATGAGAAAGTCTTTGTGTTGTGATCAGAATAGCCTCAGTTTTATCATCATTCATCTGCAGCTTGTTACATGTCATCCATGATTTCACATCCGAAATGCACTTCTCTACTCCATGGATGGTAGCATCAACTTCAGTTGGGTGGCTAGACTTGTATATTTGGGTGTCATCAGCATAAAATTGGTGCGACACTGGGTGATGAGCTATGACACTTGAGAGCGGCCGAGTATACAGAATGAAGAGAACTGGTCCAAGAACAGATCCCTGTGGAACACCACAACATGCGTCAACTGGGCTGGAGTGTATTCCATTTGCAGATATAATTTGTGTCCTGTTAACTAAGTAGGACTTGAACCACTGTAAGGCTATATTCTGAATGCCAAATACATGCTGGAGATGGTGAAGTAATATATCATGGTCTATTGTGTCAAATGCTGCAGAATAAATCCAGGAGAGAGGATTGTAATCTTTCCACTATCCATAGTAGAGAGAATGTCACTAAATACTTTCAGAAGAGTAGTTTCCGTACTGTGGCAAGGGCGATGTGCAGACTGTACATTGCTAAAAAGACTGTTTGAATTCAAATGAGATACAAGTTGAGTTAGAACAACCTTTTCTAAGATTTTTGATATGAATGGGAGATTAGAAACTGGGCGGTAGTTCTTTAAATCGCTATGGTCCAGTGTTGGTTTCTTCAGCAGTGGCTTTAAGATGGAGGTTTTGAAAAAAATGATGGGAATTCCCCTGATGAGAGAGATATTAATAACATCAGTTAGTGAAGGCAATATTGGGTCTAAGCACTCAAGCAGCAGTCATGTCGGAATTGGATCAAGTTCACAAGACTTTGGTGCACTTTTCATCACGATTGTCCGTACTAAATCAATAGAAACGGGTTCAAATGCTCCTACTGGTTGTCGCTGAAATTCTGCATCATAACTGTATGGTGGCGAATCAGTTGAAATTGTGCTGTCAAGCGAATCTCTAATGGTTCATACCTATGTATGTATATGTATGTTTGTACATATAAAATGTATGTAAATTACTGAAAAATAAAACCATGACTTGCTTAAAAAATTTGACTTACCTTTACAAATTTGGACAGCAAATCTTTCATTTGATAAAAGATACCGAGAGGAAACATAGAGACAGGTGCAATAAAAGCATCTCAATAAATGTTTATTAAAACAGTAGTTTGTGTCCTATTTTCAACATAAAATTGAAAAAGAAGTTAACAATGGGCCATTTTAGAAAAAAGTGGATAGTTGAACAAAAAGTATGAAATACAGAAAATACTTGAACTGCTGAATAGACATATTAGCCAATCAGATGTCAGAATGCTGAATCTTAAGTTGAAATATTGATTTGCAGCAATGCTAGTTCAGTCGTCCTGGCTTTATCAGTTTTCTTGCACCTTTAGCAATTAAATGACTAATACTCAGTTAATAAATGATCAAGAAATATCAAACTAACCGTTCAGAACTCAGTTTTCTTGCACCTTTAGCAATTAAATGACCAATACTCAGTAAATAAATGATCAAGAAATATCAAACTAACCGTTCAGAACTCCACTGAATTAATTATTACCCCAAAAGATTGACCCGACATTTAGTAAAATAGTGTCAAACATATCTAAATAAGCTGATGCATGACAATGCATGCATCTGCAGTAATACCAACTAAAGTGCTTCTCTATTATAATAAGTTTATTAGATGACTGTAAAATGTGCATTTTTGTTGTTCCAAAATGGATGAGTCTTAAAAAGATGCTAAGAGCCTACCTTCAACATTACCAAATATATATGTGTGTGCATTTTAGGGGGTGGGTTGCAGGGATATCCTACATACATGAGAAGTAATGTACAGTAAATCATAATGTACAAAATATATGTCGTCCACATTTTTATCAAAGTGTTTGAATATTAGTTTTCTTCATCAGCTTTTCAAACTCTCGTATTCTGGTGATAGTAATAAATGCCATCTTATATGGCTGTAATATGGCTTTGGGTATTTCAAACTGTTGCAGTCTGGATATATAATAAAGACCATCTTATTTTGACTGTAATAGGGTACCATCTTGTTTTGGCTCTACCAGTAATATGGCTTGGATATTTCAACCTGTCGTATTCTGGGAGTAAGAATAAATCCCATCTTATTTTGGCGTAAAATGGCACCATTTTATTTTGGCTGTAAAATGTCACCATCTTTTTTTGGCTTATCGAGTAATACAGCTTTGGAAATTTAAACTTGTCATATAAGAATAAACATCTTTTTGTGGCTGTAATAGGGCTTTGTGTATTTCACACCAGTGCTAACTGAGAGGCAGATGGAGCAGCTAACCTGGGTGCAATAGGTTTTGGAGCACCAAAGGTCATGGGGTACCATAACCCCTTTGGGCCATGATCGTCACCATGGAAACCATTTACTTTTTGTATGCTACTGTTTCACACATATTCTGGGTGAGATAAAAATACCTTCTTATTTTGACAGTAATTTGGCTTTTAAGTATTTTTAACTGTTGTATTCTGGATGTAATAACAAAAATAATTATATTGGCTATAATATGGCTTTTGATATTTCAACAAACATCTCATGAACACTTTTTTTAATTCATGAAGCCATGAAATTAAGAATTAACATTGTGATAAATGTGTTTAAGGGCATTTGACTGGGAAATTAGAAGGGTACATTAGAATGACGTACTTTAGGTTGGTTAATTCTTTGACCAGTCCCTTTACTATGTTGGTTCCATCAGGAATTCTCTGTTGCGGAAATGATAGGTTTATTCTGGGTTCTGGTTTTTCCACACTGAAAACAAATATCAAAATCATTATTTTATTCACAGTAAGAATTTATTACTTGATGCACATTTACCTTACCACAAACCATTGATGTAAATCTATCAATATTTTTGGGATTAAATGTTTATACTTGGAAGAAAGTAACCTTTGATAAAATGACTATTTTAGTCTCACAAAATGAGACTCACAGATTTAAACAAAGTTCCATCATGAATCACATGTGCTAACAAGGAGTCTATGGCACATTCAAACAAATTTGCTGTGATTCACTGTCTTGGGTCATATTTACTTGTGAAATGCTTGTATAATATGAGTAAATTGTTCAGAATTTCCTGGTTTACAGAATGCTACTCTTTGTATACATGTTGTTTCTTGCATCGTTTACTGTTTTGTTTTCTTTCTGAGATATTGGGACATGGGGCACATAATACTTAGGAATCTCCCTGGGGCTCAAACTTGTGTGTACACTTCCGAAACTTAAAGCTCTAGATTTGAAAAAAGTTTTTCTTATCATAGAAGACAAACTAGTTAGTTCTGAATACCACCTTTGTGTGTTTTCTTCTTCCATGATTTGTGAAGACCAGTCCATCTCACACAGCTGTGAATCTGTTAAGTCTGTGTTTTGGAGACAATCATCCCTATACGCCTTCGGTACTGCAACATTAACCTGTTTTCCTTCAGGATCTATAAGGCAATGAGAATGAGAAAAAATCTGTAATTTAACACACATGTATACTTGTTTACAGGGGTTGTTCATTCGAGTTTTGATCTTTGTGCCCAGCAAGAATAATGCACAGAAAATGGTCTCCAAATTCAAAGTTATGTTCATTTTTAGGTGTAAATATTTGGCTATTTACATGAAATGTCATTTGCGAATCATCGATTTTTAATTATCTACCATAGTTGGGAAATTATATAATCCCCCAATATCTTATTACTGTATATACTTGCGTATAAGCCAAAAATTTAGGAAAAAAATAAGGCTTGGAAGAAGGGGGGTTAGCTTATCTGCAGGTCAAGGTCCAAGTCTGAATGCTTTTTTTTATAATGCTTTTTTTACCTCGATTTCCAATATTTATTGTTTCTGTCAATCGCCGAAGATGAGATCACATATCTAATGATGCCACATGGCTCATAAGATTTGTCCTGTCGTGAAGTAAAACAAATATTTTTTTTCTAACTTGAGTATTAGGATAATGAATGAAAAACATGTTTTAATGTACTTGACGTCTATTTGACATATGTCCATCCTGGCATCTACCAGAAAATACAGCCATACGTGTTATTTGAATCACGGAAATGTGTGTATTTTCCAAAAGAACTGCCATATTAGTAATCTCTAGTCAAGTATTTAACACTCCGCTAATCAGTAATCATTAAACTCTACGGTATCATACAAATGCATGCTAGCTTATTTCAGTGTATATATGAAAAGAATCTAGGTAAAAAAATAAAAGAATTATGATACTGAAGGTATATACTTCAAAATTTTGATTGAGAGTAGAAATACATGTACGATAGTCTTAAAGGAACAATAGTGAGAGGCTCCATAGGGGTTTGTTGCACGCACACTTAGGAAGGATAATTTTACAGTGCAATATACGAGTCAGTGTGAATAATTGTAAACCAATATAATTTGTGGGATTTCTTTGATAGGTGTTTAGATGTAATAGGCAGCCACAGTTTATATACTACTGTTGCTTAGTTGTTTGTAAAGCAAAGTGGTTTATTAGCAGTAGAGTGTTGTACAATAGCTACCATATGCTTAATCTGTGGTAAATGCCTTGGGGATTAAAGGTTTGTATTGTTACACAATGCCAATGACTTTACTAATACATGCTGACTCTCCAATGTATTGTTTATTGAGATATAGTAGTGGACATGGTTTCTGCTCAAAATTATTAACTGTTACAATACTTGAATATTGTCCACGCTGAAACCAATCATATTTTGATCAATTTAATCACACTACCGATAGTTAAAAAACCCCACACAAATAAAGAACAATGATAAATATCAAATACAAATTGATGACTAACCACACATGGAAATAATTACAGGATAAGGTATATAAACAGTATACTACCACTATAAGAAATTATTTCAGTTTAATCTCTCTAGAAGTTTATATTCAATTCAATCAGATAAAATGAATAGTACTGGAAGTAAAAGAAAGTATTCTGCTTATGATGCAGCATTCAAACTTAACGTTATTGAAAATGCAGAAGCAAATAACTACTGTGCTGCAGCACGTGAATTTTTTGTGAATGAGAAGTATGGGAATGGTGGCAATTCGTCTACATGATATGCAGATGGCGAAAAATTATAAATATAAGTTGGCAGATTCAAAATTTGTTGCACCAGCTGGTTGGTGTTCTTGTTTTATGAACCGCACTATTGGATGACCATGACGACGTATATGATGAAAGCACGCCCGTAACAGAAGCAGAGTTTCGTGAATTCTTTTGTGAGTCTGATACAGAGCCCGATTTCGAAGGATTCTAAAAGTGATTGAACTTTTATAATTCATGATTTCAGAATGAGGATTAATTAAATTTCCATTAAGACTTAACACTAGAATTGTTTTTATTTCAACATATAAATTAGCTTTCTTACTTTCATTTTATTTAATGTGATTTGCCTAAATAAACGTATTCAGAAGTCACTTTGTGCATCTTGTGATGTACCAGTATTCTAGAAATTATGGGTCGGCTTATACGCGGGTCATGCATTCACTTTATAACAGTTTTACCAATTCAGATGGGGGGGGGGGGGAGAGTCAGCTTATACGCAAACGGGCTTATACACGAGTATATACGGTATGCATATACTGGTGTTAAGAAGGAAATAAATTTGTACATGCTGATAGTTAGGATATATCATATTAACTTAAATGTTAACATAAAGTGGAGGTAAGAAAAACACATTACAACTGGTAATGGGATCTTGTGATACTGAAGCTTCTGCTGCCTCTATTGGACTGTAGCTGATCATTTCATCAGAAATCTCATCTGGCAAAATACATCCGTTATGAATGGAATTGGTATCCTGGATCTGTGGCTTTTTAACCGAGTTCTGCAGGGAATGTGGTTCATCTGACTCGGCTGGAAATTGATGACACGGAGGAAATAAATCTTTTTTCTGGCAAACTGTGCCTTCATTGTAGATGGAAGAGAACTGTCGATTGACATCTTTATTTGTTTTGTTATTACTTGAAATAATGTCTGTTAAATTCATCTTAAAATTAGCACCATCTTTATCAAAATTCATCTCAGTATCAATTTTTGGTTTGTCTAGGCAAGTACAGTCAGTGTCAACAGATGTATGGGTACCGATATTTTGTATCGGTTTGTGAATGGTGGCATCAGCTGTTCCTAAACCTGTATCTTGCATTGTCTTTTCAAAAATAGCACAAGCACTGTCATGACCTTTTGCCTGTATTATTGTCTCAAGGACGGCATCAACATTACAGAGAGTATTTCCTGTTGTGTTGTCAGAATACTGACCCGTAACGTCCATCGATATTTTGGAGTAAGCTGAGGGGGTTTGATCCTCATCCTTGGCATATATGGTTGATTTTTTAATGCTTGATGTGTAATCATTTGTGCTGTCAAAGCAAATGGTTTCAGCATCACTTGTACAGTTAGTTGAAGAAGTGTTCTTTGTAGTTTCTTTCAGTCCAGTGTCCATACAATGCTTATCTGGATTTGATGTTTTACTTTGGTGAACAGGCGAAATTTCTGAATATTCAGATACAGTGTGTATTATGTTTTCTGAAAAGCTTGGAGACTTCCCAATCATCTCAATATGTTTTGTTGAATTTTGGTCACACAATATTTGATGCTCCTTCATAGATTTCTGCAGATTGATGTCCTTGGATGAAATTACCATCTTGACTTGGGCAACTTTTTCTTGAATGCTCTGTTGTCTGTCCTGCTCACTTTTGTTTCCAGACTCTGACTGATTCATCTGTTTGGACATGTCATGGTCCATACAAACACTTATCTGGTCAGGACTCTCTTTAACTATGTCATTACAGGATTCCTCCATTTCAAGATTTGGAGGAAAACATGATGTAAAGTCCTCCAAATGGTCTGACTGATGATTAGATGTGTTATCTTTCTTTGATTTGTCTTTACACTCGAATCCTTTATTTAAATCTGTGCCTTCCTCAAATTTCTTAAACTTATCTGTCCTTACCATTAAGCTTTGCTTTGATTGCTCCTGACATCTCTGCAAAGGCTGAATTCTCATTTCCTCTTTATGCATTCCCAGATTGTCTCCCATTTTTAGATGGTCAAATTCCTCTTTTTCTTGCATTTCTGGCAAGACAACACCATGGAAAATACTGACATCATCCACCAGTATAGCCTTTCTGTATTTGTGTTCAACATCTTCATCTCTTTTGTTTACTTTTGTGCCAGCTATGTTTCCACCTGCTGTACATTTCTCTTGATTGGAATCTGAAACTACAGGGTCCCTGTAAAAATAAAAATAAATTTGTAAATGAACAAAACATGATAGGAATTGTTTACATCAGCCAATGCATTGCTTTTGATTAACATTGTAAACATAGTAAATTGTATTCATTTTTTCCAGATATACACAAGAAACTGCAGTCTAAACAGATTTTTCACTGATGCTAAATTGCTAATCATTACTAATTTTGAAAATTTGCTTGATTTGAGAATGATCTGCTTTTTGGAAACAATATTTCAAGTCTATCTGAGAACCTTCATACTTCATAACAATGTATCAAAATGCATTGGAGCTTCATTTGAAAACTTCTACTAAAATTTCTGCCAATATAGTTCTGCATATATTTATAAAATTTAAACACAGGATATTAAAAAAAAAGGACCAACCTTAAGAGATAATATAAAACTTTGTCACCAATGGATATTTATTGATTTAATAAAAACCAACTAATCCTTTTTTGATGAGCTTGGATACTTTCCAAACAGAACTTTTAGTGCTGAATCTGCACTTAAATGGCAAACATATACCCAGCAAAATGAATTAGAACTAATTCCACAAACTCAAATCTTAAGACTCACTTATTCTGGGCTGTCTCCTTGATAACTGAAGACATTTTCTTTTTCTTGAAGCAAGGTACAAGCCTTTCCTTCTTTCCTTGGCTATTATTGTGTGAGCAAAAAAATGACAGATTATTAAGTGGAAGCATAAATATTCACCCATTATAACACTTATCATTTAATTAGAAAAATTGTGATTAATAACATGGAAGTCTAAATGTTCCGCAATACCCTGATCTTGTGATCTAAATCTTCAGTAATACCCTGTCCTGGAGGTCTAACTGTGCAGCAATACCCAGATATGGAGGTCTAAATCTTCAATGTTACCCAGATTTGGGGGTCTAAATATTCAGCAATACCCTGATATGGAGGTCTAAATATTCAGTAATACCCTGACATGGAGGTCTAAATGTTCAGTAATACCCTGATATGGAGGTCTAAATCTTCAGTAACACACTGACCTTTAGGTCTAAATCTTCACTAATATGCTAGCCTAGAGCCCCAGATGTTCATTAATCTACGACCTGAAGTTCTAAATGTTAAAAAAAAGGAAGTTCTTGTGCATCCACATCTTGAAATCTCTTTATTTCTGAGATTTTACAGATTTGTTAAAATGGGCATTTTTTTGTTCAGTTCTTGTGTTTAATCAGCAACATTCAACAATATATGGAGTTAATATCTCGTGTGCATTTTACTTTTACATGGCTGCAATAATTTCGATTTGTGCTGTATAAAGATGTACTGCCATGAGAAATTAATAAATTGGGTACATAATTTATCAAGTGTAATAATACTAATGCAGTGCACTGTACAGACTACCTGCTAGCAGCATCTTCACATTTTGATTCTTCTGCAAATAATGGATCACCTAAAATGAATAAGTGTACATGTCATTTTTCAAAACAGAAAATAATTGTTATATATATAGTCTACTTGCAAAGCGTATAAAAACAATTAGCACTGTATTAAAAAAAAAGAATTCTATCAAACTGTTGTAGAACAATATTTAAATGATTTCTTCAAATCCCCTTGTTAAACTCTTTAAGTCTAAGAGTAGATACAAAAACAAATAAGTATCACCTATTAATATGTTACTAACAATATTCTATGAAAAGGTACAGAATTATTTCGAGCTAAGTCGCTAACCATCAATATACTTCTCATGAAAACAAACATAATTTTGAGTGTAAAGTATGAAAATTCATCCGAACATAATTGGGGTGGGGGAGGCTCAGCACAATTTCCTTTCATGTCAATGACGATAACAAAGCAGAACAAACCTGTGTTTACATTTATGTTATCGGACTTAATGCATTTTTAGTTGATCTGAGTTATTAAAGCCTTTCCTCATCATGCGACTATAAATTAAATTAATTTATTTTCCATATCCATTTGTAGAGTATCCTTAAACAGTCACATTTTCTTCCATGTGCTTTTGGTCTGGAACTAATAACCAGATCCAGTGTTTGTTTGTCTATACCTACAGCAAGGCAAGGAACATATACCTTTTCCCCTTCTTTTTTTCCCAAGTGATGGAACTTTTGCAGAGGTCTTTCCCTTCATTTTGATATTGCTGGTTTTTTTTTTTTTAAACTGCTAACCTGGAAGAGATTATCAAGAGAGAATTATCAACCAGACTGTACATTGGTGTAATAGTTGCATGCTTAAAATAGTCCGTATTTCTAAATTAAACAAATACAGTATGTATACTATAAAAGGTTAGATATGTTGACCCAAACAACATAATATCCCGGTAGACGTCTTACATAGTAGGACTAAGGGAAGTATACTTATGCGGAGACTGACAAAGATGCCCCATGGACACTAAATGAAGAAAAAATATATCAATTCGAATCGGCTATTTTAAAAACCCTATTGCAGTACTCAATCAGCGTCAGTGGCGTACTATTGGGCCCGGAGCGACATTTATGTTTTGGCGCCCCAAGACCTCTGGCGTCACTGCACCGTCAGCTCCCCGCACCGCTACGTGAAAGGGAGATTTTGTGAAATTTTTATTTCGTGGTAATGCCTAATGGACATGCATGTTAATCTAGCATTGTCAAATATATATTTTTTTAATAATTCGTAATTCACAGTATTGGAATCATAAAAACGTATATAAAGTTAGTGGAAGGGACGCAAGACTCAATCAGTGCGATTTGCCAAAATATGGATACCACATATACGTGTAAAGGTTGTTATTAACACCGGAAAAAATTCGTCCAGATTTAAGGGGTGAAAGACAAATTAGGCACAGAAGATATGATACTATGTAATCTATACTTATACTGCTTTTATTCTGGCTTCCGACGAACGCTCAAATTTTCCGCCTGCTTTCACTTATTTGGAAAGAAAAGACGACACAGCCGATTGGTTAAGACACAAGTTTAGCCAATCATATGATTGGAGAGACATAAAAGCCAGAAGCTAGTGCATATACGTTTTAAGAGTCTATGAAAATAAGTCCTTGGGATATCGTGCTGGAGTAATGAGTGTAATATGGTCAACAACGCCATGTATGTATGTATGTATGTATGTATGTATGTATGTATGTATGTATGTATGTATGTGTGTGTGTGTGTGTGTGTGTGTGTGTGTGTGTACCTACGTATGTATGTACGTATGTTTTGCATTATATTCTGACATAACGTGTTATATTTCTACTTTTTCAAATTAGTAGATGTTCCTTTTTAATAAATTGATTACCAACACCCTTGAATATGATATTAGAAATTACTCTAACACTAACAAACCTATCGCTCCATATTCTAGCTGTACTATGTGACAATACCTGGGACGTTCGACCAGCAGTTTTGTGTAAAAATAACATTTTGACAAGCTTAGGGTGGTAATATGCTCTTATATCAGCCACATAATACTGTGAATAAAGTGAAAATTCAAATGATAAAGACTTCAAATTTTTATATATCAATATTTTGAAATATGATATTTTCAGTACAAATGAATACATTTTATATTTAGGAAGCACAAAAGACTTTGAATTCATTGGTCGAATTACAAGGGAGACCACCCAATGGTTTCATGCCGATACTTATGATACACATTTCTCTTCATTGCACCGGTGATTATAAAATCAAGCTCAGCATCGTCCATAATCAATCTTATATAATTTCGTTATGATCCTATCGTCCTCTTTGCGTGAATTTACCAATTATTTTTCTGCCAAGATCATTTGCGGTTTTATTTTCAATATCGGTTATGTAAGGGTTTTCATCATCGTAATATTTCTTTTGCTGTGGTAACCAAACTTTATTGTGTGCAAGATAAGATATAATTGCTTAACGTATTTCATGACATATCAGTATTTTTTTCGTCGATCATATATCGTAACAATAAAATCGGTACTCATCTATTTTCTGAAAAGAGTCTACCAAACCAGACAAAAGAAATCGAATGAAGATCTTTAGCAAACTCAAATGACTCGATGCAGGTAAATCCAGTCAATTCAAAAATTCGGTAAAGGTCCGTTTATCACAACTGTGGTCATCTCGTGTTTTGAATGTCCAAATCTTTTAAAATATTATTGCCATTCTCTCATTCTGAGAAAACGACGCTTCCATATGTACTGAGATAACATCTTTATAATTATATTTAATAGTCCATAATCCACCGTGTCCATATCCAATACAGCTCCGTTATACATCTTCAAGAAATTAAATCGTGATGGCTTCCATGAATTTGTTCTCTTGCAAAGTGACCATGAGGAACAGTAAAAACAGTTATTCAGGAATACTGTCAGTCTACAATGAAAATTTCTGCACAAGATTTTCCATTGCTTTGTGCAGATATTCCGAAAGATAAATATCTCCTTTAGGTCGTACAAATTGATCATAGTTTTCATTATCGGAACCTGAAAAAACCCACACGGATACAGGATCGAGGAACATCTTGTAATAGAAACTGCGTAGACGAATTTGCGGAATTCATTTACAAAGTGTTTGTCGCGGGAGTTTAGGACCAAAACTGTGTTTGAAATGTGGTGTTTGGGTTAGAGGCGAAACACTGTTATGTATACAATATGTTGGTAAACATACAGAGAGCTGAAATAAAATAAAGCCGACAGTGACAAGGTAATAAAAAGCCTGACGACCATTCAGCTATGTTTACAACAAAAAATGATCTGACGACCATTCAGCTATGTTTAAAAATGATTTTGAAAAAAAATATTAATTTATAAAATTGAGCAAAATGTGTTTGTGAAACATTATTATCAAGAATTACGAAGCAACTCGTACTGGTAACATCAGAACTGTCGACTATAAAAGCAATTCGGTTATGTTAATAGTAATTCTGGTTATCGAATGTTTGGTGTTGATGGGAAGAAAACGTATTACTCACATAAATCTATTTACGAATGTTATAACAAAGTAATCGAAGACGATCTTGCAATCGATCATATTGATCATATCGAAATGATAATCATTTAATTAATTTACGAGCTGTTACACAGAGCCAGAATTGCAAATTTGGTGAAACTGGTATACATAAAACAATCGCAAGGAGGTCGATTAATACCATAAATCAGAGGCGTAGCTAGAGTATTTGAGTGTTTGGCGCTCGGTGATAATATTCATCCCCCACCTCAACTCTGAAACCAATTATTTTCATCAATAAAATCACCATTACCCGTTGCAACCTATTTCAAAGCCCATTTTGGCGCCCCCACTAGTATGGCGCCCGGGGACATATGTTTACCCCCTGCGCCCCCGCCCCCCTCCCCCCCAGCTACGCCTCTGCCATAAATACAAGACAGGTAAAGAAATAATATTTCCAACAATGAATGCAGCCGGCAAACATTTTAATATCTGTAAGCCTTCAGTTTAGCGCGTCGCAGATACAATATTTAAATCGGCAATATGGAGAAAAAGGATTACATTTTAATATTGTTAGATACAAACAGATGCAGAAACATAACTCTTTCAAGGATACGTAGAGTGGTAAACGAGTTATTTCACTTGCATTTTGAAAATCGTATTGGCTTATAAATTCTCTCTCTCTCTCTCTCTCTCTCTCTCTCTCTCTCTCTCTCTCTGTCTCTGTCTCTCTGCCCCAATCTTGCTGCAAAAAATATATTCAAATCGGTATTTTCAAAGCAATATAACCAAATCGGTATTTTAACGAAATACAAACAAATGTGTCTTACCTTTGAAGTATAACTCTTTTGTACGACAGATAAATTCAACGTCAATGAAAGTCATTGGAATAAGTCCCTTGAGAGCATCCCGATATAATCCTTGAGAGAGACAAAGGGTCTAATTCCTGTCAAGATAGAGCCTGTAATTTGTTTTATTTATTTGATGAAGATTGTTTTTTTTATTATTTAGAAATATTATCTTTATTTTTTCTGATTTCGTCATGTTTCTTGCTTCATCTAGATTTTCTAGTCGATATTTAATGAAGAAAAACGGTGAATAAGTTACACTCATTGTGTAGCTACTTTTAGATCTATTTGTTATATATATATATATATATATATATATATATATATATATATATATATATATATATATATATATATATGCCTTGACAATGTCAGGGTAAAAATGTAAGGTGCGATTATTTTCATATCTGTTCTGTATGGTAACTATACTACATAGTTAAAGTAAAAGTTTTTACTTACCAATCTTCACTCCTGAATACACCACGTTCAGACTGACTGTTTAGATTGATTAATTGTTTTAGATTAACGGGATGTGCACTCGTATTAAGAATGTATCACGACTTTATGCACGCACGTCATGCATATTAATTGCTCGTGTATGAAGGAAAGATAGCCCCCCCTCCCCCTCATCAGGCTTTTATGTGTTATGACTACTAACCCCCGGGGAAAAAAACACCGACCCACGAGAAGCTACTGGCAAGCTTTCTCATATAACTACATTAGCCGAAGGGGCCCCGAGTGGCCGAGTGGTCTAAAGCGCTGTCCGTTACGGACCACTGCCATCTCACCTCTGTCTGCGTGGGTTCGAGTCTAAGATTCGGCTAATGTTGTTAAGTGAGAAAGCTTGCCAGTAGCTTCTCGTGGGTCGGTGGTTCTTTCCGGGGTTTTTCCGGTTTCTTCCTCCACCACTAATACTGGCCGCCATGTATAGCCTATATATTGTGCTGAAAAATGGCGTTAAACCATAAAAAACAAACAAAACATTAGCCGAATCTTAGACTCGAACCCACGCAGACAGAGGTGAGACGGCAGTGATCTGTAACGGAAAGCGCTTTAGACCACTCGGCCACTCGGGGCCCCAGTTATTGCATGTGGGGGAATATAGCCGTGCGCACTCATTGTTATTTGTGATCGTACACTGCACGCATGTTGTTTAGATGTCCTGCCGCGGCAAATAAAGAGCAGGTGTTTGGGAAATGCGATTTTCTTGGCACATGTCGGTGCTCTTAGACTCCAGGGTCTTGGTAAAAAAGGAGCCGTCTTACACAATTTTGAAAATAACTCTTTTCTGTTTTTGAATTTGTTTAGAGAAAAGGTAACCTAAGTTGACAGCTATTGTTTTTTTTTCTTCTCCACCTTGCTGACCCTGATGGTCTTGGGATAATTATTTTGGAACCACCGTGTTGGTGTAAATTTGAGGTCTTATCTTTCTGATTTTAATTTTCGTTTTGAAGCTTTGTACTGAGGCCCCTGAAGATTCTTGGAGTTTATACCACGCTATATGTACTAATTTGAGGTCCTGTTTGTTGTAAGAAAGATAGAATATTTTTAAAGGTAATATATAGGCTAGGGTTTGATTTTATTATATTTTTTGAGTATGTGGCTGGGTATTCAATTTTATTTTGTTCTAATTGAAGTGTTTCACTTTCTTTTTTAATTCGGTGGCATTCATTAAAGATTTGTGGTAGGTATTCTAGGACCCGACAGTGGTAGCAATTAGGGTTGTGAGGAAAAGGTCCTATGTATTGCCCAAAGCTTTTGATTTTGTCTGTATGAATTCTGTTTATGACTTTATGGTCTACACTTTTGATTTTGGGTGTTTTCCTACTTCTGTTAACTTCATTAATGACGGTGTATAATTTCCTGCCTTTCTTGGTTTCGTTCCAGCTGTCTTGCCATTTATGATTTATAAATACTGTCGTTAAGCTATTGAATTCGCTGATACTGTAATTGAATTATATATAATTTGGAACGTTAAGTTTTTGCTTTGCTGTTAAATCGGCTGATCTTAATAAATTTGTGTATTACATTTATTTATTGCTATACGGGTGGGGTTTATAATAGGGTGCGTTGTTAATTTGGCTACGTATCTTAGGATAAGTTCTTGCCTTCTAAGATGGAGCGGCAGTTCTTCAGCTAGTATTTGTAGTTTAGCTAGCGATGTGGATGGTAGTCACGATAAGGCTCACACAAAAGTATTTTAGAATCAGAGAGATTTCTAGAATGATTCAATTTTCTGTAACATTCTGAAACATTCGCCTACGAAAAAATATTCTAGAATGACAGGAGGTTTTCAGAATGATCCATTTTTCTGGAAATTTTTGTGTGAGTGTTACCAAGACTATGAAAAGCAGTGAGAATTTCTAATCAGTCACTCTGGAAGTGTGTTTTCGGGAGTGAACAGAGGAAAGTAAAACATTTATTTGTTGTGACTGTGTTATTGTCACAGAATTATATAAACCTTTTCTTTATTAAATACACGTGCTCGGGTTTCTTTTTTGTGTACAACGACACCCGAGAGTGATTAGACATGCACAACGAAAGAAACATGTTATTGTAAGCAATTTCGTTTTGAAATCTTGGAAAATTTGACTACGGGGAAATAGGGATGGATATGCGAGTGATCTTGACCATTTGCTACCACTACGACTGAAATTTCTAAAGAACTGGAACAAATCTGATGTGGAAATAAAGATGAACATGCGACTATTCTCCAATATATAAATATAACGTTTGGATAATGGAACCTTTATAGACCTTTGATATAGTTTGTGGAAATTCACGAGTATTTTGCTTCAGATTTTGAGGAACTGGAGTTTTCAAGACGTTTAAATAGAGATGGATATTGTCACGGAATTGTAAAAACCCGTTGATTTATCAAATACGTGTACTTGTATTTCGTTTTTGAGTACGTCTTTGGATCCTATACACGTACATACTGATCAAAATTAATTTTTCATTCAATTCATTCGTCATTAAACATTGTATTTGTATCACCATCACCTGTGTTGTATTGTACATCCGAAATCCGAAATCCGAAATTCGAAATCCGAAATTCGAAATCCGAAATCCGAAATTCGAAATCCGAAATCCGAAATCCGAAATTCGAAATCCGAAATCCGAAATTCGAAATCCGAAATCCGAAATCCGAAATTCGAAATCCGAAATCCGAAATCCGAAATTCGAAATCCCACCCGGTTATCTTGTTATTGCTAAACTGTATAATTATTTTGTCGTCTTGGTTAAAAAAAAAATTAATGAATTTTGAAAATATTAATGCTATTATTTATGCAGTTAGAAAAAGAAAACATGACGGTAACAAATTCAACTTGATCCTGAATAAATTGTTTGCATCTTTGAATCAGATTGAAAGATTATATCAGATCGGGAAAACGAAAACGCTTTCACAAACAACAATAGTGATGTTGACGAATACTTTTTGCCTTGACTTTGTAAAAAAAATATTTTTTTATGACAAATATATATATTTTTTATGTTTTTCAGTAGGATGTTATTTTAAAAAAAAATAATATACCAATAACCTAAATAATTAGATAATATGTTTTAATCCGATCAAATGTAATGCAGGAATGCGCATTATTCAGAATCTGATCTCTATCACATTTAATAATAATCATATGTTCTTGCCGAAATTTATTTATTTATTTCATCTGTGAACAAAAAAATCAAACTTCATTTCCATATATTGACCCTAAATTGTTTTCTCCCGACAGAGGGTAGTGTAAAAATTGTTCTGCTGCCATTTTTAAGTACCTATTTGTCGTGTGTAAAAGTGTTCATGTGTTGGTACATTATTTAAATCCCTTTGCTTAGTGTGTAAAAGTGTTCATGTATTGGTACATTATTTAAATCCCTTTACTTAGTGTGTAAAAGTGTTCATGTGCTGGTACATTATTAAAATCCCTTTGCTTAGTGTGTAAAAGTGTTCATGTGTTGGTACATTATTAAAATCCCTTTGCTTAGTGTGTAAAAGTCTTCATGTGTTGGTACATTATTTAAATCCCTTTGCTTAGTGTGTAAAAGTGTTCATGTGTTGGTACATTATTAAAATCCCTTTGCTCAGTGTGTAAAAGTGTTCATGTGTTGGTACATTATTAAAATCCCTTTGCTTAGTGTGTAAAAGTGTTCATGTGTTGGTACATTATTTAAATCCCTTTGCTTAGTGTGTAAAAGTGTTCATGTGTTGGTACATTATTTAAATCCCTTTGCTTAGTGTGTAAAAGTGTTCATGTGTTGGTACATTATTTAAATCCCTTTGCTTAGTGTGTAAAAGTGTTCATGTGTTGGTACATTATTTAAATCCCTTTGCTTAGTGTGTAAAAGTCTTCATGTGTTGGTACATTATTTAAATCCCTTTGCTTAGTGTGTAAAAGTCTTCATGTGTTGGTACATTATTTAAATCCCTTTGCTTAGTGTGTAAAAGTGTTCATGTGTTGTTACATTATATAAAATCCCTTTGCTTAGTGTGTAAAAGTGTTCATGTATTGGTACATTATTTAAATCCCTTTGCTTAGTGTGTAAAAGTCTTCATGTGTTGGTACATTATTTAAATCCCTTTGCTTAGTGTGTAAAAGTGTTCATGTGTTGGTACATTATTAAAATCCCTTTGCTTAGTGTGTAAAAGTGTTCATGTGTTGGTACATTATTAAAATCCCTTTGCTTAGTGTGTAAAAGTGTTCATGTGTTGGTACATTATTTAAATCCCTTTGCTTAGTGTGTAAAAGTGTTCATGTGTTGGTACATTTTTAAAATCCCTTTGCTTAGTGTTAAAGTGTTCATGTGTTGGTACATTATTAAAATCCCTTTGCTTAGTGTGTAAAAGTGTTCATGTGTTGGTACATTATTTAAATCCCTTTGCTTAGTGTGTAAAAGTGTTCATGTGTTGGTACATTATTTAAATCCCTTTGCTTAGTGTGTAAAAGTGTTCATGTGTTGGTACATTATTTAAATCCCTTTGCTTAGTGTGTAAAAGTGTTCATGTGTTGGTACATTATTTAAATCCCTTTGCTTAGTGTGTAAAAGTGTTCATGTGTTGGTACATTATTTAAATCCCTTTGCTTAGTGTGTAAAAGTGTTCATGTGATGGTACATTATTTAAATCCCTTTGCTTAGTGTGTAAAAGTCTTCATGTGTTGGTACATTATTTAAATCCCTTTGCTTAGTGTGTAAAAGTGTTCAAGTGTTGGTACATTATATAAAATCCCTTTGCTTAGTGTGTAAAAGTGTTCATGTGTTGGTACATTATATAAAATCCCTTTGCTTAGTGTGTAAAAGTGTTCATGTGTTGGTACATTATTAAAATCCCTTTGCTTAGTGTGTAAAAGTGTTCATGTGTTGGTACATTATTAAAATCCCTTTGCTTAGTGTGTAAAAGTCTTCATGTGTTGGTACATTATTAAAATCCCTTTGCTTAGTGTGTAAAAGTGTTCATGTGTTGGTACATTATTTAAATCCCTTTGCTTAGTGTGTAAAAGTGTTCATGTGATGGTACATTATTTAAATCCCTTTGCTTAGTGTGTAAAAGTCTTCATGTGTTGGTACATTATTTAAATCCCTTTGCTTAGTGTGTAAAAGTGTTCAAGTGTTGGTACATTATATAAAATCCCTTTGCTTAGTGTGTAAAAGTGTTCATGTGTTGGTACATTATTTAAATCCCTTTGCTTAGTGTGTAAAAGTGTTCATGTGTTGGTACATTATTTAAATCCCTTTGCTTAGTGTGTAAAAGTCTTCATGTGTTGGTACATTATTTAAATCCCTTTGCTTAGTGTAACTCTTTATGGATTAAAACCGTTAAGATTTTCTTAGAGGTTTATTGCCCAAATTCTGTGTTGCAAATTGAGCTGGTGTTCGCTTTGGTCAGTATATGACATCGTGGATAATCCAGATTAATGGGTTCTTGAGTTGTGTAGGTATAAAGAACAAATTATTGCCGAACTTCATTTTGATTCTTTAGGCGTTTCTTGATAGATGTCACCAATTACATCACATTGAAGATTGATTGTTGACGTTATATTTACAATTCCGGATGATATATGACGACCTCTACCATATGGATCATTGTTATATTTGAAAATACATGCTGTTATTTTTCTCCATGACTCGATGATTTTAAGAATGTTATTATTGATAAGATCGTTGACTGATTTCTTTAGTTTATTTGTTGCAAGTTGTAGTATTACAAATGTTGGCAATTTGTTCTCAGTTTTTTTTATAGTGATATGAAAATGTTTTCTGTTTTATTGCATTTTATAAATCTTCTGATTACCAATGTTCTTCTAATTTATCAAACCTTATTTGTTCACGAATTTGCCAATGAATATATTCATTATCTGATATAACCTGATTTAAATGATGTGTTGTTTCAGTAATTTGTTGTTTTAATTCATCAGATTTGTTTGGTGTAATCTTAAACAAATATGATTCTAAGTCGCCAAATACACGTATTAGTTCAGTTCTAATTACTTTTGGAATTTCATTTGTGAATCCTTCGTTTACAGCAACATTTTCGTATTCATCTAAGCTAAATAAGGTCAATATTTGTTTTAGCATCCATAGGGATAGTTAATCAATTCGTTAAATAGAATAACGGTAACCTAGTAACAGCATTTTCCTTAATCTGCTTTTCGACATTCTGGTTCCTTTATAAATATTCCTTTCCTGTTAGTAATTCAGCTCGTTGCCGTTCTCGTGGACCATGCTATTCGGGTTTAACTTCAGGCCTTCCTGAAACTCATCGATTCGATGATTGATAAATACATACAACATCATCTATACAGTTAATTTCTATCGTGGATGATAATGTCGGTTCATGAACAGTGTTTAGCAATTTTCAAAATACTTTTCTTGTGATAGATTTAATTCTGCGTTGAAATTCATATCGATTTGTCCGATCTGATAACCACCAGTTAGAATAGCAACAACTCTCCTATCGCGGGTTCAATCTGGTTTGCTTTCATTTGCAAAGACGAGTGAACTATTCGCCTGTAATCCACCAAATGATTTTGATCTAATATTCGGCCATCTATGATATACTCGCAATTGTGCAAGCGCAATTACTTTATATGGAAATGCAGTTGGAAAGTTGACGCTAAATTCAGGATTGGTTGAACTTGCTGATATCATCATTGTTTTTGACGCTCTGTTGCTGTAGTTCTTGCGGTGAAGACATTATTATTATTATTATTATTATTATTATTATTATTATTATTATTATTATCTAAATCAGACGTTGATTCTGATAGTCATTGCCTCGTTGTAAATCTTAATAATTTCTGTGATCTGGCGATCTGATATTATTCCATCACTAAAACCTGATGATGTCAACGAAGATAATTTGGAATATACACAAATTACTACTCACGTATTATATAGTTCGCAATTTAGCTCACATTATGTTTTCAGGCACGGATAATGTGGATTCCTGGACCTTGCGACCAATTCGCGAGGTACATGATATTATTGGAACTATTTTTGGGGAAGGCAGGGCGGATCCAGGTGGCAAGGGGAGCTTTTCCTTTCTAAAATAATCCCGAAACGACTGGAATGTTTCCTACTAGAAGCTTTCTTTATAGCTATACGATTAACATTATGCCCTGCACACTCTTAGAATGCATGAGCTTCTAAAAGTTCTAAAAGACCACAGGCCTTTATCTTACTAGTATTCCATGATGCCATCCCTATCCTCTGAAAAATATATATCCCTGGATCCGACCCTGTTCGGATGATCAATTTACTGATCAAATCAAGAAAAAAATTAATATGGAGAAAATAGTGACCAATTCAAGTAAAATAGGTAAGATGGACAATATACTGAGAAATTCGAGTAAATAGGTAAGATGGACAAAATAGTGACCAATTCAAGTAAAATAGGTAAGATGAACAAAAAAAATGACCAATTCAAGTAAAATAGGTAAGATGGACAATATACTGAGAAATTCGAGTAAATAGGTAAGATGGACAAAATAGTGACCAATTCAAGTAAAATAGGTAAGATGAACAAAAAAAATGACCAATTCAAGTAAAATAGGTAAGATGGACAATATACTGAGAAATTCGAGTAAATAGGTAACATGGACAAAATAATGATCAATTCAAGTAAAATAGGTAAGATGGACAAAATAATGACCAATTCAACTAAAATAGGTAACATGGACAAAATAATGATCAATTCAAGTAAAATAGGTAAGATGGACAATATACTGAGAAATTCGAGTAAATAGGTAAGATGGACAAAATAGTGACCAATTCAAGTAAAATAGGTAAGATGAACAAAAAAAATGACCAATTCAAGTAAAATAGGTAAGATGGACAATATACTGAGAAATTCGAGTAAATAGGTAACATGGACAAAATAATGATCAATTCAAGTAAAATAGGTAAGATGGACAAAATAATGACCAATTCAAGTAAAATAGGTAACATGGACAAAATAATGATCAATTCAAGTAAAATAGGTAAGATGGACAAAATAATGACCAATTCAAGTAAAATAGGTAAGATGGACAAAATAATGACCAATTCAAGTAAAATAGGTAATATGGACAAAATAATGACCAATTCAAGTAAAATAGGTAACATGGACAAAATAATGACCAATTCAAGTAAAATAGGTAAGATGGACAAAATAATGACCAATTCAAGTAAAATAGGTAAGATGGACAAAATAACGACCAATTCAAGTAAAATAGGTAATATGGACAAAATAATGACCAATTCAAGTAAAATAGGTAACATGGACAAAATAATGATCAATTCAAGTAAAATAGGTAAGATGGACAAAATAATGACCAATTCAAGTAAAATAGGTAAGATGGACAAAATAATGACCAATTCAAGTAAATAGGTAAGATAGATAACATACTGTATAATTTAAGTACATAGACAAAATACTGACCAATTCAAGTAAAATATGTAAAGTAGTCCAATTCAAGCAAACAGCTAAGAATGACAAAATACTAAACAATTTAAGCAAATAGGTAAGAATGATAAAATACTGAACAACTCAAGTAAAATAAACAAGATAGACAAAATACCATCCACTTTAAGTAAAAAAGGTAAGATAGACAAAATACTAAACAACTCAAGTAAATAGGTAAGAATGACCAAATACCGTCCAATGCAAGTAAAATAAGTAACATAGGAAACATACTGTCTATTTAAAGTAAAATAAGCGAGATAGACAAAATATTGTCCAATGCAAGGAAAATATGTAAGATAGGCAAAATTCTGTCCAATGCAATTAAAATAAGCAAGACAGACAAACTATTGACCATATCGAGTAAAATAGGTAAGACAGACAAACTATTGACCTAAAGAGGTAATAATGGTTCAAATCCGGGTGGACTTAGAACAGTCAAGGCAAACGGTGACATCATGATTAACCAAGAAGTTTGCTGCTGTCTCGTTGTCTTGTACAGATAGTTCTCGTGTTGAATCTCGTTGTCTTGTACAGATAGTTCTCGTGTTGAATCTCGTTGTCTTGTACAGATAGTTCTCGTGTTTAATGCTTCAAACTGTATTAGTGAAATAATCATTCTGGAAGTTTCGAGCTGAGCTTTAACAGTGACCATTCTACCTAGATTTACTACGATTTTCATCGGACTGTTGGTTATGCTACATGGGTTCATAAACTCTCCAGGTATTAACATTAATTAAATGAATACTGAATCGGTAACATCACTAAATATGAAGACAGTGAATTTCCTTTTGTCCTTTTTTGATAGATATGCATAGTTTCCAAAATATTAGAAAACAAACAGCAAGGAAATGCCATACAACTTTTATTTCACTGTAACCAATAATTTTTAACCATATAAAAAATAGTAAAATGCAAATAGAATAGTGCATGACAATATAATAAAATCTAACTACATAATAAAACACCAGTATAATAGTACAGGAAAATATAAAACATGAATATCTTCTATCATGCCAATATAAGAATGTTTGAAAAAAAATAGAAACAGATGAATATATAGTTAAAACACCAAAAAATGTATCAAAATAAAAAAAAAGATGAATATAGAGCAAAATGCCAATAGAACAGTGTATGAAAATATAAACACGTAAATATGTAGTAAGATACGAAAATAACAGTATATGAAAATATAAACAGATGAATAAATAGTTAAGATAGCAAAACGTGTATGAAATTATAAAAAGATGAATATATAGTAAAATGCAAATATAACAGTGCATGACAAAAACATAAACACGTGAATATGTAGTAAGATACCAAAATAACAGTGCTTGTAAATGTAAATACGTGAATATGAAGTAAAATGCAAATAGAACACTGCTTGTAAATATAAACTGATGAATAAATAGTAAAATGCCAACATAACAGTGCTTGCAAATATAAACACGTTAATATTTAGTAAAATGCCAATAGAACAGTGTTTGTAAATATAAACACGTGAATATGTAGTAAGATACCAAAATAACAGTGTATGAAAATATAAACACGTCAATATGTAGTAAAATGCCAATATAACTGTGCTTTTAAACATAAACACGTGAATATGTAGTAAAATGCCAATAGAACAGTACTTGTAAATATAAAAAGATGAATATATAGTAAAATACCAATATAACTGCTTGTAAATATAAACAGATGAATAAATAGTAAAATACCAATAGAACAGTGCTTGTAAATATAAACAGATGAATAAATAGTAAAATGCCTATAGAACTGCTTGTAAATATAAACAGATGAAATATATAATAAATTGCCAATAGAACAGTACTTGTAAATATAAACAGATGAATATATAGTAAAATACCAATAGAACTGCTTGTAAATATAAACAGGTGAATATATAGTAAAATGCCAATAGAACTGCCTGTAAATATAAACAGATGAAATATATAATAAATTGCCAATAGAACAGTACTTGCAAATTCATGTATAAACACATGAATATATAGTAAAATATCAATAGAACTGCTTGTAAATGTAAACAGGTGAATATATAGTAAAATGCCAATAGAACTGCCTGCAAATATAAACAGATGAATATATAGTAAAATACCAATATAACAGTGCTTGTAAATATAAACAGATGAATATATAGTAAAATACCAGTAGAACAGTGCTTGTAAATATAAACAGATGAATATATAGTAAAATACCAATAGAACAGTGCTTGTAAATATACACATACAACTGTTTACTATAATGCCAAATAGAGCAATGTTCTATTGCTACCCAGCAACGTGTAAGCAGAATGAAACATGTACACAGTGTCCGCAATATGTGTTAGGGTGGTGGTAGGACAAACGTGTTTAAGATGTCTTACAACTCAGAAGCATTAAATGTGCCGCTAATTAAGGGCTATTGGTTATGTATAATTCAGTATAGGTGGGCCGGGGATTTTCCTCAGATTGTGAAGAAATGGCTGCTGGTTAGAGTAATCACGATAGTCTCGTGCAGGAAAATAACTACAACGCAATAGCTCAATAGCGTCTCACATTTGTCCATTTTAGAGCATATACAGTTATTTTGCGCAAATGAGTTGTTTCTGAACATGTGAATGAAGGATGTTAGAGTTTTTAACTTACAAGTTTCACTTAATATGTAATAAAGGTGACTGACACTTGGATACACCACACTCGCTTATAATGAAGGAGAAAGGATCACGTGACGGTGATGAGAAGTTTTGTTTATACCCCAACACACTGTATCTCAATGGAAACAAGTTTGTAGCTTCAAGCGTGGGAACTATCGTGGATACAATAATTCGATTTGATTATTTACACGACCCGAGAAGTACATACGGCAAACTCAATTAAATTATTGGGTCAGGCCAACCGAAAGGTGCGTTCCAATTCAAGCAGGTTTGAATGTCACGCGCCATTGAAGCCCGGGGTCATCTTTTCTTGACCCAGTTTTGTAAACACCGCTATGAATTATAAGAAGCACTAAGTTCTAACATTAGGAACTAAGAAACTTGTAAAGCCTTAAATTACCCAACAAAACAAATGTTGCTAAAAAAAATCGATAGATATTGTTAACACGGACCGTAACAGATATAAACTGGTCTTGAGTATCAGGAATGACAACTCTATCTAGACATCGGTTTACTGGTCGGTGCATACAAATATTAAATGTAAGAAAAGCAAAGGAACAAATAGAAAATTAAAACAGTGAAAAGAACCAATGAAAACTACACCAACAAAAATAAGCGAATAGAAAAACAGGAAACGAAAACGGTATTAAACAGAAGTAAACAAGCAAGAAGAAACAAACTTTAAAACATATTTCAGAAACCAATGCAAATGAAACAATTTTAAAACTACACTTTTTAAAAATCAAACTTTGCAAAGAGTTTTAAGTTGGCATTACCGTTCCCTTTCTTCCTATCTCTGCATTATGTTACTGTCTGTACAAATAAAGAACATTTATATATATATATATATATATATATATATATATATATATATATATATATATATATATATATATATATATATATATATATATATATATATATATATATATATATCGAGCCCTCTCATCTAACACTACACACAGCCTATCATCAGATAACGGTTAATTATCAATGTCTTCGGTCACGCATTCATTCACATCGAGATACCCATACGTTCTTGCTTGGTAAAACAAACGTCATAATACAACACGTTATCAGTTACTTTGTATACATACACCAAATAAATTGCATCACATCAGTACATATTCCTAATCCCATTATACTAAACACTATCACAACAATCAGACATTTCTTTACATTATAACTCATACAAAGTACACAAACATTAAAATATCCTAGCTCTTATATATCCATACATCCATATTAACTGATTTTGCACACTTAACCATTTTCCAAATTCACAATTAAAAATGTATAACATAACGCATTGATAAATGCAGGGGTTTAATACGAGGTAACCGAATAGTGAATTAACAAATTCATTCTGTCCACAAGCTACCAATGTAAATAATTCTCTACGTAAGGCTTAAGCCCATTTCTCAAATACGAGCGCAAATAAAAAACTACAAAGGTAATGCTACATACTAAACGGTCCAACTAAGTCAGTGTACATGTCCTTGGCATCTGTTCGTCTACGTTAGACGATGACGTAGCTCCAAAGTCAGCTGTTCATTCTTTCTGGCTCTTTTTTGAGCATGCTTCCTATTTCTGTTATCCTCAGCTTTGCTAACTCCCTGCTTGACAGCTAGGCGCCAGATGGGACGGTCATTAGCAAAGCTCTCCCATTTGTTGACATCGATGTTGGCCGTCTTTATGTCTCTCTAGCAAACGTCTTTGTAGCGTAGGCGTGGACGTCCAGTTGGTCGTGTACCTTTTGCTAGTTCCCCATATAATATGTACTGAGGGATGCGGCCCGGGTCCATTCTCTTGACATGGCCGAGCCAGCGAAGGCGCCTCTCACTGAGAATGGCGAACATGCTGTTGATGTTGGCGCTTTCCAGAACCTCTGTGTTCGGTACTTTGTCCTGTCACTTGATGTGCATAATGCACCGCAGACATCTCAGGTGGAAGCTGTTGAGTTTTCTCTCGTGACTTGCATAAGAGGTCCATGTTTCCCTGCTGTAGAGAAGTGAGCTGAGCACGCAGGCTTGGTAGACACGCAGTTTGGTCTTCTCCATGAGGTTGGGGTTGTTCCATACCCTCTGGTTAAGTCTGGCCATCACTGCAGCTGCCTTGGCAACCCTACCATTCACCTCATAATCAATTGAGAGTGATCTGGCGATGTTGGACCCGAGGAATGTGAAGTTCTCGACAACTTTCAAGTTGTATCCATCAATGGTGACAGAGAGAGGGGAGTCTGCGTCTTGCGCCATGACGTTTGTTTTCTTCAAGCTGATGGTCAGTCCAAATTCCTTGCAAGCGTTGGAGAGGCGGCATAGCAGCTGCTGCAGTCCATCTTCCGTGTGGGATGTCAAGGCTGCATCATCGGCAAAAAGCAGTTCACGGATGAGTACCTTTGTGATTTTAGTCTTAGCACGGAGACGGACGATGTTGAACAGCTTTCCGTCAGCCCTGGTATGGATGTACACTCCATCGCTGCAGCCCTTGAAGGCATACTGGAGAAGCGTGGAGAAGAATTCCTTGCAAGCGTTGGAGAGGCGGCATAGCAGCTGCTGCAGTCCATCTTACGTGTGGGATGTCAAGGCTGCATCATCGGCAAAAAGCAGTTCACGGATGAGTACCTTTGTGATTTTAGTCTTAGTACGGAGACGGACGATGTTGAACAGCTTTCCGTCAGCCCTGGTATGGATGTACACTCCATCGCTGCAGCCCTTGAAGGCATACTGGAGAAGCGTGGAGAAGAATATGGCGAAGAGAGTCGGCGCAAGCACATAGTCTTGTTTGACTCCGCTGATTACTGGGAAGGCCTCTGATGTTGCGCCATTGAAGCACACTGTGCTGTGCATGTTCTCGTGCAATGACATGATGACAGCAAGCAGACGTGGGGGGCAGCCAATCGTCTGCAGGATTATGAAGAGTCCGCTCAGACTGACCAGGTCAAATGCCTTCGTCAGGTCTATGAAGGCAATGTAGAGAGGCGTCTGCTGCTCATGACACTTCTCCTGCAGCTGACTTAGTGAGAAGATCATGTCTACAATTGACCTGCTGGCTCGAAATCCATACTGGGACTCTGGGTAGACGCGGGAGGCTAGGATCTGCAAGCGCGCCAAGGCAACACGGGCGAAAGCCTTTTCGACAACACTGAGGAGGGAAATGCCCCTGTAGTTGTTGCAGTTGCATAAGTCTCCCTTGTTCTTGTACAAAGTGACGATGTTGGCGTCACGCATGTCCTGTGGAATGTATCCCTGTTCCCAACAGAGGCAGAGGAGTGTGTGTAGCGGCTGAAGCAGCGCTGGTTTCTCACTCTTGAGGACTTCAGGCGGAATGCCGTCACTTCCAGGAGCCTTCCAACAGGCAAGGCAGTCTATGGCTTTTCCGAGCTTTTCCAGAGTGGGCTGTGTGTCTAGCTCCTCCATAACAGACAGGTCTGGAATGGCATCTAGGGCAGCAGCAGAGGAGGTGAACAGACCAGCTTTTTTAGTCGTCAACGATGCTTCCTTCTAGTTAATATTTACTAGGAAGTTCTCAATTTGTCAAATAAACCCTTCTAGTTAATATTTACTAGGAAGTCTTAATTTGTCAAATAAACTCTTCTAATAAATATTAAGAGAAGGGTCCATTTGGTAAAAAAAAAAGACGCCATTTAGTTGACGTTCACCTCCTCGGCTGCTAATGCGCTAACTAAATATTTGATCAAGTCCGATACGATATCTTGTCCGAGGGTCTGATAAATTTATCGTCACAAATCCGTGTGGGATTGTCTGAGCGTGGCTAAAGAAATTTCTAAATCGATTATGATCCATATCACCACCGCACCAAGTTTGCCAAATATTTCTAAGAGTATGAGTATCAACTCCGTTAAATACACACAGCATATTGCAGTTATCTCTGATCACTTTTGGTATTTGAGTGTAACGTTGAGTGATATATATCACATCGGTGTTTTTATGTCTGCCTCTGGAAAATATTCTAGCAGGATTCTTTTGATTATCTAACATAATATCATCATATACGACTAAATTGTTAATACTTCCATCAATATCATCAATATTTGGTGCCTCTTCGATATCGGTTATAAACTCAATAACACCATCGCCGTTAATTTCTTGCGCGGCATCATTAAAATCCTTTAATACTTCATAACATCGTTGATCGTCTACACTCGGAGCAATCATGTACAATTTATCCCACTTCATCCATCTCGTTATCAAATTAAGTAGCAATTGTGTTTTACCACTTCCAGATGGTCCGATGATAATCGCGCGAATAGAATTTGGTAACATTGCATGGTGTCTAATAGGTTCCCGTCGTCGAGTAGCTGAATAATCAATTACATTCATAACTGTTATATATAAATTATGGATCTATATTGTGTGAAGTGTAGGACGCGTACTGGCACAAATGACTTGACGACGATTACAACGAAAAATAATCGATCAGCGCTTTCTGGTAAATGCGTACAATGTAGTACGAAAAAATTTAGATTTACTTCCACGAAACCTTTAAAAAAAAACGAGGAGGTGATATTGCAGCCAAATTGACAAAACTCCCAGGAACACCGTGGGCAAAGTATCCAGGAGAAAAGCACCTTCCAGGATATAGCTACTGTGGACCGGGAACACGATTAGATATCAGACTTGATGATCAAAATCAGCCCCGACCCGGCGAGTATCCAATAAACGCTATTGATAAGGCGTGTCATGCTCATGATGTCGCTTATAAAAGCAGCAATCTTCAACACAGACATCTCGCAGATGTAAAATTAATTCATGCGTTAAATGCTATTCCTGATAAATCCTTCAAAGAAAAATTGGCTTCGTGGTTGGTAAAATCTGCTATGAAGGGTAAATTGATGTTAGGTGCTGGTAATTGAAAATGCTAGCATTTTAATATGGAATCTATTTATTATTCTCCGAGAGGATACTGGAGAGGTTACGCAGCAATCAATAAACTAGCTAGTGCATCAAAGGTGAAAAAAACTACAGCGGCAAACTGGTTATCTAAACAAGCAATATGGCAAATTTATCTACCAGCGCCTAAACAAATTAACTATTCGCATTTTGATGTTACAACACCTAATGAAGTTCATCAAGCTGATATACTATTTCTGCCGCATGACAACGGTTACAAATACGCGTTAACGTTAGTTGATATTGCAAGTCGATACAAAGAAGCAGAACCGTTAAGGACAAAATCATCTACTGAAGTAGCTTCTGCATTTGAGAGGATTTATCGACGAGGTCCTCTGCGCTGGCCAAATCTGTTACAAGTTGATCCTGGCAAGGAATTTCAAGGTGTTGTTACATCTACGATGAAACATCATAATGTCGCCATCAGACGAGGACACACTGCGCTACATCGCGATCAGGCAATTGTTGAACGGTTTAATAAAACCCTTGCTGAGCGGTTATTCGGATATCAATACGCAAAAGAATTCATACAGGATAAACGATCCCGTGAATGGGTCAAGAGATTACCAGCTGTGATTACCGCAATCAATAATGAGATTACTAGAACAATTAATATGAAACCTGTCAACGCGATTAAGAAAGCGTCTATCAAAATGGAAATCCAAGGAATTTCACAAAAAGAACCAATTCTTGGTAGTAATGTCATTGTAAGGTACTTATATGAACCAGGAGAGCTTGAGGGTGGTAAAAAAAGAGCTACTGATCCTATTTGGAGCGTCACTACGCATAAAATATCCGGCATAACACGATCTACGGGTAGACCTCCAATCTATAGACTGGATTCAACTGCTCCTCAGCGAGGATTTACACGCGAACAATTACAAGTGATTCCCGAGGATACTCAATTACCACCGCGTGGTCTTAACTAGCACCCAGGGTGCTGTCACCCCGGCGTCTGTTGCACTCAAGACAGGTCAACATCACATTGTTTCTGACATGACCGAGATTGTTATCTTTTCTATCTACGGTGAATTGGCGAGGATCTTTATCCGACCAATTCCAACTCATTATACAATTGCAACTCGCGCAGTGATTGTTCTGTTGTTGCTTTAGTGTCTTAATTAATTCAGCATCAATGTCAAATTCTCTTTTATTTTTTTTATCCTGTTGTTTATAACCAGAGAGTTTTTTTCTGATTATATTATCATCGGTGTGTATATTACTTATTGTATTGTCATTATCATTAACCACAATTCTTCGAAGTTGGTTTATTCGCCGTACTCTGGATACTGCGAGATAAACTAAATTTGACCACTCAATATGATTATCTACTATCCAAAGAGTTGTATCGGATATAGTCAATCCCTGTGAAGAGTGTATTGTTGCTGCATAACCTAACGTCCATGGGGATTTATCAGCACCTAATGCATCTTTAACGACGCTGATATCAACCAGCACAATATCATTTAATACTAAATTCTGCTTTTGTTGTTGTCCAGGAATGTCAACATCGATATTCTGCTTTCGTGTATCCTTAGGTCTATAACAGAGTGGTACTGGAAGCGTTGCAAATTTTTCTTTATGTAGCGCAAACAACTTCATCTGAAGTGCGTCTCTGACTATTTTTCTACTCGCGATTATTAAATCATTTGGCTTCCACATTTCCCAAAAATCATTCATGGGAGTTTCTGAAATTATTTCACGCGCTATTTCACATTGGATTTTATCCGGTTGTAATCTAATTAGCGCTTTGAACTCGCGTAATTGTTCATCAAGTGATCTATGGTCGGTATTAATCTCTTCATAATAATCTACAAATCCTTTTAACCATTCATGTGGAGATCCACCAACAAATGGCTGCGGTTGGCCGTGATCCCCGCACATGACGACTTTTTTATTTTTCAATAACAACCATTCAAGAAATATCTGTAATACTGTTAACGATACCGTGCATATTTCATCCCAGATTATTATTTCAGGAATAAATTTATCGCCCATTCGATCAGGAGTCCATGTATCGCCTTTCCATCGAAAGAAGCTGTGATAAGTACAGGCTTTTACCCCCCGCGCTATCATCTCTCTGGCGAGTCTGTGAGTTGGTGTTAACACAATCATGTTAGAAACACTTGTGTTTCTATTACGAAATAATTCGATTGCACGAGTTGTCTTTCCTGATCCACCACAGCCGTTTAAATAAACTGTCTTGTATCTACAAATCGGATCGGATACAGGCGGTGCAGTAGAAAATTCTGATTGAATCTCTGAGATATTATGGTTACTTTTCAAGTATTTATCATCCATAGCAACGTCTGCGGATTTACAATACTCATGTAATGTTTCTTTTTTAAACCTCCAATTCCCCCACGCTTCCTTAGGATCTGTGAATTTAGCTACATCTGATTTATATTTCTCATGGATATACATCGAATCAGTAGCTACTCTAACCGCGGTATTAGGAAATCTATTTATCATCGAGAATAGATTAATACAAGAATAGGCTAGCATAGAACTTCTCAATTGTGTGTATTGACAACTTTTTCCATCACAGTAGGTAACAACCGTACCTAATTTCTTACCATTTCGAAGGACATCATCTACCCAAACATTATTAGTTCCGCTCGCAGATTTGTAAGCTTCCTCATCTAATTCCCCTGATAGAAAAGCGTTCTTACGGGTTATAAATTTCCCTTTTTTTATTAAATCAGATATTATGAAATTGTATTCTTCATCGTCTATGATTAATCTCGAAGAGTATTTTGCATTATCAAATCTTCCACCTTGAGTAAATTTACCGATTATTTTTCGTCCGAGATCTTTAGCCTCTCTATTACTACCTTCGAATAATTTCTTAGACCAATCTATGATTTGTTCCTCGCTGAAATTCTTCGAATTTCCATCTAGAAATTGTTTTCGTTGTTCGTTAATTATTTTTTCGAGATCGGGTTTTGGTAACCAAACATCTTTCTGAGCGTTATAACAAATAATCGCTTCACTGACAATTAACGATATTAGCATACCACAATCGATCATATACCGCAATAGCACAATTGGCATCCACGCTTTTTCATACATATGTCTACCAAGCCAAAGATAACTACACGGATGTAACCCTGTAGCTAAATCGAATGATATCACACGAGCGAACCCGGTTAAATCAAAATCAGGCAATGGACCATTAATCGCAACACGAGTCATTTCATGTGTGGGGTGTCCAAATCGTTTGAAGTACTCAGAGCATTCTCCATACCCGAGAAAACTTCCAGGATAACACGCGGATATATCAATTGAAATCATACCATCACGTGAGTATTTCGTATTCCACAATCCTCCATGACCCAATTCGACGCAACTCAACTTCACGTCCTCCAGAAAATCACTTCGTGTTGGACGCCATGAGTTTTTTTCTCTTGCAAAGTGAGCTACCACTGATGGAATAGTAAAACTATCCGTAAGTAGTTTTTCTGTAGAAATGCTAGTGTTTCCTTCTAAATACTCATTAGCGATTTTTCTCATTCTAGTATCTAATTCTTCAGTTCGATATAATTCACCATTTGGTTTTACAAACTGATCAAATCCTATTTCCGGATCCTCATTACTCCTGAGTAACCATACTGACACAGGGTCGTCTTTGGTTAACGCGTGAATAGCATCAAATAATTTCTCTTCATAGAAACCATCCCTAGAAAATTCTTTAGGGATATATCGAACAGTTCTTTCTCGTGGAAATATATTTACCGCTGGTGTCCACGCGTGTTTGTTATGATCAATAATTTCAATTGGAGCTCCTCGCGATTGATATTTCGGTTCGTATAATACTTCTCCGGTTATTGTCGCTACCGATATTGGAAATTTTAATAATGCTTCTAATTTAGCTATATCGGAAATCGTTGCCCCGCGTTGTTTTACTGTCAATTCCCATTCGGTTATTTTGTTTCTTCGTAGATCAGTTAATTTGTTTCCCCGGGATGCATTTTTGAAGTGTTCTATTAACCGTGTTGCTACACAATTAAGTGGCAAAACCACTGATGATGAAAACATCGGAGCTAGTTTTGTAATATTAGGATTATTATTTATTGGATATAACCCATACACAACTGCTGTTACAGGGTAAGATTTCTCATAGTATGGTTTGTCAATTCCAGTTAGAATTCCTGGTTTGGAATCTCTACTCACAATAACAGTTTTTTTATCCTTAAGGATTGGATCAAATTTATCTCTGATAATCCATTCACCTTCCTCTTCGATAATGAATTTTATTCTAAAAAAATACCTCCGTAGAAATTGCTTTGCAATTTCACCAAGGTGTGAAAGTATCACAGCTGCTCTTATATCATTCATAGTAGCATCAATTATGGGTATATTGACATCTTCATCAATAATTCGAAATGTCGACCACGTATGAGATGCTCCATCACGCTTAAACTCATTAAAACAGTCGCTGATTTTACTCAATAATGGTTTATCATCTACTAGACTTTTAGGTATATCAGAGATTCTATCGAGATTAAATCTAACATTTTTCCAAGGCTTAATTTTCGATAATCTCTTGAACTCCTTCATATTATAATTAAAACAAGTATTTAAATAAGAAAATTTTATATAATGAATCATTGCAAATGGCTTATGATTGGATCAAAGACTCCGTGTAACAAATCATGCAGAAATGAATTATGTGGGTATCATATGCAGAGTGTGAGAAACGGTTCGGAGGGACCTCTACCATGCTTGCATTGTGGGGTAGGTGTAAGAGGCAAGTCGCAGTTATGCATTAATTGCGGGGGTAAGCGTTATAGAGAGTTAAAACGTTATTATGACAAGCGAAGAATCAAAAATCCTGACGACGTCAATAGCAAAATCATAAAAACTACGGCTGATTATATAAAAAGATTTTCTAATGTTATAATTCAGCCAATTAACGAATTAGACAAATAGATATATTATATATACAAATGAGCCAAGAATTTCAAAGACATCCTGTTATTAAAAATTACGAAGCTTCTCGTGATGGTGTTGTTAGACACAGTAAAAATAGGAAATCTGTTGGGCGGGATAATGGTATGGGGTATTTGATATTTAAAGCTGGAGGGAAAATGTATCTCAATCACCGTTTCGTCTTCGAAGTGTATAACGAATCAATCAAAGATGGTTTTGTTATTGATCATATTGATTCCGATACTAAGAATAACAAATTGAACAACCTTCAAGTTATTTCTCAATGTGAAAACACAAAACGAGGAAGAACTGGGAAATACCCGAAAAATGCTAGATCCGTAAAGTCAATGGACACTGACAACAAGGAGATAGTATTTCAATCAATGTCAGAAGCTGGTAGGTATTTCGATATTCACACCTCCTCGGTACAAAAAGTAGCAGAGGGAATTTATAAGACCGCTTTTTCAAAGCGTTTTAAAAACAAAATTCAGTTTTCTTACGTAGGGAGATAACTCCGTTAGGTATAACACGTGTGACAAATCATCAATGACAGAGTTACGGATCTTAAACACGGAAATACTAGCGTTGGAAAATCTTCGATTTTTCATTGGCTGTTATAATTAAATAAATCCGAACAAAACACAATCAATTTTGTCTTTTTTCAAGTATTAACAAAACTGTTTTATAAACACGTCGTATTTAAACATTTTTTTTAATGTCTGTTTCAAGTATTATGCGTGTTTTCAACGTTGTCAGTGATCGCTAATAAACAAACAAATAATTACAATCACTACACCTATTTTATATCACCTCGTCGTAATGAGTGTATATATACAAATTCGTTCTTATTATAATTGGGCATTTAGCCGAAATTCAAGTGTAAACAAAACCACACCGTCACACGTGGTATGAACGTTATTATTGACATTCAAAACCAAAGTTTCGATTTTGCGGTTTTGTTTACACTTGAATGTAGAATAGCCCGCGTCATCCATTGTCATTGAAATCAATTCATTCATTGTGTCACCTATAATCTATTGTTGTACCGTCTTATATGTATTGTGCCGTCGTCATCCATTGTCATTGTTCACCTATAATCTATTGTTGTACCGTCGTCATTGTCATTGAAATCAATTCATTCATTGTTCACCTATAATCTATTGTTGTACCGTCGTCATTGTCATTGAAATCAATTCATTCATTGTTCACCTATAATCTATTGTTATGTGTTTGTCGGTTGTAACCGTTGAGCGCGCTGCTTGATGTATAAAACACCAAGGGGGTTCAAAACGGTGAATGTGCCGTCGTCATTCATTATATATAATCATAATCACCTATAATCGCATTAAGCTTCTGGGTATACTAAGATGATCAACACCTTAGTGTATCCAGAATTCATTTTGAAAATACTTTATTTAAACAAATATATTTTTATATATATATGAATATTGAAAATCTCAAATTGATTATTATTGAAATCAACAAGTTGAAGGATGAAAATGTAAAATTATGTTCAGGTTTGGATTGTGATCAAATTATGACCAATTTCGAGGATATACAATTTGCAGAACAGACCGGAAAATATGTCCTATCTAAAAAATATTTTTTAATTAAGAATATCCAAAAGCTTATACGTGAGAGCTTAGTAAATACTGAAGATGTTAATGTCTTCGTACCATTATGTAGCATCGTTGAACGTGTTCGAAAGCAATTAGGATTAGAATATGAACAAAAGAGACTTATTAATTGTAAAGTGAGACAATTAAAAACATTAATGGAAAACTCTGAAGGTGATGAACCCCACGCGTAGAGAGCCTCCTTTGTTTGTATAACCAGTACGGTATGAGGAAGTAAAATTATGTGTGACTCAGTACAATAACAAGGAAGTATTAAAATGATTTACATTTTTTAGTTAGTGATTTCTTTCGAAATGATTTGCAATGAAATGCTTTGCATTTGAAAATCCAAAGGATTTTTTAATTTGACAATTAGTGATACTCTTCTAATAATGATAGGACAATCATTAACTACACGGAACACTAAAGAAAGACTTGAAGCTCTTAAGAAAATATTACCCCTTCGTGATAGAATCCGTGAAAAACTTCAACAACGGCAATCAATGGCCACCGACTTCACAGAGGATACAGAACAACTCTTCAAACCGGTTGTCAAGGCAACTACAGATGTGAAAACAGCAACTGAACGGGCGATATACGGAGATGTCCCTAAAGAAGGTCCTAGAACAGAGAAGCCTCTTCTCCCTGTGTTGGAGAAAATAGCAAAACGAACTAAACAAACGAAACAAGCTGTACAAATACTTCCAGGTGAAATCGCAGGGGAGATGGAACTACAACGACAGCAAGAACAAGAAGAACGAGAAGAACTACAACGACAGCAAGAACAAGAAGAAGAAGAAGAAGAAGAACAAGAAGGCGCAGTTTCCACTTCTCGTGGTGTTCCCTTTATAGACAAATTCACTCCGACGGGTATAATAGAAATAAAACAATTTCAATTAATGAAACCCAACGATTATATCGCCTTTGGTAATTTTGCTGTTCAAAGTTATTATTCAAGAAAAGATTTTTTGAAGGACGAGTATAAAGAGAGTAAAATATCACGACTTGACTGGGTTGATTGGTTGTTTAAAGTGAATCAAAGTATTGATCGTTTAAAAAAGGAAAAACTAGAGTATAAAATGTTTATGAGAGGAATTGAAGATTATGACATACAACAACAACAACAAGAAGAAGAAAAGCAACAAGAACAACAAAGAAAAAGAGAAGAAAAAACTAAGAAAAAAACCGGAAAGGGATATTCACCTATGGATTTTCACTCTAGTGTTGGAAATTCTAGTGTTGGAAACTCTTCGAGTGGAAATACAAGTATTTCTTGCCCTGGTAATATTCTCGGTGATATAGCACGATTAGAAGTACTTGTAGGTGGAAAACGAGCCGGGAATAACTCACTGGAAATAATCAATGAAGCAGCTGATATCTGTAGGAGATTATTTCAAGGTGGTATCATGGATATTGCAACATATAGAGATTTCATTGAGGAGTTAGCCGAAAATTCTCATGGTTATCATAGCGATTAGATAATTGGAAACACTAGCATTTGGAAAAACACTAGTGTTTTTGTATATAGAAGAATGATCATACACTACAACCATGATAAACCAACTAACGTCTACGTGGTAAACTCACGATTACCAAAATACCGAGTATACTATGGAGATGGTCTCGGTAATACTATAATGGGATTATTTTCAAGAATGGCTCCAAAAGTGGCTCCATTTGCAAAACAGGCAGCAATGAAAGCAATTGATGTTATCCGAGATAAGGGTATTAACACTGTTGGTGATCTTGCTAGTAAGGCATTTTCAGCCGCTCGGGATAAACTAACAGCGCTAGTTCAACGACGAAATTTTTCAAACCCCAGAAACACTAGTGTTTCTAATGCTAGCATTTCTAGAATGACTTCACTGCCATCTACTGCAGTAATGCCTACACAGGTTAGTAAAATAATAAATAACGCCGTGGATAAAAAACTACAGTCGTTAATGACTAACGCCCAGGATAATATAACAGCAAATATGATAGCAGGAAGTGGGCTTTCGGGAAGTGGTTTTAAGAAGATTCGACAGAAACGTTAGAAATATTTATTTGAACAGGATTTCCAATTATGATAGTTATTGTAGAAACACTAGTGTTTCTAATGCTAGCATTAGAAATATTTGTGTCAGAATCACTTGTGATTCTATTTATTTGAATAGGATGCTCAGTTGTTATGGTTATTGTAGAAATGCTAGCATTAGAAATATTTGTGTCAGAATCACTTGTATCAGAATCACTTGTGATTCTACTTACGTTATCTTCATTATCAGATATTTTCATCATCATTATTAAAATACACCCAACTAAATATTTATTTTTATATTATAAAATATTTATTTTTTGCTAATTTTGTTAGATTTTTTACTTTTTTTACTCATTTTTCTAGTGTTTTTACTCATTTTTCTAGTGTTTTTATGCAATCCGTCGACAAAATTTCATGAAAATCGAGGATGAAAACCCCAGGAATTCATTTAGAGAAAATCGATTTTGATCAGATTTTTTATCATGTGAGGCTAAAAATATGTTGTTTCATCGAATTTTCGATGTTTTTTTTATTGATTTTGTATTGTTTTTTGGCTAATCCGTCGACATAATTTCATAAAAATCGATTTTCTCTAAATGAATTCCTTGGGTTTTCAATTCAAAATTCCTTCAGAATTCTTTCAGAATTTTTGATTTAGACCATCGGATATATAATAAAAATGTTCAAACAGAACCCTGATGTTGCATTTGACATGGAAGCCCCAGTGCTTAAAGATACTTCTGTACGTGATTATCAATTTTTTGCTTATCACGCAGTACAACCTGATCTTCGTGGAAGAATTGAACTTCAGGTTCATGATACCAGTAAATACTTTTTACCCGCTGAAGCTTTTATTGAAGTCGAAGGTGAACTCGTAACAACTATTGATATTCCTGCGATACCAGCGCCATATGCAGCTAATATCCAAGTTGGTTTTGTCAATAATGGTATCATGGCATTATTTGAAAGCGCTAGATATCTCATTGATGGAAAAGAAATCGAATCTATTGAACGTGAAGTTGATGTAGCAACAACAATACTAGGGTTAGCAAGATACTCCGATGATTATACTAGATCGGCTGGTCCATCTATGATGTTCTCTAAGGATATTACTGATCATCCTAATGGTACTCCATATATAAGAAGAAGACCACGAAATCGTGCTGTTCCTGTTGCTCCTGCTGTTGTTGCTGGCGACTTTGCTGCTGCTCCTGTTGGTGCTGCTGCTGCTGAAACTGGTCAGATTGAAGATTTAGTTGTAGATGGTAATCCTAATTACAATCTAGGATTTGCAACAAGAATAGCAACATTACAAGGAGATCGTCGACGATTTTCATGTGCGATTCCGCTCCATCATATATTTGGATTTTGTAGAAACGTCAGAAAGGTTATTTATGGAGTAAAACATACAGTTGCACTAGTAAGAAAAGGTGATGATAATAATGCAATCTGGCGCGCTGCTGGCATTGCCGCTGGTAAAGTAAATTTAACAAAACTATCACTATGGATGCCAGTGTTGACTCCATCATTGTCAGTAGAACCGCGGTTGCTATCATTTATGGATCAAGGGGGAAAGAGATTATTAAGCTGGTTGACAACGTCCACAGATACCATGGATTCTAATATTGATGGTACACTTACATGGCATTTGGCAGCACGACAGGGTGTTTCAGCTCCACGGCATATTTTTATTGCTCTACAGGATAAAGCGCGATTGGATAATCAAACACGTTCTCATATGATATTTGATCAAATCGGATGTAATGAAGTTTCACTAAAAATAAACGGACAACAAGAACCATCAGAGGATATACAACTTAACTATGAAAACAACCACATTGCACGAGTTTATCATCGATTGCTATCATTTATGGGACGTGATCAAAATGTAGATACTGGTCTACAAATATCACAATTGGATTTTAAAGGTCTGTATCCGATTTATTACTTTTCGTTGGAACATCTTGACTTGATGAAACAGTCCGTAGTTGATATACACTTCCGAGCTCGTGTAAACCGTCCTGCTGGTATTGATAATTACAGAGCGGTTGCTGTTATTCTTAGTGATAAATCAATGATACTCGAAGGTGTTGGTGGACGAATGAGATTGGTAGATGCACCAGTTGAAAATCTATAAGTAAAAATTACAGAGTAATTTTGAATTTAGAAATACTTGCATTGAAAATTGCAAAGCAATTTGAATTTAGAATCAATCTATTTTGTATAATGTCGTATAGTAATATCAATGTTACGTTGACACCTGGTCAGCTAAAAAAATTACAATCCAAATCAGCTAAGCAATGTGGAACCACAATAACGCTGAAATTTAATCAAATGAATGGCGGAGGGAATAAACTATCGCTGACGAAAACTCAAACTAATCATTTTAATAAAGCGCTGAAAGAAAAAAAAGGAGTTCAGATTACTCTTTCTACGAGCGCGATTAAAAACATGGAAAAGACTGGTGGTATATTCCCGTTGTTAGGGTTGATTCCAGGGTTGATTGCCGCAGCAGCCCCAGCGGTAGCGAAGGCAGCAGCATTAGGAGCTATTGGTACCGCAGCAGGAATGGCATTGAAAAAGGCAACTGGAAAAGGGTATAAAAAAAAAGGAAAGGGTCTAAGACTACCAGGAACCCCGAGTTCATGGTACAGCGGAAAGGGTCTTCGAATTCCAGGAACGATATAGTTCCTATGTCCAATTTTGATTTAATTGATACCGCTAAAAAATTAAAAATAAAAAATTTCAGAGGGGTTTTTATGAGAGATCAGTTACCGGCACAACCAAATGATGTTGAAACCGGTATTATTAATTTAGATAACAGCTCCGGACCTGGAACTCACTGGGTTTGTTACGCAATTGATCCACGTGGGATTATTTATTTTGACTCATATGGATTAGCGCCGCCGAAAGAATTTATGCGTTATATAAAAGATTTTCCAATGAAGACTTGGTATTCTACGTTACCAACACAAACAATGCTTGATCCACCAATATTTGGTAATGAAGTATTAAACGTACTTGATGCTATATCCAAAAGATTTTCGAAACCACCTCATATAGTAGTAAATGAGTATACTAGCGGCAAATCTCCTTAAAAATCTTTAGATTGAAAATCCATCGGATTTAAACGATGAAAATATTTCTATAATAATGATTGATATTTGGGGACGACCTTTATCATCGCTGAAGAAACCTGATAGTGGAGTTGAAACCGTTGATAACAAGGATATTAAAAAACTAATCGAAGATGAAATATCCGAAATATTAAACCTAGCAAATGTTGATCCTGGTGAAATAGTTGTATTTCAAGATCGTCAGGGTAAATTGAAAAGTAGTAATATCTCTCTTAATGATATTTTGGTTAAACAACGAGACGCAGCAGAGGATACTATCGCGTTATTTTCTGATGAGGGTAAACTCAAACCAGGTGTACTTGTTTCAACAATTACGGATAAATTAACAACATACGATAACACGGTGAATTCATTAAAATCGCTTAATGATAAGTATGACGATCATATAGTTGCATTTGATCAGTTTACTGCATTACAAAGAAATATAGTTGACAAAATTGATAAACCCCTGCTAGAATTTTTTGGAAATCCACCAGTAACCACACCAAAACTCACCACAATAAAAGATTCTATATTGGAACTAGCAACTCTTCAATCCGAATATGAAAAACACACGAAACTATTTATGACGTTTCGTAAAAACCTCATGGACAAGTTTATTGGGAGCCCATTTGATAAAATTGAAATAACACTTCCCGATATTAAAAAATCCATCGATGAACTTAAAACATTCAACAACGCAATAAGGGATGATGCAATGAGAATGATAAACGTTGTTGAAAAAGTAAAAATTCCTCATGATAAATCTATCGTCAACAACGTAGTACACACGATTCAACACGGATCATTTATATGGACTCCCACAAACAACATTTTAAACATAACCGCAGCAGTTAAGGGTATTTATCGATTAACAATAGTATCACCGAATCAGTTTAATATATCATCGTCGAGTTCATCTGGAGTCAATAATACGGTATCAACGATCATCGACAAGGATACAACTGAACAATTCACGATAATAAATACCATAGATAGAAATCTAGTCAGGGTTTCAGTAACGTGGTACGTAGAATTCGTAGTGGATTTAAGTAAACAATTAAATTGAAAATAAAATCCTTAAAAATTACTTTGCAATTTTGAATTTCGTAATTGAAAATGCTAACGCTTTTAAAATAAAATGACTCCATCATCGAATCAGTATCGCTATGATCAAGTCAAAGAGTTTCAAACTAAACTCAGTTCTCTCTGTGAAGAATATCAAATAAAAATCAAAAAATACAAACGAAGAATAACCACAGTTGATATCACCGTGTACTCGGTGTCAGGAGTAATCACTGCTGCTGGAATAATACTATCTTCGGTTACAATGATTGCTCCGGTCGTAGTTCCAATCGCTATTTCCGCAGTGGCTACAATTGCTGGTATATTAACTGGGATCACAAAAAAACTATCATCGTGTAGCCAGAGTAAACTACATGATTATTTAATTAAATATCATATTGCATCTGCCGGTTACTCGCAATTATCCTCGTTGATATCATCGTCGTTGGATGACACAACAATATCAGATAGCGAATTTTCAACTATGGCTCAATTGTATAAATCAACAATGCTGAAATTAGAGCAGAATAATAATAATAATGTCGTCGCAAGAACTACTTCAACAAATAGTAACAAATACAACACCAGTGAAAACAAGCACGATATCAATAACCTCAACACGTCCCGAATTTAGTGTTAATTTTCCAATTCCTGTTCCCGTGAGCGAGATCGCACTAGCAAAACTACGAGTGTATCATAGCTGGCCTAATATTAGATCGGTAGCATTTGGTGGTCAACAACCGAATAATTCCTTGGTATTTGCAAACAAGAATCGTGAAGACGGAACACCAGATTGGCAGGTTGTTTCTATACCAACTGGGTCATATCAAATCGAACAGATCAACGCTGAATTTCAACGAAGAATAAAATCTCTCACTGGAAAAGAATCAAAAATCGCTATAACAGTTCATGAACCAACACTATCATCTGCTATCGAGATAAATACAGAAGGATACGTTGTAGATATTTATCAGAGTTCTATAAGATCAGTGTTAGGATGGCCTGAATTACCACCGGATAACTCGCGAGAAAATTCGAAGGATTTTCCACCCGAACCTAAGAAATCCGATTATATCACCAACAAAATAAAACCCGTCAATGAAGTCAAGACTTATCAGGATTATACCCCCGATAAGTTCATAAATAAAAAAGTTTTTCATTCAATCTACCTCCCTCTCATCAACGGAAATTTCACAGTAATGAATAATGATTTTTCACGACTGCTAATATCTATTAAATCCGGCTCTCTCACCAAGGATGAATTTATCAACGTCGTAGAAACGGGTAATAAAATCATCGACGATATGAAAATATTTCACTCGATAATTATTCAAGAAGTATTAAATGAAGAGATATTACATGATAAGTTTGCGGATCTATACAATATTAATAAAACGGAGATTAAAGATTTTAAAATCCCTGGATATAACCCGGATAAACTAAAGAAACAACTTGACGATGCTATTGATATTGGGTTCAAAAGAATCCACGATAATTGGAAAAAATCGAAGAATCCTACAGCAAATATTCTGAAATTTAATAATGATCCAGAAGGCGGCGGTAGACATATTGCTCCGAATAATGTGAATATTTCAACGGTGATTGCGCTCAATTTAGTATGTGATGTTATCGAAGGAAATTATCAAATAAATCTCGAACAATCAAATCAAGCTCAGCAAGGATATATTTTATATTCATTTGCACCAACGGCTCCTCCAGGATTTCTAATTATTGAAGACCCAACTAATCTAGTCTATATGCGATGTCATAATAATTTGTTAACGAGAATTAATTTCAAACTCACTGACCAATCTAATAATCTGATTGATTTACGAGGTGAGGTTTTACAAATTAGTTTGTTTGTGAAATCTTAAGGACTTGATCAAATATTTAGTTAGCGCATTAGCAGCCGAGGAGGTGAACGTCAACTAAATGGCGTCTTTTTTTTTTACCAAATGGACCCTTCTCTTAATATTTATTAGAAGAGTTTATTTGACAAATTAAGACTTCCTAGTAAATATTAACTAGAAGGGTTTATTTGACAAATTGAGAACTTCCTAGTAAATATTAACTAGAAGGAAGCATCGTTGACGACTAAAAAAGCTGGTCTGTTCACCTCCTCTGCTGCTAGGGCAGCGTCAGTGACGTTGTTTTGGGTTGCATATAGCTCGAGACAGTGTTCAACCCATCGCTGCAGTTGTTTACTCTGGTCTGTGATGTCTTCACCTGTCTTGGACATGAGGGGGGCGGTCTTTGATATGGAGGGACCTGTCGCCTTCTTGATTCCCTCATACATTCCTCTTGCATCCCCATTGTCGGCAGCTGTCTGTATACTGTTGCAAAGGTTAAGCCAGTATATGTTGGCACAGTGGCGGGCAGTCTTCTGGGCGTTCTTCATTGCATTCCTGAGTACTTGCAATGTTCTTGGGCTAGGTACAGCCTTGTATGCCAGGAGGGTTTTCCTCTTTGCCTCAGTCATGGACTCCATCTCCTCCCAGTTTGCTCATACCAGTCGGCATTTTTCCGTTCCCTCTTCCCGTAAGCTATGATGGCTGAGTTGTACACAGAGTCACGGAGATGGGCTCACTTGGAGTCAATGGTGTCGTAAGGTGTCACTTTGGTGAGAGCTTCTTGCACATTGCTGATGAACTGCTGTGTTTTCTCAGGGTTACTTGCACAGCAGGTGTTGATGCGAGGATGGCCCTTCTTCTTGGCATGGTGCAGCTTCTTGGGTAATATTCGCACCTTACTGACCACAAGGGAATGGTCCGTGTCGCAGTCGGCATTGTGGTAGCTACGGTGAGGAGGACGCTGGCCAATTCCGTACGCCTGGTGATGACAAGGTCTAGCTGGTGCCAGTGTAGTGAACGTGGGTGTCTCCAAGACACCTGGTGGATCTCCTTGCATTGAAAGAAAGTGTTGGTCACACATAGGCTGTGGGAGCAGCACATCTCCAGAAGTCTCTGCCCGTTCTCGTTGATCTTGCACCTTCCATAAACGCCAAGAAAGGCGGATCAGGCCTCATAGTCGGCTCCCACTATAGCAGTCTCCTAGTAAGTAAAGGGTTTTGTTTTTTGGAATACTGGATATCGCCTGGTCCAGAGCCTCATAAAACTTTTCTTTCTCTTCGTGGGTGGAGCGGAGTGTTGGAGCATACACGCTGAAGATGTGGACCGAGCCTAAGGATGTTGACAGCCTGAGGTCAAGTATTCTTTCAGTACCTGATGATGGAGGTTCAATAAAGGCAACTAGCGTGTTCTTTACGGCAAAGCCTACACCGTGCTGCCTAGGTTCATTTGAGGGCTTCCCCTGCTTCCCTGATGGTGCCGCTGTCAGCCAGTCGGGTCTCCTGGAGACAGGCAATGTCGATGTTCATTCGGGAGAGTTCTCTGTCAATGACGGCAGTCTTCCGTGCATCGTCGATCTGTTGTAGTTCATTGGTCAGTCCAGGACACATGGTCCTAACGTTCCAGGTCGCAAAACGAAGTGCTGAAGTTTTCTTATTTCTTCTTTTACTTCTTCCTGGTGCGGAGTTTTGTGGCCCACTTGTCGAGATGGTTCTCTAAGCTCCACGCACCCAGTGATGCAGGCAGGCCAAGGCGGGAAGCACTTTACTGACTGGGGGCTGCCCAGCTTAAGGCGTGTGGAAGCTGTCCAGTGAGATCTGACGATCTCTCCCACTGTCAGAAGTAACCCCTGGCGTCAAGCTCTACGCCAATCGAGCTTTGGCTTAGAACCGGTAAACTGCAATTTCTCGTGTTGTGCCGACGTCAAACAACGACGCTGGAGTGTCCTCTCCAGTGGAGCTACGAAGCCTGGGCAGGGTGGTATGGAGAATCAGCTGTTACCCATGCAGCAGATCCCCTCTCTCCACGCAGCTGGTGGGCCCAAGGGAACGACAAATGTCGATACAGCTTGGCACCAACGACGTCGCAGGAGTTGCAGGAATGACATTGAGGTCAATGTCATACCGACATAGGGACTCCGTCTCCGGATTTTTGTTGGGGTTTATTTCTTTAGCCTTTCACATGAGTGTGTATAGCCGCAAGGCAGCAGAGGTTTGGAAATGGAATTAGAGTTTTCCTTCTCCTAGATGAGCTACCATCCAAGGTTTACGAGTCCCATCTACCCGAAGCAACTGGTTTTAAGGCGCCAGTGACCCGCCTTCACCCCTTCTCCTGTTGGTGGATAACGCGGTCCGCCAGGCTTCAAATCTAAGCCACTCGTGAAGGCCAGGAGCTTTCTTTTAGTTGACAGAGGCGATCAGAGACGTAAGTCGTATGGGGGATTTCTGGAGTGGGGTGCTAGTCTCCCACTCCCTCCCCGGCAATGTCAACCTTAGACCGCAAGTCAGTGTACATGCTACCAATAGTTAAAATCAAGATGCCGTGATATTCTGTGAAAATCGAGTCAATAATTTATTGACATTTTCGAAGCTTTGTATTTCCTTAGAATCTACCTGTACATTCTGCAGCCAGATCACGAGTGGCTTCTTTCTCTGATCTGCAATCCTTCCAAGCTAATACTAAATTACTCATTACGATTTGCAGTCCAATTAAAATTAGTGGGCAATATCTCTTTTGTTGTTTGTCAACAGGCCCCGTTCCCTCTGTGAACTTTCCTTTTAATCCTTGAACGAACCTTTAACTTATAAGTATGTTAAGTGACGTAACCGGTCGACTTTGCCAAATCAAATTTTTGGTTTCTGGCTGGTCATGGTAAACTTGCATTAGAGTTCAACACTAACTATACGGCAATATTTAGAGATCAAACACAAGGCAGCTGTACTATTCTCAAGACAGGTAGATTATAACTTATAATAGACTCCATAGTAAGGGCATTTCAAATGTAACAACCATATCGTGATAAATACGTAACAGGGAACATTCTTGACGTGGAATATGCAAATATTGGTCATTTTAAAAGTATATCCTTGGACATAACAAATGAGGATTGTTTCAAAAGCAACTTAAATAGATAAATGCCAACAGTTTAAGCATGTTTTATAGACGTATTGCATGCAATACAGATACTTTCAGTACAGACATTTTTTTGCATAGTTATATTCAAAACAGGAACATTGTTATTCACACAACCTTGAGCGGGTACATACAAATTGCGACCATTTTGATACATACAACAATGAAGTGGAACATACAAAATGAGGTCATTAGTGTAAACGCATCATTGAAGAGACAAATGTACAAAGAAAGTATTTTAATAACGCAACTATAAAACTGTGCCATGACGTGGTACCTACAAAACTAAGACATTTTCATACACGTGTTCTTACAAGGTACACGAAAAAGGAATATTTTCTTACACAAAACCATGATATAGTACTTACCAAACGGCAACATTGACATGTGGCACAATAAGGACTTATACAATGTTTCTTGAAAATCAAGCACAAATCAATCCTAATGGTCATTTTATATATCAAATGCATTGTAAAACAGATCGTTGTCGCCCAAAAGTTGTTCAAATAAAAATATCCCATTTTGTAGGTTTTACATGCATGTGTGTGTGTGTGTGTGTGTGTGTGTGTGTGTGTGTGTGTGAAGTAGATTTTTAAAGTAGCTTTAACAATTATTCATACAAAACTCTGACAGTTTATAGTGACGTATATCACTGAGGCATCATGCCACAGACACGTATCAGCACTGAGGCATCATGCCACAGACACGTATCAACACTGAGGCATCATGCCACAGACACGTATCAGCACTGAGGCATCATGCCACAGACACGTATCAACACTGAGGCATCATGCCACAGACAAGTATCAGCACTGAGGCATCATGCCACAGACACGTATCAACACTGAGGCATCATGCCACAGACACGTATAAGTACTGAGGCATCATGCCACAGACAAGTATCAGCACTGAGGCATCATGCCACAGACACGTATCAGCACTGAGGCATCATGCCACAGACAAGTATCAGCACTGAGGCATCATGCCACAGACACGTATCAGCACTGAGGCATCATGCCACAGACACGTATCAAACACTGAGGCATCATGCCACAGACACGTATCAGCACTGAGGCATCATGCCACAGACACGTATCAACACTGAGGCATCATGCCACAGACACGTATCAGCACTGAGGCATCATGCCACAGACACGTATAAGCACTGAGGCATCATGCCACAGACAAGTATCAGCACTGAGGCATCATGGCACAGACACGTATCAGCATGTTCCACCTAGCCTTTCGGGTAGGAAATGATTGTCACATCAGGCCCGAAACGAAAATTACTAATACATGTACACGACGAAGCAGCGAGAACACGGTTTGCAATGCACGGGAAACAGATTCACGGTTTTGCAACTGCTGAAATTAATATTATGGTATGTCGTGAAACCGGTATATTATTACATTCCATAAATGGACAACATTAGTTCATCATTAATTACGATAATTATGCACACTTTTAAGTTCACACTAGTGTTTAAAATGTCCATGGTACCAAATTATACATGTTAGTGCTTCTTAGTGTCTCTTGAAACATCAAGCAAATAATAATAATAATAATAATAATAATAATAATAATAATAATAATGACGTTTCTATAGCGCCTAATCTTTACAACCTCTAAGCGCTTTACACCATCTATAATGATATGACTACACTACAGAAAAACAAATAACCAAAAACATGAAATTGGAAACTTAAAAACATTCTGAAAACATGTGATACAAAAACATCACCAGGTCTCCAAGTTTGTTCCTGCAGTCGAAAACGGTGTTTTACGAGCATCTTATGTTCACTGAATAGAAAACATGCAAAGGCCTGACAGAGTTGTATTTCCGGATACTCAAAATTCATTGTATCTGTTATAACCCATGTTCTATATTTTTTTTCTATTTATCCCTTAGTCTTGCCGACCGTTGGGGCACCACTGATGACCTGACAACCAGCTTCCTCCATTCCAAGTTAATTGAATTAATTAATCGATTTATTTTAGCACCATTTATGTTTTGGAGGTAATTTAATGCTTTACTATGTTTTTAGTGCCAAAAGTTTAGCATTCATCCTCTTAGTGTTTCCTAGTGCATTTTAGTGCTTGTTAGTAGTTCTAAATGTTTTATACTAGTTCATATTAGTGCTTACCAGGACCCGTTTTGTGCATGGCTACCAGTGAAAACTTCCACAGCGATCAACACTTTTCGTTTAGAAGATATTTGATGACATTTAAGATGCAGTCCATTTAGCAATAAAATCACGGTTAAACAGACATTTGTAAAACTGTTTTGGTGTTAATGTTTTGATAAAGAATTCATATTTAATTTAATCCGACAAAATGTATGTAAGGGACAGTTTTTACGTACAAAATAAAAACCGCTTCCACGTGCATTTAATAAACCAGAGCAGTTCATACCAAAACTAAATATATGCTCCTCAACTACAAATTTATACTCGAAATTTGCAGGTCAATGTCCGTTCTATTTACCTTGAACCCTTACGCGTACTGCTATGGGTGGCTAGCTTTCTTCCTAACCGATTATTGCCATTTCACTATATACATACTGGATTGTGACTACGGGAGGTTACAATTTAAGGAAAGGACCATAATTGTAAAATATAAGAAAGTATAACATTCTAGTAAATTCAATAAGTGTATTGCTCGTGATAGAATTGTACTTATACCCCATAAAATCATGTGAAAACATATAGAGCAGCAGAGGGGGCGAATCAGACAACTTTTTTTTGTTTTTATTTTTGATTATACCCCCTCCAAAATAACACTAGACCCTTCTCGCGAAAAAATAAGTCTCCGACCCTTGTCTGAAAACATTCGCGTTTTCGTTGATGTCGCAACGTCGTTGTCACTCACCCCCTCTGCTGCTAGAACTTTCAGTTCTAGGTTTACGGTGATTTTAACCGAATATTTGATCCAGTCCGATACGATATCGTGTCCTAGGGTCTGCTAAATTTATTGTCACAAATCCGTGTGGTTTTGACTGAGCGTGACTAAAGAAATTTCTAAACTGATTATGATTCATATCACCGCTGCACCAAGTTTGATGAATATTTCGTAGCGTATGAGTATCAACGCCGTTAAATACACACACCACATTGCAATTATCTCTGATCACTTTTGGTATTTGTGTGTATCGTTGAGTGACATAGATCACATCAATGTTTTTATGCCTGCCTCGGGAAAATATTCTAGCAGGATTTTTTTGATTATCTAACATGATATCATCGTATACCACTAAATTGTTAATACTTCCATCGATGTCTTCCACGGAAGGGGCTTCCTCTATATCAGTAATAAACTCAATAAAATCTTCATCGATTTGAAATTCTTTTGCTTTCTCGTTAAAATCCTTTAGCACTTCATAGCATCGCTGATCGTCTACACTCGGGGCTATTAAATACAATTTGTTCCATTTCATCCATCTCGTTATCAAATTAAGTAGCAGTTGTGTCTTTCCGCTTCCAGATGGTCCGATTATAATCATTCTAATTGAATTCGGCAACATTTCATGATGTTTAATAGGTTTCCGTCGTCGGGTAGCTGAATAATCAATTATATTTATGCCGTTATATATAAATTATGGATCTATATTGTGTGAAGTGTAAAAAACGTACTGGCACAGATGACTTGACGACGATTACAACTAAAAATAACCGATCAGCGCTTTCTGGTAAATGCGTACAATGTAGTACAAAGAAATTTAGATTTGTTTCTAAACCCAAGGAACTCAAGGAACCTTTAAAAAAAAACCAGGAGGTGATATCGCAGCCAAATTAGCAAAACTCCCTGGAACTCCATGGGCAAAATACCCTGGAGAAAAGCACCTTCCAGGATATAGCTACTGTGGACCGGGAACAAGACTTGATATCAGACTCAATGATCAAAATCAGCCCCGACCCGGTGAGGAACCAATAAACGCTATTGATAAGGCCTTACACCTTCATGATGTATCTTATAAAAGCAGTAATCTGCAGCACAGGCATCTAGCAGATGTGAAATTAATTCATGCGTTAAATGCTATTTCTGATAAATCTTTCAAAGAAAAATTGGCTTCCTTTTTGATAAAATCGGCTATGAAAAGTAAATTGATGTTAGGTGCTGGTAATTAATAACAACATGGAATCTATTTATTATTCCCCAAGAGGATACTGGAGGGGTAAATCAGCAATCCATAAACTCGCTAGTGCTGCAAAAGTGAAAAAAACCACTGCGGCTCATTGGTTATCCAAACAGGCACTATGGCAAATTTATCTACCACCGCCTAAACAAATCAATTTCTCGCATTTTGATGTGACCGGACCCAATGAAGTTCATCAGGCTGATCTATTATTTCTGCCACATGATCGTGGTTACAAATACGCATTAACCGTAGTTGATATTGCAAGTCGATACAAAGAAGCAGAACCGTTAAAACAAAATCAGCCACTGAAGTGGCTTCTGCATTTGAAAGGATTTATCGAAGGAGTCCTCTGCACTGGCCAAATCTATTACAAGTTGATCCTGGCAAGGAATTTCAGGGTGCTGTGTTATCTACAATGAAATATCACAATGTCGCTATCAGACGAGGGCATACTGCACTGCATCGTGATCAGGCCATTGTAGAACGATTTAATAAAACCCTTGCTGAGCGGTTATTTGGATATCAATACGCAAAAGAATTCATCCAAGAAAAAAGATCCCGTGAATGGGTTAAAAGGTTACCAGCTGTGATTACTGCACTGAATAACGAGATTACTAGAACCATCAACATGAAACCTATCAATGCGATTAAAAAGAAGTCAATACCTGAAATGGAAATTCAAAAAGATTTTAGCGTTTCCCAACCAATTCTTGGTAGTAATGTCATTGTGAGGTACTTATACGAACCAGGAGAGCTTGAGGGTGGCACAAAAAGGGCTACTGATCCTATTTGGAGTATTACTGCACATAAGATATCTAGTATAACACGATCTACGGGTAGACTTCCAATCTATAAACTGGATTCAACTGCCCCTCAACGGGGTTTTACTAGACAACAATTACAAGTGATACCTGAGGATACTCAATTACCACCGCATGGGCTTAACTAGCACCCTTGCGTCTATTGCACTCAAGACAAGTCAACATCACATTATTTCTGACATGACCGAGATTGTTATTTTTTCTGTCCACGGTAAATTGGCGAGGATCCTTATCCGAATACTGCCAACGCATTATACAATTGCAACTCGCGCAGTGATTATTCTGTTGTTTCTTCAAAGTGATTATTAATTCAGCATCAATATCAAATTCTCGTTGTTTTTTTTTGTCTTGTTGTTTGTAACCGGAGAGTTTTTTATCAATAATATCATTATCATCACCAATGATTTCATTATCATCACCAATGATTTCATCATCGCCACCAATGATTTCATCATCGAAGACAATTCTTCGAAGTTGATTTGTTTTTCGTACTCTAGACACTGCGAGATAGACTAAATTCGACCATTCTATGCGATTATCTATTATCCAAACAATTGTATCCGATATAGTCAATCCCTGTGAAGAGTGTATTGTTGCTGCATAACCTAGCGTCCATGGGGATTTATTAGCACGCAATGCATCTTCAACGACATTGATATCAACTAGCACAATATCATTTAATACGAGAATCTGTCTTTGAAATCCTTCGGATTTTGGTCCTGGAATATCAACTTCGATGTTCTGTTTTCGTGTATCCGATGGCCTATAACATAACGGTACTGGAAGTGTTGCAAATTTTTGTTTATGCAATTCAAATAACTTCATCTGAAGTGTGTCCCTGACTATTTTTCTACTTGCAATGATTAAATCATTTGGTCTCCACGCTTCCCAAAACTCATTCATGGGAGTTTCCGAAATTATTTCACGGGCTATTTCACACTGGATTCTATCCGGTTGTAATCTAATTAATTTCTTAAACTCTTTTAATTCATTATCAAGTGATCTATGATCAGTATCAATTTCTTCATAATAGTCTACAAAACCCTTTAGCCATTCATGGGGAGATTCACCGACAAATGGTGGTGGTTGGCCGTGATCACCGCACATGACGACTTTTGTATTCTTCAATAACAACCACTCAAGAAATATTTTTAAGACATCTTCGGACACTGTGTCTATTTCATCCCAAATGATAATTTCAGGAATAAATTTCTCTCCCATGCGCTCAGGAGTCCATTTATCTCCCTTCCATCTAAAGAAACTATGATAAGTGCAGGCATTTACCCCTCGTTGTTTCATCTCTCTGGCGAGTCTGTGAGTCGGTGTTAGCACAATCATGTTAGAAACGCTAGCGTTTCCACGACGGAATAACTCAATTACCCGGGTTGTTTTTCCTGACCCACCACAGCCGTTTAAATAAACTGTTTTATATCTACAGATTGGATCAGAAATCGGTGGTGCACTAGAAAATTCTGAACACTGATTGCTTTCTAAGTAATTATTTTCAATGGTAACATCTGCTGATGGAATATAATCATGAAGCATTTCCTTCTTAATTCTCCATGACCCCCAATTCTCGTTGCCAGTAGCCTTAAAATCAGCCATTTTGCTATTTATGTAAAATGAGTCAGTAGCAACTCTAACTGCGGTGGTAGGAAATCTATTGATCATTGAAAACAGATTGATAGAAGCATAACCAAGCATAGAAGCTCTCAAATATGTGTACTGCGGATGGTATCCATCAGTGTAAGTAACAATTGTACCCAATTTGGTTCCATCGGACATAAATGCGTCCTTACGATTGACATATAAGCCCCTATTCGTTAAATCTTTGATTACAAAATCGTATTCAGCATTGTCTATAATCAATCGTGAAGAATATCTCGTATTATCATCTTTGCCACCTTGGGTAAATTTACCGATTATTCTTCGTCCAAGATCTTTTGCTTCATTGTTTCTGATTTCAAATAACTGTCTGGACCAATCCATGATTTGTTGTTCATTAAAATCAGGAAACAGTTTTCGCTCTTCGCTAATTATTTTTTCTAGATCAGGTTGTGGTAACCAGACTGATTTCTGTGCTCGATAGGATATAATTGCTTCACTGACAATTAATGATTTTAGCATCTTACAATCAAGCATATACCGTAATAACACTATTGGCATCCAGTGTTTTTCAGACATGTGTTTACCAATCCAAAGATAACTACACGGATGAAGCCCTTCAGCCATTTCAAATGATGCTACACAAGCGAATCCGGTTAAATCGAAATGTGGCAGTGGTCCATTAATAGCAACACGGGTCATTTCGTGTGTAGGGTGTCCAAATCGTTTGAAATATTTCTCACACTCTCCATACCCAAGAAAACTTCCTGGATAACATGCAATCATATCAACTGAAATAACGGTATCAGCGGTGTATTTTGTGTTCCATAATCCTCCATGGCTGTATTCAAGACAGGACAATTTGACATCTGATAAGAACTCACTTCGGGTTGGTTTCCACGCGTTTTTCTTCCTAGCAAAATGTGCTACAACTGATGGAAGTGTAAAACAGTTTGCTAATAATTGATCGTTGTCTTCCCCCAGAGAACTCTGGGGAGAAAACTCACTAGCTAGTTGTTTCATTTGATTATGCAGTTCTTCAGTACGGTATAATTCTCCGTTAGGCCTTACAAACTGATCAAATCTACATTCTTCGTCTGAAGTACTATGAAATAGCCACACTGACACAGAATCGTTTTTACTCAAATGGTAAATAGCATCAAATAATTTCTGCTCTGAAAAAAACTCTTCGGTTCCAAACAGATATTTTACGGTTCTATCCCGTGGGAATATTGTTACTGCAGATGACCACGCGTGTGCGTTATGATCAATAATTTCAATGGGAGCTCCCTGTGATTTATATTTCGATTCGTATAATACTTCTCCGGTGATTGTCCTTACCGATATTGGAAATCTCAATGATGTTTCTAATTTGGCTATATCTTGAATTGTTGCCCCATGCTGTTTCACTGTCAGTTCCCATTCGGTTATTTTTTTTCGTCTTAGATCAGTTAGTTTATTTCCCCGGGACGCATTTGTGAAATGTTCCATTATTCGTGTTGCTACACAATTGAGCCCTGTCGAATATTTCATGGGTGCTAGTTTTGAAATATCAGGTTTTTCATTGAGCGGATATGTCCCGTAAACAACTACTGTGACAGGATAAGATCTTTCGTAGTAGGGTTTATCAAGTCCAGTCAAAATTCCTGGTTTTGAATCCTGAGTCACAGTGACAGTTTTTTTTGTCCTTAAGAATAGGCTCGTATTTGTCCCTAATGATCCATTTTCCATTATCACGGATAAGGAATTTTATTCGAAAAAAATTTCTTTCTTCCCCAAGACGTGAGATTATCACTGCTGCTTTTTCATCATTCATGGTAGCGTCAACAACACCATCAATTCGAAATGTTGACCAACAATGAGCTGCCCCATCACGCTTGAATTCATTAAAACAGTCTCTGATTTTACTAATCAAGGTTCTATCAAGAATTTTATTCTTTGGTGTATCAGAAACTCTATCAAGATTGAATTGAACACTTTTCCAGGGCTTAATTTTCGATAATCTCTCGAACTCCTCCATACTATAATTAAAACAAGTATTTAAATGAAAGATTTAAGTATAATGAATCATTGCAAATGGCTTATGATTGGATCAGTGACACCGTGTAACAAATCATGCAGAAATGAATTCTGTTGGTATCATATGCAAAGCTTTCGTCGTGGAAGCCTTGGTCCGTTACCCTGTATTCGATGTGGGGTTGGGGTCAGGGGGAAGTCGCAATTATGCGTTATGTGTGGCGGCAAACGATACAGGGAACTAAAACGCTATTATGATAAAAGAATAAAAAATACTGTCATTGACCCCAACGATGACAAAATAATAAAGACTGCTCAAGATTATATACAGAGACTTATAATTAAACCAAACAATGAATTAGAAAAATAGTGTTATTATACAAATGAACCAAGAATTCAGACCTCACCCGTGCTTGTTAATTCTTTACCATTTCAAAAAAGACAGGACAAAAAATTCGATTTTCGTATGTGTCTATAACACCAAGGGAGACAACTCTTAAATGATATAACCAAGGGAGTTATCATTGTGATTTAGCTTCTGAGTATTGTTTTATAGGAAAAGAAATATTTTCTTTTTTTTTAGTGTTTAAGTCAAATATTCTGTCTCACGTGCGATTAATGCGTATTTCATAAACATAGGATGTGATCCGGAGATGCAGGCGTTACAGGATAACACACGTGTATACTTTCTCCCTTAGATTGTGTTAACTTGTTTTATGGGTTATTGTGATTCAGCGTGGGCATTGTATTGTAAGAAAAGAAATGTTTTCAAACAATTATATTCTTTGTTTTAGTGTTTAAGTCAAATATTCTGTCTCATTTAAATACTGTGAAACACCATTAATAAGTAATTCAAGAAAATAAAATAGCATACCTTGCGGATTGATGTATTAATTCCCTTTATATACTCTCTCCCTTAGATGGTGTCGAGTTGATAAGGGAGGGAATAACAACCCCTCCCACCTACTCATATATGTTTCTACTATTATGTGTAAATATAAGTGTTTTCAAATGTCTGTATGTAGTGAGTGTGGTGAAAATGTGTGTATGAGTGACGGTGCTGGGGGGTTTTGACTATCAGTTGTATAATTTAATATGTAAATATTGAATAAAGATTTAAAAAAAAGAGGATGCCGACATGGCAGCTATAAAAGATGTACAAATGCTACATCTATAAAAATTACATTACAGTATGGCGTGGGTTATTTCCCCCTAAATTGTGATTCAGCGGCTTGGGATATAATTAATTAGAAAAGAAATCAAATATAAAATGTTTTCAAACGATTATATTCTTTTTTTTAGTGCTTTATGCAAATATTCTGTCTGATTTTAATACTGTGAAGCACCATTAACAAGTAATTCAAGAAAATAAAATAACACACTCTGTGGATTGACGCTGCTGTATTAGTCACCTTATATACTAAATGAAAGGTTTAAAGCTGGGGCTTTCAAGGCCAATTCGACCAGTCAAAAAATAACCCACGCCATTGACACGTGTGCGTGGTTGACTTTTACTCAATCATGCAACCGGGTTTAATTTCATGGGTTGCTTTGATTGGTCGAATTGGCCTTTGAAAATCAGCCCCGTCGTTTCATGTTTGTGATGTCTGTGCCGTCCCATCATCATTACATCATCATTGAATTATAATCCATCCTTAATTAAGTTAATTAAGTATATGTATACCTACAATCTGAATGGAGATATATACGGTATTTGTGCTGTCCTTAATTAAGTTAATTAAGTATATGTATACCTACAATTCGCCACAACACTCGAGTGGAAATATATACGGTATTTGTGCTGTCCTTAATTAAGTATATGTTGTGACGTCACCCCAAGCATATCTTCTGGGCGGTCTAAGATGGCGTTTGCCACGTTAGGCCTCCCTTCCGGAGATGTATGTTTCGGGTTTCCCTTGGGCTTACTTGGATGTGAAGGCAACCAAGGAGTTCCAAAGATGTGTTGTCGTATATATGTAACCTCTAGGTCATTTCACGTAAACATACCCTCTTGTGATTCTAACCCGTTATTTGACGAGTTAGATTCACTCTTAGGGGAATATGTTTCCGGTGAATGTAAATATAAATGACCTAAAATAAATAACATCCATGGATGTAATTAGCTCTCCATCACATTTGGGTAGCCCCGTATGGTGTTCAAAAATGAATTACCGGCCAAATAGTGTCAAATCGAGATCGAAGAAATCTCAGAAAAGAAAATGGAAATACTCATAGAAAGAACCCTATGAAAGACACAGTGGCCTATATCAAGGGGGCCAAATGACTGATAACCGCTCATCATGGTTGTTATTTATTTTTGTCTGCATTTATATTTATATATACAGACTGAATTTTTAAAAAAGATATTTATATATACAGACTGAATTTTTAAAAAATATATTTATATATACAGACTGAATTTTTAAAAAATATATTTATATATACAGACTGAATTTTTAAAAAATATATTTATATATGCAGACTGAATTTTTAAAAAATATATTTATATATACAGACTGAATTTTTAAAATATTAACGGCTCTTTTATTTTTGAAAAATGAATTAGAAATATGTATTATCATATATGAATTCTGAAATTATGAATAGCATCATAGTTGAAATTGGAAAATTGAAAAATCAGAATATTAAATTGTCAGATGGGTTAAATCCTGATCAAATCAAGTCGGATTTTCAGGATATAGAATACGGAGTTAGCACTAACAAGTATATGTTACCAAAGAAATATGCACTCATCAAAAAAATTCAAAATTCTATTCGAGACTCTCTTGCATTTTCCAGTGAAGTAGATGTGTTTGTTCCGTTATATACTATCGTGGAAGGAATACGAAAAGAATTGGGTAACGAATATGAATTGAAAAAGGAAGTTAATTCTAAAATTAGAAACTTACGAGCGTTAATTCAAGAAAATGAACTATTTTGATTGACCGGCCCTCAAAAGATTTTGTCAGACAGTCATTTTTTTTTGTCATTTTTTGATTGAATCAGTGAAAATATTTTCACACTGTGAAAATAAAATAGAATCCTAACTTTTAAGAACTTTTTCCCATGTAAAATCGACTACTTGACCCTACGAGGTTTTTTGATGAAAATCGATGAAAAATGACCAAACATCACTGAAAACAGGCAAAAATTGATGAAAAATGGCTAAAAATCATCACAAATGAGTTTTAACAGCTTTTCCTTATGGAAAATTCCATGTAAAATCGACTACTTGACTGTAAAATCTCTTTGAGATTTTCAACTGAAAACCACCAAAATGGCACCAAAACAGGCAAAATCAATGGATAAAAAATAAAAATATTTCACAGCAATAAAAAATTGGACCCTTAAGGATGGAATCATCGATGGGAAAAATTGTTTTACAATTGAAAAATGGTTTCTGATTTCAAATAATGGTCAATGAAGCATTAACAACCCGATTGGCTCGTGAGCGACTAGATGCAATTAAGAAATTTATACCGATTCGCGACTCTGTCAGGAATAAACTGCAACAACGACAGAGTTTACAAACTGATTTTGCTCTGGGGTCTGAAGAGTTGTTTAAACCAGTAACCACAGCAACGAAAGGGGTAGAGCGTGCTTTACTGGGAGATGGTCCCGAGACGGGGAAATCTGTTATTGGTGAGCTTGAAAAACTAGCAGCGAAAACTGAACAAACAAAACAAATAGAATAAAAAAGAACAGTAGAGGACTTACGCATGAGATTTAACGAAGAAGGGTTAGCAGCAATTGATGAGACTGATCCAACAGAAATTCCTACGCTTGTTGTTACGTCCTATGAAGACAGAAAAAAAATGTTGAAACCAGAAAATCATAAGTTTGTTAAGAATTTCACTCACTGGGCTGATATATTCTATAAAATCAAAACTGGAAAAAGTCAAAAAAAGACAGATAGTGCATCATACATTGAATATATCAGGATGGTGGATCACGTTTATAATCAACACGAAGAGTTTAAACAACAACAAAAACCGCCAAGATTGCAAAGAAAGCGACAGCAACCTGCAAAGAAAATATCTTTTTCACCTGAAAAACAACAACTACCACCTGATGATGATGATGATGATACTCTTGATTATTTACAAACCACGGATACAGACAAACTAGATGAAGCAACTGGTTATAGCGGAAGTGGATTAGGAAATCCAAGGATTGGAAACACTTGTCCTGATAGTGTTATCAATGATATATCACGATTAGATGTTCTCATCGGAGGAAAACGAGCTGGAAATAACTCTCCAGAAATAATTAATGAAGCAGCTGATATCTGTAAACGGTTATTTGCCGGCGGTATCATGGATATCAAAACATATCGAGATTTCATTGACGAGTTAGCAAATGGGTATCATAGCGATTAAATAACAATTGAAAACACTATTGGTTTTATAATAATGATCGTACACTACAATCATGATAAACCAACCCTCGTCTATGTAGTTAATTCACGGTTTCCAGTTTATAGAGCATACTACGGAGATGGCCTCGGCAAGACCATTTTAGGATTCTTTTCAAGAACGGCCCCAAAAGTGATGCCGTTAGCTAAACAACTTGGAATGAAAGCCATTGATGTTATTCGTGATAAGGGTATTAGTACTGTTGGAGATCTTGCCGGGAAAGCGTTTTCAACTGCGAAGGATAAAATAACATCATTAGTGAGACGAAAAGAGAAACAGGTACCATTGCCATCTACAGCAGAGATGCCTGCGAGTGTCAGTAAAATTATAAATAACGCAGTAGATGAAAAACTAGCGTCGATGGTAAATCAAGAGGACCAAAATAACATGACAGCAAACATGATAGCAGGAAGTGGCTTTAAAAAACCACGACGAAAACGCTAGCGTTTTTCACGATGAAATGGAAAATCCGATTTAGACTCTGATAAATAGAATAAAATGTTCAAAAGGTCATCTGATCCAGCATTTGATATGGATGCCCCAGTGCGTAAAGATGATTCTGTACGCGATTTTCAATTTTATTCTTATCACGCAGTACAACCCGATCTCCGATCACGAATTGAACTTCAAGTTCATGATACCAGTAAATACTTTTTGCCTTGTGAAGCGTTTATTGAAGTAGAAGGAGAACTTGTAACAAATGATGCTGCACATAATGATCCTCCATATGACATTAGCCAAACTACCCGAGTTGGTTTTGTCAATAACGGTATCATGGCGTTATTTGAAAGCGCTAGATATCTCATTGATGGAAAAGAAATTGAATCCATTGACCGTGAAGTTGATGTGGCCACAACAATCATAGGGTTAGCAAGATATTCTGATGATTATACAAGATCAGCGGGTCCATCTATGATGTTTGCAAAGGATATTACTGATCACCCTGAACACAACCAGTATTCTAGAGTCAAGGCAACACGATCTACAGCACTTGATCCAGCACCAGCCGGATATGTAAGACCAGCTACTGAATTTGATGTCATAAATACTATTACTACTTACAATCTAGGATTTGCAACACGTGTAGCAACATTACAAGGACAGCGTCGACAATTTTCATGTGCAATTCCACTGCATCATATATTCGGATTCTGTAGAAACGTCCGAAAAGTTATTTATGGAGCTAAACACACAGTAGCGCTTGTACGAAAGGGTACTGATAATGATGCAATATGGCGTGATGCTGCTGTTCCTGATGGTAAAGTCGTTTTAACAAAACTATCATTGTGGATGCCAGTGTTAACTCCATCAATCACAGCAGAAGGAAAATTGTTATCATTTATGGACCAAGGAGGAAAGTCGTTATTGAGTTGGTTATCAGTGACTACGGATACTAAACAAGACAATGTTGATGGTACATTCACATGGCACCTGGCATCAAAACAAGGGGTTTCAGCTCCACGTCATATATTTATTGCATTACAGAATAATGCACGAGTTGGTAATCAACAACGAAGTCATATGATATTTGATCAGTTAGGTGTTAATGAAGTCTCGCTGAGAATAAACGGACAGCAGGAACCATCTGAAGATGTGCAACTTGATTACGGTCAAAATCATATTGCACGTGTCTATCATAACCTGTTGTCATTTATGGCACGTGATCAAAATGTGGATACCGGTTTGCAAATATCACAATATGATTTCAAAAGCCTCTATCCGATTTATTACTTTTCGCTGTAACATCTCGACTTGGTGAGACAATCTGTCGTTGATATACACTTTAGAGCCCGTGTAACCCGTCCTGGTGGTATTGCTAATTATAGAGCGGTTGCTGTCATTCTCAGTGATAAATCAATGCTACTTGAAGGTGTTGGTGGAAGAATGAGAGTGGTAGATGCACCAGTGGAAAATATGTAATTGAAAATCCGAAGGATTTTTCCATTAGAATCAATCTGTATTTGTATAATGTCATATAGTAATATCAATGTGTCATTGACACCTGGTCAGTTAAAAAAATTGCAATCAAAATCCGCTAAACAATGTGGAACCACAATCACGTTGAAACCTAATCAAATGAATGGCGGGGCAAATAAATTATCGCTGACAACTCGTCAAGTGAAACATTTCAATGATGCTTTCAAGGATAAAAAAGGAGTTCAGATCACACTCTCTTCGGCTGCTATCAAAAATATGATAAAAACAGGTGGTATATTTCCGTTGTTTGCTGCAATACCAGCATTGGTTGCGGCAGCAGCCCCAGCAGTAGCAAAAGCGGCCGCATTGGGGGTAGTTGGAGGCTTGGGAACAAAAGCGGTACAGAGCATTGCTGAATCATATGAACCGAAGAAAGGTCAAGGGTATAAAAAAAAGGGAAAGGGTCTAAGACTACCAGGAACCCCGTATTCATGGTACAGCGGAAAGGGTCTAAGACTACCAGGAACCCCGTATTCATGGTACAGCGGAAAAGGTCTAAGACTACCAGGAACCCCGTATTCATGGTACAGCGGGAGATCCGTTCACGGATCAGGCCTGAGACTACCAGGAACGGTTTATTAATTGAGGAATCTATGGTTCCCATGTCTAATTTTGATTTAATGGATGCGGCTAAAAAACTAGTGATTAAAAATTTCAGAGGTGTTTTTATGAAAGATCAATTACCACATCAACCAAACAAAACTGAAACAGGTATTATTAATCTCGATAACAGCACCGGACCTGGAACTCACTGGGTTGCATACGCTATTGATCCACGTGGGATTGTCTATTTTGATTCATATGGATTAGCCCCACCAAAAGAGTTTATGCGTTATATAAAACAATTTCCAATGAAGACTTGGTATTCTACGCTACCAACACAACAAATCAATGACCCACCAATATGCGGCAGTGAAGTATTAAATGTCCTTGACGCTATTTCAGCATCTAGAAAACCACCTCATATTGTCGTTAATGACTACACTAGTAATCGCTTTTTAGAGAGAGATATATAAAATATCATGATTGATATTTGGGGAAGACCTCTGAAACCCAAACCCGATGACACTGCAACTCCTGATTCTATCAAGGATATAAAAAAAAAATTAAAGATGAAATCGCTGAGACGTTGAACTTAACAAGTGTTGACCCGAATGAAATAGTTGTATTTCAAGACAAACAGGGTAAATTGAAATCTAGTAATATTTCTCTGGATGATATTTTAGTTAAACAACAAAACGCAATCGAGAACACCGTTGCGTTATTTTCCGATCAGGGTAAATTGAAATCTAGTAATATTTCTCTGGATGATATTTTGATACGGCAGCGCGACGCCGCTGAAAACTCTATTGCGCTGTATTCCAACGACGGACGACTTAAACCAGGCGCACTTGTGTCTACGATCACAGACACGATTGCCACCCACAACAAGATGATTATCACCAACAACCGCATGATTGCCGACAACGACAACAAGATTACCACCCAAGACAACAAGATTACCACCCACAGCCGTGAGCTGGATGATCATATACGAAGTTATAATGCTTTTCGTAGAAATATCATTGATAAATTTATTGGAACCCCGTTAGATAAAATTGAACTAAAACTCCCTGATATTAAAAAATCCATCGATGAGACGAAAACTTTCATCGAAGACATCAAAGGGGATGCAACGAGGATGATAACAGCCATTGAAAAAACAAAAATTCCTCATGAGAAAACCAACAACTTAGTATACACGATCCAACACGGATCATTTGCGTGGACACCTACAAACAACACATTAGATATCACTGCAACCGTCAAGGGTATTTATCGATTAACACTGGTGACACCATGGCCTCAATTTAATATATCATCGTCGAGTTCATCCGGGGTCAACAATACGATTTCAACGATCATCGACAAGGGTACAACTGAAAAGTTCACTATAACAACTACTGATAGAACTTTGATTGGGGTTTCAACGACGTGGTATGTGGAATTCGTAGCGGATTTAAGTAAATCGTAATTGAAAACGATAGCGTATTTAAAATAAAAATGATTTCATCATCGCAATATCGCTATGATCAGGTCAGAGAGTATCAAACTAGACTCAAAACCTTGTCTGAGGAGTATGAATTGAAAATTAAAAAATACCGCAGGAGAATTACCGCAATTGATGTTACTGTGTACGCTGTGAGTGGTGTAATCACCGGAGCTGGTATTATACTGTCTTCAGTGACAATGATGGCTCCGATAGCTGTTCCAATTTGCATTTCTGCGGCAACAACAATCGCTGGAATAATTTCAATAATCACAAAAAAATATCCTCATGCAGCCAACGGAAACTACAAGACTACATAATTCAATTTCATGTTGTGTCCACTGCATACTCGCAATTATCCTCATTGATATCGTCATCTCTCGATGATACAATTATATCAGAGAGTGAGTTTTCAGCGATGGTAGATATATATGATTCTGCGATGTCAAAATTAGAAATACATCATGAATATAATAACAATGACAACACAGATGGAATTACTTCAACAAATAGTGGAGAACACAAACCCAGTACAAACAAGCATGATCTCAATAACCTCAACGAATCCAGAATTCAGTGTGAATTTCCCCTCTCCAGTCCCAGTGAAGGAGATAGCGCTAGCAAAATTACGAGTATACCACAGTTGGCCAAATATTAGGTCAAAATCATTTGGTGGTCAACAACCCAATAATTCACTGGTATTTGCAAATAAGAATAAACCCGACGGTACCCCAGACTGGAACGTTGTTTCCATACCAACCGGATCATATCAAATTGAACAAATCAATGATGAATTCGCGCGTAGAATAAAATCGATTACTGGAAAAGAATCAAAAATAGCTATTGCAGTTCATGTGCCGACACTATCATCTGCCATTGAAATAAGCACAGAAGGATACGTCGTAGATATCTATCAGAGTTCTATTAGAACCGTACTAGGATGGCCTGAATTACCACCCGGAGGAAAAACCGTTAAATTACCAGAACCACAAAAAACCGAATATATCACAGACAGGATAAAATCTGATAATCCAATAAAGAGTTATAAAGATTATAATAAGTGGGAACTTTTCAATGGAATAGTAGAAAATAACGTTGTCAAATTCGTACCCCGACAGAACAAAATTACTGAAAATTTCACAGCGATGGAATATGATTTTTTACTGTTGTTAATATCCATTAAATCCGGCACTCTCACCCGAGATGAATTTATCAGCGTTGTAGAAATATGTAACAAAATCATCAATGACATGGAAACATTTCATTCACAAATTATTCAAGAGATATTAGGTGACGATAATCCTAAAACGAGAACAGAGTTTGCGATGAAAAGTAATATACGCGTAGAAGATATTCGTGAGTTTAAACTACCAGGATATAATATCTCAGAATTACAAAAATCTCTCAGTGATGCCATCGATGAAGGTTTCAAAAAAATCCATGATACGTGGAAAAAAACACAACCACAACCACAAACAACTATCCTCAAACATAATAATGACCCAGATGGTGGTGGCAGGCATATTGCTCCGTTCAATGTGAATATTTCAACGGTGATTGCGCTCAATTTAGTATGTGATGTGATCGAAGGAAGCTATCAAATAAATTTAGAACGATCAAATCAAGCTCAGCAAGGATATATTTTGTATTCATTTGCACCAACAGCCCCTCCAGGATTTTTAATAATTGAGTCCCCGGTGAATCCAGTCTATATGCGATGTCATAATAATTCATTAACCAGAATTAATTTCAAACTCACAGATCAGTCTAATAATCTGATTGATTTACAAGAGGAGGTTTTACAAATTAGTCTATTTGTGAAATCATAAATGATTTTCGTCCTAAGGACTGGATCAAATATTCGGTTAAAATCACCGTAAACCTAGAACTGAAAGTTCTAGCAGCAGAGGGGGTGAGTGACAACGACGTTGCGACATCAACGAAAACGCGAATGTTTTCAGACAAGGGTCGGAGACTTATTTTTTCGCGAGAAGGGTCTAGTGTTATTTTGGAGCGGGTATAATCAAAAATAAAAACAAAAAAAAGTTGTCTGATTCGCCCCCTCTGCTGCTTATAGACTCATAAATAACACAAGTCATCTTCCAAGTCAAGTTTGTACCTGCATATTTTGAACTCAACATAATAATATGGTTGATTAATTTGCTTGATTAAAGAATTTTGGAAAGTCTCCAGGTATTTAAATTAACGTGAATCGGTGACATCGATAATTAGATGCGCGTCTTCTGCAAGTATGTAAAGAGCAGATAGGTAGATGTTTATTGTATGTTTAACTTTATTTTTCAGCACAATATAGGCTATACATGGCGGCCAGTATAAATTGTGGAGGAAGAACCCGGACAAACTCCGGAAAGAATCACCGACCCACGAGAAGCTACTGGCAAGCATTCGTTCATAACTACATTTTCCGAATCTTAGACTCGAACACACGCAGACAGAGGTGAGATGGCAGTGTCCCCTCAGATAAGTAGCATTGAGCCCAGTTGTAAGCGCGCAAGAGAAAACATTTTCGTAGCCATTTCCGTTCGTTGTATTGATTCATTTGCAATCTACTAGATTAATGTATGAAAATATAAGCATATGAATATAAAGCAATCGATAATTAGAAGAGCGCCCTCTGCAAATATGTAGACATCGGATAAAGTGGTATTATGCACAGTTGAAATCTCGCAAGATAAAATCTTTTCGTAGCCATTTCCTTTCTTTTTTTGGATACGTGTGCATTTTTTTCTTAAAAAGTTAACAAAAAAAAATGAAGAAAAAAATGGATAAAATATTTCTCACTGTAACAATGAAATTATAAATATATGACAATGGTAAAATGTACTAGATACATGTATAAAAAATGCAATGAATATATAGTAAAATGGAATGAAACAGTCTATGAAAATATGAACATATGGATATATAGTAAAAATACCAATACGACAGAGTATGAAAATATAAAAGTATGAATGCATAGCGAAATGGCAATGTAATATTGTATGAAAATAAGAAAATATGAAAATATTGTAAAATTAAAATAGAGTAGTGTTAGAAAATAAAATGCAAATGAATTTATAGTAAAGTGCCAATAGATGAGTGAAAAATTAACATCAGAATATATAGTAAAACGGTAATAGAACATTTTTTGTTGTCAATACAAACATAAAACTATGTACTTTAATGCCAACAGAACAATGTTAAATTTTGTTACAAACGAACGTGTAGCACAATGAAACATATACACTGTGTATGCAATATGTGCCGGGAAAGGGGTAGGATAAACGTGTTTAAAATATGTCTTAACAATTAGAAGAATTAAACGGGCATCTGCTTAAAGACTATTGGTTATGCATAATTCAGTATACGTGTGCGGGAGATTTTACTTTGATTGTGAAGAAATAGTTGATTATGGTAATCAAGATAAACACATGCAGGAAAATAACTGCAACGCAATAGATTAGTACTGTATCAATGCCGCTTTTTACAATATAAAATTGTATATTTTAGCGCATATACAGTTATTTGTCGCTAACAAATTGTCCCTGAACATTTTTAATGACTCATTTTAGAGTTAATAATTTACAACTTTTCACCTAAGGCGACACTTGGACATAGTACGATCACCTTTTATGATGGAGAATAAAAGTATCACGTGACTGTTATGAGACTTGTATTTTTTGAAATCCAACCAGACATTTTCTCAGTAGTAACGAGACTGTAGCTGCAAGCGTATGATCTGTCGAGGATAAAAGAATGAATATTCGATTTGATGGCAAGAGGGCATTAGTGACTGGAGCCGGTAGAGGTATTTATATAATGGAAAGTGACCTTGGAAAATAGGGTTGGTAGAATTATTTAAATATTAGTGGTGTGGACGTTATTAGCAGTGATATGTTAGTCAGAAGGCATTTGTTAAAGAGAGCGGTGATATCATTAAATCGATTACCTGAATGGCGAGGGGCGGTATTTATGGATGCCAGTTTGTTGTTGTTTTTTGTGGGGAGAAGTTTTATGTATCTTTCCTACTTTGCAATACCACCTGGTTTTTAAATTTCGGGCATAGTCTAGAGAGGCTGTGACCGTAATTATAGTTCAGCTCACGCTCTAGTGCACAATTGTAGAAAAAGGTAATTCAGGTCATGTTTGAGGTGATGATGGTAATGTTTAAAATTTGAATGTACATACCCTTAAATGTAAACTATTCACTTTATTTTGATTCTCATACATCCAGATTTCTTTGAAAGGTCATTGTTTACACGATACGAGAAGTAGATACGGCAAAATCAATGTTATATCGCGTCGACATTGTTTCGTCAATTCAACGTAAAGGTGTGGTCCATTACAAACCGGTTTGAATGTCGCGCACCATTAATGTCAGGTAAATAAATGTGTCCTAACCTGCTGTCTCCTAGTCCCGAGATCATCTTTTTTTTGACCCAGCTTTGTACATGGCTACCACTGTAAACGTCAATAGCTATTAATAATTTTGTTGAGAAGTTTTTTGATGACATTTAATGTGGAAACCATCATGACTTAACAGACATGGGTCTCACTGTTCTAGCATTAGGTTTTTGATAAACATTTAATATTTAATTTTGATGACATTTAATGTGCAAACCATTCAACAATTAAATCATGACTTAACAAACTTGGGTCTCACTGTTTTAGCATTAGGTTTTTGATAAACATATCATATTTAATTTAATCAGAATAAATGTGCGTACATGAGTATATTGACATTAACACAGAGTACAAGGGAGAATTTTCATGAATAAATGTAATGCCACATCCACCTGCATATAAAAAAATCATAGCACGAAATACACAAGCCAGACGAGGTAAAGAATGTCTGTATTCATGGGATATCTATATTAAAAGAAAACTTAAGAATATCATTGACTTTCCCTCAGAATTGAAGATCTTTTCATACCAAAATTAAGTCTTTACACCCCAATCACAAATTTAGACTTGCATTTTGCAGGTCAAAATGTCATGTTTGGCACCATAAGTAACGCACACGTAAGTAACGTAAGCCTGTTTCTAACCTCTCCGGTGGCCTAGTGGTTACAGCGTTCGCCGCGGAAGCGGGAGCATTCTAAACTAAACAGCTCGGTGCATTATAAAATGTTTGTCATCAGTTTAAAGTTGTTACGAACTTCACCTTGACAAAGTACTAGAGGATATAGATGTGAATCTGGAAACTTATTACATTTAACAAGTGTAATTATATAAATGTATCAATATTTAAAAAGATAATGCAACCAAAAGAGGACAACGAAGGAAGAAGGAAACGCAAGGGAGAAAGAAAAGATCTAGGATAAAGAACACATATTTACGAGTACAATTAAAATCCCTACACTCGAGGACTAATATCACCCCAAAGGACATTTGAAAAGAAATATCTCCGGAACTATGACACATGGAACCCAGACAAAAGAACTTCTTAGAGTCTGGAAATCTTTGCTCTTTCCGCAATAAGACGAAGAGTATTATTCAAATAGAAAATATGTTTTCTCTTTTTAAATTTTCTGTTTCTTTGATATGATTCGTCAATTTTCTTACACTGAGTTTGTCTATTGCGCGAGTTTTCAGCTTGAGTTAAAAAGTAATTTGTTTTAAGATTGATAATACTGGACCAGCAACACTCAGTAAAACAGTGTGACACCAATGTAATTTGGTGACTGTCCCACATCCCAAATCTGTCAAAGTTAAGATAGGTTTTGATTGTTGAGAAAAAATAATATATTGGTGCCTCCATTATTTCGATCAGTTGGATTTCAGGACATATCCAAATATTTATCAGAGTCAGACAGTGGACTGGATACAAATAGTTTCCCGATGAACTGAGATTTACCCCCAAAATGAATAAAATACTATTCACCTTTCATTATAGGGATAGGCCGAGGAATAATCAAAAAATTGGCAGAATGCGGTGCAGAATGCGTGGCGTTGAGCAAGACACAGGAAAATCTGGAGAGCCTGAAAAATGAGGTAGGATAGAATAGCATGGCGTGAGCTTACCATACATACCCTTTGTTTGTTTCTGTCCAGAGGTAAACATAATTTGTTTGGTTTTCACTACTTAGTGTTTAATATAGAGATTTCAATTTATTGATAACTTTTAATCCTCCATACATGGAAACGAGATTATCTTACATAATTACATTTTTATAAAGATTCAGAATTTCTAAATTAATCGAACGTATATGTCCCCCTCCCCCATGTATGCAAAAGGTACAACAAAGGGAAATATATTTGCAGGATATTTGCATCAGACTGTTTTTGAAGGTTATGAAATATGTAATAACATTGCTCATGTTAAACAAATAATAGGTGATATATCTTAATTACACTATTGACCGAACAAATGAAGACGCACGCCTTTACAAATCAATTACACACTTCAATTCTCTAGGTTTGAGTTCTATCCCTGCTCGGCAAGCATGGGAATTTGAGGCAGCTTGCCAGCAGTTTCTCCTGGATAGCTCGTTCATTCCGGACTCTTGTCATGTCGTTCTTCCAAAATATACTGGCCACCATATATAACATGTAATGTGCTGAAAAGTGGAATTAATCTAGATTCAGATAAACGTGATGTACCTATTCTAATTTCATACATAATTAATGTTTCTCCAGTCATCAAATTATATGATTGCATATATCTCTAATAGTACCACGCCCGTACCTTAATGGAAGGTACGAATAACCTACGTTTCATTTATCCATCATATCATTAAGATCTGGAACACACAGATCAAGTTATGGCGTTTATATGTTGACCAAAGAGACTAGTATACCCCTTGTATATTCTGTCATTCTGAAATGTAGTAAGGTAGTTTATTTTGATAGGTAATACACCTCTTCATGAACGTAGACCACTTTATCTCATTTTTCATATTTCACGGCTCTGGGTCCAGCCTCTACCACCCTAATGTAAGAATCAATAAAACGAGGTGATTGTGTGTATCGAAATCAGTACAGCACTCTTGAAACGAGAGGGCAATGTGATCTACATTTTACTTGCCTTGCGTAAAGTTGTTACATTTAACAAATGATAGCTTTGTTTTGTTAATATTTTTTCTCTGCCTGGAATTATGGTGAGAGGATGCATGTTGAAGAGTACAGCATCCACATTGTAACACTCACTGTGACCTATTTTTCACATTTTTCTGATATCGATTCAGTAGTGTTTTAGTGATATAAAATTTTTGAGGGGCCCCGAGTGGCCAGTGGTCTAAAGTGCTATTCGTTACAGATCACTGCCATCTCACCTATGTCTGCGTGGGTTCGTGTCTCGGATTCGGTCAGTGTGAATATGTGAGAAAGTTTGCCAGTAGCTTCTCATGGGATGGTGGTTCTTTCTGGGGTTTTCAGGGTTCTTCCTCCACCATTAATACTGGCTGCCAAGTATAGCATATCTTGTGCTGAAAATGGCGTTAAACCCTACAAAAACAAAACAAACAAAATACTATTAAATATTTAATCTTTAAACTGAGCGGCCGAGTTGTCTATTGCGTTCACCTTACGGATCACTGCCATCTCCACCATTTATAATATCCGCCATGTACATATTGTGTTGAACAATGTCGTAAAGATTAAATTCAACAACAAGAAGAACATGAAACCGAATAATGGTTTCCATCTCTGTTAGTACTAGACCCTTGCGCAAATCGTCAACAGCGACCTGATTTTATGATTTATTTAGGTTATGCTAAGTTGTTACATTTATCTGATGACCATTCTATTTTTATTGTCTCATGTCTACCAGTCTATAAAGAATCGTGGATCATGGGGGTGTATCTTGATCGAACTTCATTGAGAGGTTACTTTTTTTGTTTGATGTTCATTTCGCAGGTTCTGCGCATGCTTGGATCATTAAAGTGATCATAATCGTTGTCACTGTCACTAGTTGCTATGCCTATTGTTTACATAAGTTTAGGATTTGATGTTCCCAAATGAATAACTATTCATTTTTGTGTGTAGTATGTGATCTTAAGCTGGTTACGTGTTCATTATTCCGGGGTATTAATGACGATATTAGGCCCGCGGATCCCAAACTGCATGTTTTAAATGTGTCCTGACTGTAGTGGTTAATGAAGTTGAAGAGTACAGCATCCACATTGTAACACTCACTGTGACCTATTTTTCACATTTTTCTGAAATTGGTTCAATAGTGTTTTAGTAATATCAAATATTTGAGGGACCCGAGTGGCCAGTGGTCTAAAGCGCTTTCCGTTACAGCTCACGTCCATCTCACCTCTGTCTGCATGGGTTCGTGTCTCGGATTCGGTCAGTGTGAATATGTGGGAAAGTTTGCCAGTAGCTTCTCGTGGGATGTTGGTTCTTTCTGGGGTTTTCAGGGTTCTTCCGCCACCATAAATACTGGCCGCCATATATAGCATATCTTGTGCTGAAAAATGGCGTTAAACCCTACACAAACAAAACAAACAAAATACTATTAAATATTCAATTTGTAAACTGAGCGGCCGAGTTGTCTAATGCGCTCACCATTACGGATCACTGCCATCTCCACCATTTATAATATCCGCCGTGTATATTGTGTTTAACAATGTCGTAAAGATTAAATTCAACAACAAGAAGACCATTAAACTAAATGATGGTTTCCATCTCTGTTAGTACTAGACCCATGCCAAAATTGTCAACAAGGACCTTATTTTATGTTTTATTAGATTATGCTAAGTTGTTACCTTTATCTGATGACCAGTCTATTTTTTATAGTTTCATGTCTACCAGTTAATAAAGAATCATGGATCATGGGGGTGCATCTTGATCGAACGTCATTGAGAGGTTACTTTTTATGTTTGATGTTGATTTCGCAGGTTCTGCGGATGCTTGGATCATTAAAGTGATGATAGTCTTTGTCTCTGTCACTAGTTGCTATGCCTATTTTTTTATATACATAAGTTTAGAATTTGATGTTACCAAATGAATAACTATTCATTTTTGTGTGTAGTATGTGATCTTAAGCAGGTTACGTGTTTAATATATTTGTGAATTAATGACGAAATTTTGTCCGCTGAGCCCATACTACATGTTTTAAATGTGTCTTGACTGTAGCGGTTAATGAAGTTATATATGAAAAAAAAAACAACTTTGTACTGCTCTTTGTCCTGAGAAACATATAAATACATTGTGTAAATTAATGCTTCGAGGCTGGACAATGATAATGTTTCCAAAAAGATGTTGGGAATAATAATTTCTAATCAAACCTAATATAAAAATTATAATATTTAATCAGCTTAAAATCTCTGAATATAGATGACATAAAATATGTTCTTTTTTAGTAAGAGATTTATGATGCCCTGTAGAATGAAGGGCAGTACAACAATATGTCAGCTTAAAAATGGTATAGAGAGCCAATTAAAAGTTACAATTGTTAATTTTAAAATGATGCATGCATAAAATGTAAACATTAAATATAGGTGAAAATCGTTAAACCAAGATCGCTGTCGTCAGAATATATTTTCGTCAAAAAATATTACAATGGATAAAACTGAGCGGCCGAGTTGTCTAAAACGCTCTTCGTTATGGATCACTGCCATCTCTACCATCTCTACCATTTATAATGGCTGACATGTATAGCCTATCTTGTATTGAACAATGGCGAAAAGATTAAATTAAACAACAAATAAAGATGAAACCGAATGTTAGTTACTCTGTTAACACTAGACCCATACCAAAAATGGTAACAGCGAGCTATATTTTATGGTTGACTAGGTTATGCAAAGTTGTTACATTTATCTGAGGATAAGTCGATTCTCATATTCTCCGTATAATAGTCTATAAAGAATAATGAATCATGGAGAAACATCTTGATCGAAGTTCATTGACATGTGACGTTTTATATTTGGTGTTGAGGTACTGCTCATGCTTGGATCATTAAAGTGATGACAATATTTGTCTCTGTCACTAGTTGCTATGCCTATTTGTACATATGTTTAGGATTTGATGTTGCCAAATTAAAGACTATTAATTTTTGTGTGTTGTATGTGATCTCAAGCAGGTTTCGTGTTTATTATACATGTGAATTAATGAAGAAATTAGGTCCGCGGAGCCCATACTGCTTGTTTCAAATGTGTCTTGACTGTAGTGGTTAATGAAGTTATTGTTTGAAAAATATTTTTACCGCTCTTTTTCCCCGAGAAAAATATAACTACACTGTGTAAATTATGGATTCTAGGCTGAACAATGATACAATTTTTCCAAAACGATGCTGTGAACAATAATTTCTAATCAAACCTAATATAAAAATTATAATATTTAATCAGCTTAAAATCTCTGAATATAGATGACATAAAATATGTTCTTTTTTAGTAAGAGATTTATGATGCCCTGTAGAATGAAGGACAGTGTCACAATATGTCAGCTTAAAAATGGTATAGAGAGCCAATTAAAAGTTACAATTGTTAATTTTAAAATGATACATAAATAAAATGTAAACATTAAATATAGGTGAAAATCGTGAAACAAAGATCGCTGTCGTCAGAATATATTTTCGTCAAAATAATTATTACAATTGATACTGGGTACTATGAACAGAGAGATTACTTTTTCGGTTGTTTAATTATTATCCAGTTTTAGTAATAACTTCGTCTTAGAGACATGTTCAAATGGACTTTCATTATTCATTCTTGTAGGCAATACTTCAAAACCCAATTTTATTTTATTGTTTAATGGATTTGATGAATTCAGTCGGATATCCTACTTTAAAGATGAAACGATATCCATGCTCCAAAATGAATTTGGATTTTCCTTCTATTCACTTTGCCTTCTCCCCCACAATATGAATCGATTAATATGGTGCAAGGACTAAAATGTAGACGGTAATTATTACACTTCCAAAACACCTCCACACAGTAAATATACATCCCTAACAAAAACAAATCTTATAGGTCAACATCATTGGTCTTGGATATGGAAATCATGGGTCAAATCTACTTCGGAGGAAAAACATATTGATTGACTATTACTTTATGTGCGTTGTTTTCTTTCTTTCTCGTTTTAAATTTGGTATTCGACGTGCTGGCATATTTAAAGGAATATTGTTAAGTAAGATCCATCTGAGAGATTAAGTAGCTTTATTGGTTCTGTACTTATTGGTTACGTAAGTTCAACACCAATCATATACCCATCTGTCTATGACACGTGTAAAGTTATCGATAACAAAATGAACGTTTTATTGCTTTGTCATAACGTTGCATTACCGTGACTGAAATTAGGTGCCCGGGATCCAGACAGTTGTGGTGGATCTTGCAGACTGGACAGCGACAAGACATGCACTGGAAAACGTCGGGAAGATCGACCTATTGGTGAATAACGCCGCGATTGCGATTGCGTCTCCTTTTCTAGAGACTACAAAAGAAGATCTTGACAAGTAATTACTATTCCACCGTTTGTCATTCTTTCGCTATGACTTTATTCTGTAACTTCTTTAAATCTCCTTGCTGGCTCTTCATCTTTAATCTTTATTTATGCCGATATATCCTTATTTTGCCGTGAGATGGACACAGAATGAGATAGAAAGGTAGTGTCTATATCAAAATATATACTGAATTTTGTCAAGATTTATATATTCTTGTGAATCGACAAAAGGCAAAGTAATATATAATGTGGTTTGTCGGTGGATTTCTTTTTCTTCTGTTTTAATTTTATAACAATGTCATTATATACTTAATAGAAACAACAACAACATTATCGTTCTATTTTTGTTTCGCTTTTTCGTTTCACGATTTGCTTTATGAAAATGATCAAAAATATAATGGTCAATCTAGGAAATGTGCTATTTGTATGTGTATCTCCGTTGAGAGCATTATTAGATTATATTGATTATTGGGGTCGGACAGGATTCTATCCTGGGTAGGTGTTTCGCAGCCGATTAATTAGACAATTTACAGGAACAGATATCACAATGAACTTCAAGCACAAGTCATTATGACAGCATACGGGAATTCTGTCAACATGATTGGGTATACTTGGGTTGGAATTTTAAAATAATTTGTTTTGTACTGCATGGCGTAATATTCATATTGGAAAATCTTAATAGTCATTCAAATGTGAAAAAAGAGGAGACCGTGCAAGTGGGAAATTTGAGTTTTGTGATATGTAGTCATTAGGTGATTGGAATGAAATTATTTGTACCAGTTAGCTGAGAAAAATTGTTTTGAATTTTCAGGAAGTTGGATAAAATAATAGGACTTCTGCTGGGCTCACAGGGGTATTTGAGACACTCAAAATCTATGTTGGTTCGTGCGTTTAGATATTTTTTAATTATTGTTACAATATATTGTATGCGACATTTCGTAAATGTGATAAAAAATAACTTATGATGGCGCAAAACCTTTGTCATAATGCATACTTAATTATTCTTGAGTATTGCAAACATTTATTTGCTGATCTCTTGATAAACTACGTCCTTACTCGAAATCTTTGATATGCATAGTATTTGTGTAAATCAATATTTTTCATCTCATGGCGCTGCGGTGGCTGAATGGTCTTAAGCTCTCACTTTTCCCAATCATTGCTATCTCGTCTTTGTCTGCTTGGGTTCGAGTCTCTGATTCCGTCAATGTGGGTAATTCAAACAGCCGCTAGTATCTTCTCGTGCATCTTTAGTGAATAGGTAGTTCTTACCAGAGGTTTCCCCGGGTCTTTCTTCCGCCAGTTTACTGGCAGCCATATATAGTAAATATAAGTGCTGGGAAATGGCTTGGGACCTTAATACAGCAATAAAATATCATGTCGCTGGACAATTCAATGACGGTTTCCATACTTTAAAATACTTTCCATCCCAGCGGATGGACATTGTTAATTTGGAAAAGGAATGTCTGTTAAAGGAAATATATTAGACTAACCGTAACGATACATCTTATCCATTCGGTCTAATTCTAAACTTTTCGATCATATTCATTAGTAAGTTCAAAGAGTGTTTTGAATCTTCTTGCTTTGACGGCTTGGTGATTACAGTGATGATTGTAGTGGAACTATTACACTGTAAATAAATACTGATAAAAATATTGAAACAAAAGTATATAGAATACAAATATCACATTCTAAAATTATTTTCATGTTATTTATTTTGTAACTATTTTATTAAAAATATCAAATTACATTATTTTTTAAATTTTTATCTTTATTGTTTAATTCTAATTTGGGATACTGATAGAAACAGTAAAATGTTTTAAAAATATGTTTAAGTCTAAAGATAAGTTATCAATTCTAATTATATTAAATGAATAATAAATTATATATATATATTCCACTTTCAGAGTTTTTGATGTCAACTTTAAGGCTGTCTTCAACGTGTCTCAGGTAATTATTACACGTTCTTTAAATTATTTCATTATAATTGTCTAAATCACTAATGTTTATTTTACAAAGTGTTTATGCACAAAATATATGAATTCAAATATTTGGAAAAGAGATAGTTTTGAAAACAAGTCTGCAAGCTTTATTTGCAGATTGAATTAATATTGGCTTGTTGTACATGGGAAGGTGAGTATCGAGGATTTGAATCATATGACAACACCGAATCAAACGAAAATTTATTTGAGAAGAAGTTTTAATCATAACGAGTTGTGTTTACATTATTAAATAATAGATTATGGACAGAAGTTCAATAAAAGTCTTGATAAACAGGACAACCCGATTGTTATTTATTGTCTGGGTTGACCTTCTTTCCAGAATAAGTTCATGGCAAAACCGTTTTTGACACTGAAGAGTATCTACTTGCAGGAAGGGCACTGTTTGCCATTCAAAATCTAGCAAATTGAGAAATATAATGAACCTGAACTAGAGTGCTGACATCAGAATCTTTTTCAATTAGCAAGTAAAAGAGGATTTCCAAGCTACCATGACAGATGATTCTGATCAGGATGTAAATATTCTTTTCTGAGTCTTTGTAACTTATATCATGCAATTAAACAGCTTCTCTTTGATGTTGTAGATTGTGGCCAGAAGCATGGTAGAAAGAGGAAATGGAGGTGCTATTGTCAACGTGTCCAGTGTTGGTTCTAGAATAGCTCTCAGGAACGTAGGGTCTTATTGCGCTTCGAAAGGAGCAATGGACAGTTTGACTCAAGTCATGGCCACTGAACTAGGACCACATAAGGTCATCATTTATTTATGTTTCAATACTTAAGGTTTTAATAATTATACTCAAAATAGCGTGTTGGCTCAAAAAACTTTCATTTTACCATCGATACATACGACGTTTCTGTTATGGAGAAAATTGATAGCCACACTATTCACATAAGCATCCATGTTCAAGTGGGCAAATGGTACAGGAGGAATTCAAGACTGGGGTGACGATATCAGTACACAGAATATTATCTACTCACTATCGATACCTTGTGTTCTCTCAAAACTGAATTGAGTACATATAACATTTGAATTGAGCCATATGAGTAGGAAAGGTAGAAAGCTAACCAATGGGTTCTTGGGCGGTGAATGTCGTTTGTACTAATACTAGTTTTCAAAAGTTGTCATACCAATTGATGTATTGCTGATTATCTCCTTAGTTTACCTTAAAACCTCTGCAATGGAATATTTCTTTTGGATAACAGAGTGTATAGTTTCCTTTCTCTCTTTCCAGTAAATAAATCATACAACTAAATCATTCCAAATCAGTTTCTAGATCGACATATTGCATAAACTGATATAGTTTACTTGTATACTTCATTCTTTAAGACGCAAAACACACAAACGGCTAATCGTTTCTTAAAAACGTAAGAAAGATGCATTGACATGGTCGCACGTCTTGTCCTCCAATCACTAAGATGAATTGTAGAGACACGAACATAATGTTAACTAAATCATTATGTCTAACTACTCTCAGAATTACTTAAAAGACAACATTATTGATTTAAGCACAAAGATTGTATTTGCAGTGTGGCAAATCCAATCATTCCAAAGATATATACATGAATTAACTTGCGTAGGCGATACGTTGGATATATATATATATATATATATATATATATATATATATATATATATATATATATATATATATATATAATTAGTATGGACACGAACGCAATTAATTATTCGTTTTATTTAGATCCGTGTCAATTCTGTCCATCCCCATTTGGTTCCATCGACCGATATGGGGATTTCTGCAACCGGTTCGTTTCCACCTGGGACACTAGAATATATACTTTCTCGGATTCCACTCAACAGATTCCCAGGCAAGTATTATTTTTATTTTCGGAGAATATAATTAAAAGGATGAATGATGCCTCACCAAAGAGACAAATAGTTGCAATAACGACAACACTTTGAATAGGAAGAAAGGGACGTCTACCTTAAAATGATTTAGAAAGTAACAATATCTATATTTTAGTTTTGTAACAACTTCAGAATTTATACATTTTGCGATCATTTTTATTGCAAACAAAACTTGGTAAACAGCACACTAAAAAATATTCAGTATTACGTAACATTGTGTGGTTAGGTTATTTATCAATTCTTAAATCGTAGTATTATGCAACACAATTAAAAACAAAAAGATATTAGACGTTAATCGAAAAATGACAACTTTTGTTTGCTATTTGGGTTCTTTTTTTCATGAGTCCGGCTAATGAATACAAAGTGATCCTTTAAGCCCTCAATATCACATAGGCCGCTGTTATAATGCGATTTGTAAAACACGTAGACAAATGTATGCCATTCTTTTGCACCTTAATCGTTTCAAAAAAAAGAATTCAATATAATAAAAACTGTAGAAAACGTCGAATATTCAGAGGATTGTAGATTTATACAATTTCGTAACTTCTGTGTCATCGTGTAATAGGAATAGACACAATTACTATAGAAGACTTTGGGAATTTGTTCACGCTTAACAATACTGGTGTCTATCTATTTCATAAGAATATAAAATTAAAACGTGCAAACTTCAAAATGTTGAAAAAGAAAAACGTATGTATAATTGTAATATTATTAAATAACTAATGTTGACATATGTACATATATAACTAGATATTCACGAAGCTTACGAATTTATTAATGATTTCATTCTGAATAGAATTAATATCAAAATCATGTTTTTGGAGTTCATTTTGTTAGTACATTTGGACCTTGGCTTAGCTGTTGGTTTGCATATTGGACAGTCGCTTTAAGTAATTTATGGGGTTAATAAATGTTTCTTTTTTTATTTGTTTTTCATTTTGTATTTCAACATAATTTGTATTACATTTCGAGAGATCGAGAGATCGAGAGAGAGATATTTCTTATCATTCACACAAAGTACTTTCTTTTGTTTAGATGTGGATGATGTTGCCAACGCAGTGTTATTCCTTTTAAGTGACAAGGCTTCTAACCTGAATGGCATTGCATTGCCGATAGACGGAGGCTGTGAAGCAAACTGAAAGAACATGTACAAAAACGAGACGAAATTGAGCAACAGTTAATACTATTACATACCAAACTAAACATCGACACAGACTAAAGCCAGAAGAAATTACGCCAAACAGTAATTCTGTATTATAGAGTTGAAACTGGAGCAATGCAAGAATATAATTGAGCCAAACGGAATTTATACTGCATTTTAGAGTAAAACTGAACAAGTCCAAAGCCAGAAGAAATTAGTGAATACTATTACTATGTTGTAAAGCAAAAATTGAAACAGAAAAATTTGAGTAGAATTTGAATCTAATAATAATTCATCTACATTGTAGAGTAATTGTTAGGGACTAATACGTTAAGCTTATTTAGATTTGATAAACCGTGCGCAATTTCAAGCAACAGTTTCAATATTCACTGAATTGATGTTTATTGTCTAATGTCTGTTTCAGTGTTAATTGTATTGAGGTTTAAATAATAGTCTTTTAACATTCACTGATTGGAAGATCAGTCGATATAATCTGTTTTAAATCTCAATTGAGAGTCATTTATGCAGATCGGATTAATGTATTTGTAATGGTCATGCGGCAAGTAAATGTTTACTAGAACAAAAGAAAAGTAATTTTAGAATTCTTTCATACTTTGGGTCATTAATATTTACACGCCTTGGTTATGAATTGCAATGATACTACTAAACATATACTTCTTTTTGTTTGAACATTAACCTTAGCATTTGATGTAAATTGTTTGCTATATCTAAAGACTTCTATCAATAAAAAATCTCATACGTATAAAGTGTTTAAATATAATATTTTGTAATTGATTTACTATGTTTTATTATATGAAATATTTACTCCCAAGTGTAAGGTATCTTTTTCTGCTAGTTATTAAATGTTTATTGTGGTTCCAAACCAGTGGAATTTATGCAATGATGCATTGTAGTATTCATGTGGATGGATGCTTAAAAAACGTTGCCAAAAGCGATGGAAATGAGATTTGATTTATGAATAACTGCAGCAGTTCCGCTATTCATTTATCCTTTAGCACCACGAAACTAGATTTAAAATCGAGATGCTGCAAAACCTTACAAGAAACGTATCCAAAGGAACGTATCCAAAGAAACGAATCCCAAGAAACACATCCAAAGGAATGTATCCCAAGAAACGTAATCAAAGAAACATATTCAAAGGAACTAATCCAAATACACGTATCCCAAAGGAACGTATCCAAATAAATGTATCCAAAAAACGCATTAAAAGAAACGTTTTGAAAGAAACGTATCCAAGGAGATGACAATTGAACAAACTGCTTATTATCTACATTGTTAGAGGAAATTAGAAACGTACATTTGGGATTTCAAGCAAAAACTGATTTCTGCGATATTCGAGAAAGACTGCTTCCCATGCTGTTACTTGGAACAAGGGATCGTCGTTCATTGCTGAAGATGATAAACATATTAACTTTATACATATATTTCAGTATCGAGCAATACAAAGCTCGTTGGTGTTTGTTATAAAAAAACTTAATAGTACAAATCGACAATGTGAAAACGCTTCCTGATTAAAATCAGATCTCCACAGTCTAATGTGGAGATCTCCTAAGCGTGCACATCTATCGGTGACTGTCAGATATCCACGAAGGTCTGTTGAGTTCTGATTTTAATCAGATTGTTTCAGAAAGCGAATATGATGAAGGCAGTGTCGTAGCTGGGTCATAAAAGGTAAAAATATTAAACAAGATGACATTAATTTAAACAACAAAAGGCAGTACAAATTTACAAGCTTCAAGGTGACCTTGAGAAGTTTTAAAAGATAAATATTAATGAAAATCGGATAGACATCGGTACAATAATCATCTTGTACAAGATACCTTCAAACTGAGAAGAAAGTGAGTAGTCATTTCAACAACTGGCTAGTATGTATCGGAAAATGTTGTTCTACTAAATATAAGCCGATATAGAACGGTTGTTATAGGAATTGTTTCGAAATTTTTAAAGTAATATTATTTTGCAGAAAAGGATTCGAACATGATGAAGCTCTCCTGGAACAAATGAATAGGAATACGTTTTGTTCCAGTACTCTTTATTATTCGTGTCGACACTTTCGTTTGCCCTCGAAATGTTGTGCTTTCGAGAATCTCTCCTTCGTAGAGTCCTTTTGTCACTTACAACTACAGAATTGTAGAATTGTGAAACGGAATATAAGAGTTAGGGATCAGATTGACAAGTGGCAGATTTGTTCAGAACGTGATTATTTTGCGTGTTCGCATGTTTTCTTTGCAGGATGGACAATGTGGAAGCCAGAACTTGACAACCAATTCTCAAGGCACGTGATATTATAGGAATTATTTGTTAAGCAGGGGTATCAATTTAGCAAGCACCAACTCCCCATCCACTCCAAAAATGATCCCAAAACAAACGTAATGCATCCTACAAGCATTTCTCACGTTAATAATGTTGAAATTATACATGCACACGCTTAAAATGCAGGAGCTTCTATTAATTTCAGCCAACAAGTCCTTTTTATGACTTGTTTCCCATGCTGCCATTCCTACCTTCTAGTAAATGATATCCCTGAATCTTAGCGTATTTTGATAGACAAAATACTGACCAATTTGAATTTGAATAAAAGCTAAGCACTAGTTATGAGTTTATCAGTCGTAACTGAGACTCCATTTCCTACTACTGGTCTCTCCTGTACAGGTAGGATAGGTACTAATCCAGATTTTCCCTGAACATTTTTGAATGACTGTTTTTACAACTTTTCATTTAATATGAACTAAAGGTGACACTTGGAGCAGCAGAGAGGGTGAATCAGACATGGTTTCAAACAAAATTAAGGCTTCTATGGCTGAGTTCCCTTAGGGGCTAGGGGTATATACCAGCCATAAAGACGTATTTATGTGTTATGGAGAGTGATCGGGACATAAAAAATCGAGAGAAAAAATTTAAAAAAAAAAAATAAGTCTCCATTTGCCAAATGGGGACTTAGTGATTTTGTCCTTGCAAGGGTCTCCGTTGGGTTAAAAAAACTCACCCGTTGATTATCAAGTCCGATACGATATCGTGTTCGAGGGTCTTTACGATTTCAACCGAATATTTGATCAAGTCCGATACGATATCGTGTTCGAGGGTCTTAGGATTTCACAAACAGACTAATTTGTAAAACCTCGCCTTGTAAATCAATCAGATTATTGGACTGGTCAGTGAGTTTGAAATTAATTCTCGTTAATGAATCATTATGACATCGCATATAGACTGGATTCACCGGAGACTCAATTATTAAAAATCCTGGAGGAGCTGTTGGTGCAAATGAATATAGAATATATCCCTGCTGAGCTTGATTTGATCGTTCGAGATTAATTTGATAGCTTCCTTCGATGACATCACATACTAAATTGAGCGCAATCACCGATGAAATATTCACGTTGAACGGGGCTATATGTCTACCACCGCCTTCTGGGTCATTATTATGTTTGAGGATTTTCATTTCCAGTGATGTTGATTTTCTCCATGCATCATGAATTATTTTAAAACCAACATCGATGGCGTCACTGAGAAGTTTTTTTTAGTTCTGTTTCGTTATATCCTGGTAGTTTGACTGTTGCAATATCTTTTACGGGGATTTTATAGTCTGTTGCAAATGTTGTTCTCGATAGGGGATTATCGTCATCTAATATATCCTGAATAATTTTCAAATTTAATTTTTTAATATCGTCGATAATTTTATTGCATGTTTCTACGACACTGATCAATTCATCTCGGGTAAGAGAGCCGGATTTAAGAGATATTAACAACAGTGAAAAATCATTATTCATTGCTGTGAAATTTTCAACGATTTTAGGTTTGTCAATAAAATGATATCCCTCTATGCTATCCCCATCCTTCTCTTCCCCAGTTGGTTGGTATCCGATACCAAAAAAAATCTATAGTAATTCTGTGATCTTTATAGCTTTTTACTGGATTATCAAATTTTATCCTGTCGGTGATATAATCAGTTTTTTGTGGTTCAGGTATTTGATGAGCTGTCTGAGGTGGTAATTCAGGCCATCCTAGTACGGTTCTTATAGAACTCTGATAGATATCTACGACGTATCCTTCTGTGCTTATTTCAATGGCAGACGATAATGTCGGTTCATGAACCGTTATAGCGATTTTCTATTCTTTTCCAGTAATAGATTTTATTCTACGTTGAAATTCGTTATTGATTTGTTCAATTTGATATGACCTTGTTGGTATTGAAACAACGTTCCAGTCTGGGGTACCGTCGTCTTTATTCTTATTTGCAAATACCAAGGAATTATTGGGTTGTTGACCACCAAATGATTTTGATCTGATATTAGGCCAACTGTGATACACTCGTAATTTTGCTAGCGCTATCTCCTTCACGGGGACTGGGATAGGGAAATTCACACTGAATTCTGGATTCGTTGAGGTTATTGAGATCATGCTTGTTTGTACTGGGTTGGTGTTCTCCACTATTTGTTGAAGTAATTCCACCGGTGTTGTCATTGTTATTATACTGTTGTTGTATTTCTAATTTTGATATCGCGGAATCATAGACACGTACCATCACTGAGAACTCACTATCTGATATCGTTGAGGTGTTTGAGATCATGCTGGTTTTCGGGTTTGTGTTTTCCAATTCCATCGGTGTTGTCATTGTTATTATACTGTTGTTGTATTTCTAATTTTGACATCGCAGAATCATAAACACGTACCATCGCTGAGAACTCACTATCTGATATTAATGTGTCATCGAGTTACGACGATATCATCGAGGATAATTGCGAGTATGCGGTTGATACAACATGAAATTGAATTAAGTAATCTTGCAGTTTAATCTGGCTGCATGATAATATTTTTTTTGTAATCCCGGTTGATATATCCGCGATTGTAGCCGCCACAGAAATGCAAATTGGAACTACGACTGGGGCAATCATTGTAATCGATGCAAGTATTATTCCGGCACCAGCCAGAGCGCCTGACACCGAGTACATAGTAACATCAATTGCGGTGATTCTTCGTCGGTAGTTTTTTTTTTATTTGATACTCCTCGGCGAGGGTTTTGAGTCTAGTTTGAAATTCTCTGACCTGATCATAGCGATATTGCGATGATGAAATCATTTTATTCCAAAATCAGTTTACGATTTCAATTGAAACCGTTATTTACTTAAATCTGCTACGAGTTCCATATTCCATGTTACTGAAACCCTAACCAAATTTTTATCAGTAGATGTTATCGTGAAATTTTCAGTTGTATCCTTGTCAATGATCGTTGAAATCGTATTGTTGACCCCGGATGAACTTGACGATGAAATATTGAATTGAGTCGTTGTTACTAGTGTTAATCGATAAATACCTTTAACGGTTGCAGTGATATCTAATTTGTTGTTTGTAGGTGTCCACGCAAATGATCCGTGTTGGATCGTGTATACTACGTTATTAGTTTTCTCATGAGGAATTTTTGTATTTTCAATGATTGTTATCATCCTCAGAAAATCAGTTTTGATGTCTTCGATGAAGTTTTTCGTCTCATCAATAAATGAATTAATTTCTGCGATAGATGGTGTAACTACAATCGGAGACCCAAAGAACTTATGAACGACATTTCTACGAAAATTATTATAAGTTTTCAAATGATCGTCAAATTCCTTATCGTATTCAGTGAATCTATCTGTAATAGTCGAGAAGAGTACACCCGGTTTGAGTTTACCCTGATCGGAAAATAACACGATAGTATCCTCGATTGCGTTTCGTTGTTTAACCAAAATATCATCCAACGACACATTACTGGTTTTCAGTTTGCCCTGGCGATCTTGAAATACAACTATTTCATTGGGATCAACACTTTCTAAATTCAACGTCTCAGCTATTTCATCTTCGATTTTATTTTATATCACCGGTTGCAACGCCATCGGGTTTGGGTTTCAGAGGTCTTCCCCAAATATCAATCATGTTATTGTAAAACTCTCTCTCTAAAATCTATGATTTTCGCCAGCGATTACTAGTGTATTCATTTACGACAACATGTGGTGGTTTTCCCCTTGGGTTACCCAAAGAGTTAGAAATAGCATCAAGAACATTTAATACTTCGCTGCCACATATTGGTGGATCAATCATCGTTTGTGTTGGTAGCGTAGAATACCAAGTCTTTATTGGAAAAGTTTTTATATAACGCATAAACTCTTTTGGCGGGGCTAATCCATATGAATCAAAGTAGACAATCCCACGTGGATCAATAGCGTATGCAACCCAGTGAGTTCCAGGTCCGGTGCTGTTATCGAGATTAATGATACCGGTTTCAATGTGATTAGGTTGTGCTGGTAATTGATCCTTCATAAAAACACCTCTAAAGTTTTTAATCGCGAGTTTTTTTAGCAGCATCAATTAAATCAAAATTGGACATAGGAACCATAGGTTCCCGAGTTAATAAACCGGTCCGTCCTAGTCTTAGACCCTTTCCGCTGTACCACGAATACGGGGTTCCTGGTAGTCTTAGACCCTTTCCCCTTTTTTTATAACCCTGCCCTGTTGCCTTTTTTAGTGCCATTCCTGCCGCGGTAACAACAGCCCCTAACGCTGCCACTTTAGCTACCGCTGGGGCTGCTGATGCAATCAACGCTGGAATAGCAGCTAACAACGGGAATATACCACCTGATTTTATCATATTTTTGATAGCAGCCGCAGAAATAGTAATCTGGACACCTTTTTCTGCTACAAGTGCATCATTTAAATGTTTTACTGGACGAGTTGTCAGTGACAATTTATTTACCCCACCATTCATTTGATTGGGTTTCAGTGTTATTGTGGTTCCACATTGCTTAGCTGATTTGGATTGCAATTTTTTTAATTGACCAGGTGTCAAAGACACATTGATATGACTATACGACATTATACATAATAGATTAATTCTAAATCGAGAAAATTGTTTACGATTTGAATTACATGTTTTTGGAAAAATCCGAAGGATTTTCAATCATAGATTTTCTACAGGCGCATCTACCACTCTCATTCTTCCTCCAACACCTTCGAGTAGCATTGATTTGTCACTGAGAATGACAGCAACTGCTCTATAATTAGCAATAGCACCACGAGTCACATTAGCTCTAAAATGTATATCAACGACGGACTGTCTTGTTAAATCAAGATGTTCCAGCGAAAAGTAATAGATCGGATACAGATTCTTAAAGTCGTATTGTGATATTTGCAGACCAGTATCGACATTTTGATCGCGTGCCATAAACGACAACAATCTATGATACACGCGTGCAATATGATTTTGACCGTAATCAAGTTGTACATCTTCAGATGGTTCCTGCTGGCCGTTTATTCTCAGTGAGACGTCTTAAACACCTAATGGATCAAATATCATATGACTGAAACGTTGATCGCCAACTCGTGTGTTATCCTGTAACGCAATAAATATATGACGTGGAGCAGCAATGCCTTGTTTTGATGCTAGATTCCACGTGAATAACCCGTTGATATTTGATTGTTTAACATCCGTGGTCACTGATAACCAACTCAACAACGACTTTCCTCCTTGGTCCATAAATGATAGTAATCGTCCTTCTGCGGTGATTGATGGAGTCAACACTGGCATCCACAATGATATTTTTGTTAAAATGACTTTACCAGCATCAGCATTGGGATTTGCATTGTCTGCTGGAATCCTCCAAATTGCGTCATTATCATCACTCTTTCGTACAAGCGCTACTGTATGCTTCGCCCCGTAGATAACTTTTCGGACGTTTCTACAGAATCTAAATATATGATGCAGTGGAATCGCGCATGAAAATAATTTACGCCGCCTCTCCAACATTGAAATACGTGTTTCAGCTCCTAGATTGAAATTAACATCGTTGTTTATAATCATATCCTCGGCATCAATATTAGCGGTACCAGCATTATTCTTTGGTCGTCTTACAACAAATTGATTTCCTCCAGCGGTATTTTTAACATCTTTTGCAAACATCATAGAAGGTCCCGCCGATCTTGTATAATCATCAGAATATCTCGCTAACCCGATTATTGTTGTAGCCACATCAACATCGCGATCTATAGACTCGATTTCTTTTCCATTGATGAGATACCTAGCACTCTCAAATAGCGCCATGATACCATTATTGACAAACCCGACTTGAGTACCAGCTGGATACGGTGCTGGTACAGCAGGAGTATCAGCAGATGTTACAAGTTCACCTTCTACTTCAATAAACGCTTCAGCGGGTAGAAAGTATTTACTGGTATCATGGACTTGAAGTTCAATTCGCGATCGACTATTTGAGTCTATTGCATAATAGGCGTAATATTGATAATCGCGTACAGAATAATCCTTGCCAACTGGGGCGTCTATATCAAACGCTGGATCATGTGACTTTTTGAACATTTTATTCTATTTATCAGAGTCTTAATCGTGAAATCGTAAACGAATTTCATCGTATAAGAATCGTAGGATTTCATCGTGGAAAACGCTAGCGTGAAAATCCGTAGGATTTCATCGACGTGGCTTTTTAATGCCGCTTCCTGCTATCATATTTGCAATATTGCATTGGTCGGGAGTTATCAACGACGCTAGTTTTTCATCTACTGCGTTATTTATAATTTTACTAACACTCGCAGGCATTTCCACTGTAGACGGTAACGGTTTCTTTTTTCGTCTAACTAATGATGTTATTTTATTCTTCGCGGCTGAAAACGCTTTACCGGCAAGATCTCCAACAGCACTGATACCCTTATCACGAATAACATCAATTGCTTTCATTGATAATTGTTTAGCTAACGGCATCACTTTTGGAGCCATTCTTGCAAATATCCCTGCAATTGTATTACCTAAACCATCACCATAGTATGCTCTATAAACTGGAAACCGTGAATTAACTACATAGACGGGGGTTGGTTTATCATGATTGTAGTGTATGATCATTATTTGAAATCAGAAACAATTTTTCAATTTTAAACAATTTGTCAATTGTAAATTCAATCACCATGATACCCACTTTCCACTAACTCGCCAATGAAATCTCGATATGTGCTGATATCCATGATACCACCCTGAAATAACCGTCTACAGATATCAGCTGCTTCATTAATTATTTCCGGTGAGTTTTTTCCAGCTCGGAACCCTCCTACAAGAACTTCTAATCGTGATATATCACTGAGAACACTACCAGGACAGAAACTCTTTGAGTTTCCAACGCTAGCGTGAAAATCCGTAGGATTGTTCCCAACTAGACCTCTCCCCTGAAATTCCTTCTCATCGTATGACTGTCTTATTTGGAGTTCAAATTTTTTCTTAAAGTCTCTGTATTCCTTCATCCTTCTATCTAAACTCCCAGTATTTATTTCATACAATATATCAGCCCATTCATTATGTGACATTCTATAATCCGTATAATTGTCCGTGAAAAACTTCTCTTGTGAATCATAGCTGTTAGCAGCAAATTCACCTAAATTGTCTATATCCTCGTTGAGAATTCGTTTTTTAGCGCTATCGGTAAATATAATTGATTTAGGTAGTCCACTTAGTCCACTAACTAGTTGTTGTTGTTCTGAAGCGGTTGATATATCCTGAGAAAGTGTTTTTAATGATTTTTTTGTTTGTTTAGTTCTTTTTGCTATTTTTTCTAACACAGGAAGAAAAGACTCTTCTTGTTTTTTTCCTTCTTCAGAGATTGTTGACACTATCTGTTTCGTTGCTGTGGTTACTGGTTTAAGCAATTCTTCAGATCCCACAGCAAAATCCGTTTGTAAACTCTGTCGTTGTTGCAGTTTATTCCTTACAGAGTCCCGAATTGGTATAAATCTCTTGATTGCATCTAGTCGTTCACGAGCCAATCGGGTCGTTAATGCTTCATTGACCATTATTTGAAATCGTAAACAATTTTTCAATTGTAAAACAATTTTCCGAACCTGACCTAACAGACAAAAACACTTTTCAGTTAATTCGACACGTCGGATGATTTTTAACACGATCATAGAAGCGTTATTTTGTTGTTTTAAGGGCGTTATCATTGATGAGGAAAGTCACATAATTGTATATAAAATAAATAATACTGACACTTTCCTCACTTTTTGTTACATGACAGACATGTCATATGATTTTTAACACCACCGTAGAAGCGTTATTTTGACATTTTAACAGCTCTATCATTGATGGCGAAAGGGTGAAATTCCTTATAATAATTATATTTTCACCCTTTCGCCATTTGACATTTGATCAATCGGAATCATCATTTCGACTAAACCATCCATTAACGGCCTATCGATTTTTTATTCAGTGTGTGTGAAATATTTTTTATTCAGTGTGTGTGAAATATTTTTTTTCCACTAATTTTGACATTTTCAATCAAAAAATGCTAAAAAAATGAAAATCTCTCTGAGGTCGGCCACAATCAAAAAACGACGAGGGTCGGTCGGTCACGGTCAAAATCGTTCATTTTCTTGAATTAACGCTCGTAGGCTTCTAATTTTAGAATTAACCTCTTTTTTCAATTTGTATTCGCTACCCAATTTTTTTCGTATTCCCTCTACGATAGTATATAACGGGACAAACACACTTACTTCACTGGAAAATGAAAGAGAGACCCGAATAGAATTCTGAATTCTTTTGATGAGTGCATATTTCTTTGGTAGCATATACTTGTTATTGTTAACTCCGTATTCTATATCCTGAAAATCCGACATGATTTGATTAGGATTTAACCCATCTGATAGTTTGATATCCTGACTTTTCAGTTTTAAAATTTCGGCTATAACGCTATTCATTTTTTCAGAATTCATATTCTTTAACAATTCTATATTTCTAAATGAAAAATATGAATGACTTAGACATAAATAAATTGAATTTTTTGTTCGCGATTTTTTGAAATTGCCGTCTTGGTTATTCCCTCGGCAACAGAAGATGGATAAATATCGAAAAATTTACCGGCTTCATTCATAGATGAAAATATTTTTTCTTCGTTAGTTGTATGCAAAGATTTTACTGGCTTCGCTTTTTTCGAGTATTTCCCAGTCTTTCCTCGTTTGGTATTCTCACTTTGTGTGATAGCTTGCAGATTTGATAAAAAATTGTTCTTTGGATTAGAATCCTTGTGATCAATAACAAAATCATCTTTGATCAATCCACGGAAACATTCATACACGAAACGATGATTGAGATATCTCTTCTTTCCAGCGCCAAACATCAAATACCCCATACCATTATCCCACCCAACTGGTTTCTTCAGTCTGCGGTTTCTTACGATACCATCACTAGATGCTTCATAATTTGTAATCAGGGTGTGTGGTCTGAATTCTTGGTTCATTCGTATAATAATACTATTTGTCTAATTCATTGTTTGGTCTAATGATTACATCTTTTGAGAATCTTTCGATGTAGTCTTGAGGAGTTCTTATGACTTTGTCGCTGACTTTGTCCTTGACAGAGTCAAGGTCAGGGTCAGAATTTTTGATTGAGTTTTTAACGGAATCTTTGATTCTTTTGTCATAATAACGCTTCAATTCCCTGTATCGTTTGCCACCACAATTCAGACATAATTGTGATTTCCCCCTGACCCCAACCCCACATCGTACGCAGGATAACGGACCAAGGCTACCACGTCGAAAACTTTGCATATGATACTCACAGAATTCATTTCTGCATGATTCGTTACACGGTGTCGTCGATCCAATCATAAGCCATTTGCAGTGATTCATTATATATAAATCTTTCATTTAAATGTTGGTTTTAATTATAGTATGAAGAAGTTGGAGAGATTATCGAAAATTACACCTTGGAAAAATGCTCAATTCAATCCTGATAAGGAGTTTGAGAGATTATTGTAGATTAATCCTAGATTAAATCTCGATATACCAAAAAAAAGTCTAGTAGACGGTAACATGAAGGAGTTTAAGAGATTATTGAAAATTAATCCTAGATTTAATCTCGATAAACCAAAAAAAACGTCTAGTAAACGGTAACGATAAACCGAAAAAACGTCTAGTAGACGGTAACATGAAAGAGTTTAAGAGATTATTGAAAATTAATCCTAGATTTAATCTCGATAAACCAAAAAAAGTCTAGTAAACGGTAACGATAAACCAAAAAAGGTCTAGTAGACGGTAACATGAAGGAGTTTAAGAGATTATTGAAAATTAATCCTAGATTTAATCTCGATAAACCAAAAAAACGTCTAGTAAACGGTAACATGAAGGAGTTTAAGAGATTATTGAAAATTAATCCTAGATTTAATCTCGATAAACCAAAAAAAAAAACGTCTAGTGAAGGAGTTCAAGAGATTAATGAAAATTAATCCCGATAGAATCTCTGAAATGAAGGAGTTCAAGAGATTATCGAAAATTAATCCTAGATTTAATCTCGATAAACCAAAACGTCTAATGAAGAAGTTTAAGAGATTATTGAAAATTAATCCCGATAGAATCTCTGATATGAAGGAGTTCGAGAGATTATCAGAAATTACGCCTTGGAAAAATGCTCAATTCAATCTTGATAGAGTTTCTGATACACCAAAGAATAAAATTCTTGATAGAGCAATGATTAGTAAAATCAAAGACTGTTTTAATGAATTCAAGCGTGATGGAGCATCTCATTGTTGGTCAACATTTCGAATTGATGGCCGTGTTGACGCTACCATGAATGATGAAAAAGCAGCAGTGATAATCTCACATCTTTCGCAGAAAAGGTATTTTTTTCAGAATAAAATTCCTTATCCGTGACGAAACTGGAAATTGGATCATTAGGGATAAATACGAACCCATTCTCAAGGATAAATAAACTGTCACAGTGAATCAAGATTCCAAACCAGGAATTTTGACTGGAATTGACAAACCATACTACGAAAGATCTTATCCTGTAACAGCAGTTGTTTACGGGATATATCCGTTAAATGAAAAACCTGATATTGCAAAACTAGCACCAATGAAATATTCTTTGCAACTCAATTGTGTAGCAACACGAATAATAGAACACTTCACAAATGCATCTCGAGGAAATAAACTAACTGATCTGCGACGTAGGAAAATAACCGAATGGGAATTAACGGTGAAACAGAATGGGGCAACAATTCAGGATATAATCAAATTAGAAACATCATTGAGATTTCCAATATCAGTAACGACAATAACCGGAGAAGTATTATACGAATCGAAATATCAATCACAAGGAGCGCCAATCCAAATTATTGATCATAACGAACACGCGTGGTCATCTGCAGTAACAATATTCCCACGGGATAGAACCGTAAAATATATTTCCCCAACAGAAGAGTGTTTTACCGAGCAGAAATTATTTGATGCTATTTACAATTTGAGTAAAGAAGACCCTGTGTCAATGTGGCTATTTCATGGTGCTTCAGACGATGAATGTAGATTTGATCAGTTTGTAAGACCCAACGGAGAATTGTACCGTACTGAAGAGATGCATAACCAAATGAAACAACTAGCTAGTGAGTTTTCTGGGGGGGGGGGACAACGATCAATTTTTAACAAAATGTTTTTCACTTCCCTCTGTTGCAGCACATTTTGCCAGGAAGAAAAACTCGTGGAAACCAACGCGAAGTGAGTTTTTATCAGATGTCAGATTGAGCTGTCTTGAATACAGCCATGGAGGGTTATGGAATACAAAATACGACACTGAAACCGTTATTTCCGTTGATATGATTGCGTGTTATCCAGGGAGTTTTCTCGGGTATGGAGAGTGTGCTAGATATTTCAAACGATTTGGACACCCCACACACGAAATGGCCCGTGTTGCTATTAATGGGCCACTGCCTGATTTTGATTTAACAGGATTCGCTTGTGTAGTATCATTTGAATTGGCTGAAGGACTTCATCCGTGTAGTTATCTTTGGATTGGTAAACACATGTCTGAAAAACACTGGATGCCAATAGTGCTATTGAGATATATGATTGATTGTGGGATGTTACAATCGTTAATTTTCAGTGAAGCGATTATATCCTACCGAGCACAGAAATCAGTCTGGTTACCACAACCTGATCTAGAAAAAAATAATTAGCGAACAGCGAAAACTGTTTCCAGATTTTAATGAACAACAAATCATGGATTGGTCCAAACAGCTATTTGAAATCAGAAACAACGAAGCAAAAGATCTCAGTAGAAGAATAATCGGTAAATTTACCCAGGGTGGTAAATACGACAATACAAGATATTCTTCACGGTTGATTATAGACAACTCTGAATACGATTTTGTAATCGCGGATCTAACGAATAAGGGGATATATGTCAATCGTAAAGACGCATTTATGTCCGATGGAACCAAATTAGGTACAATTGTTACCTACAACGATGGATACAATCCGCAGTACACACATTTGAGAGCTTCTATGCTCGGTTATGCTTCTATTAATCTGTTTTCGATGATTAATAAATTTCCTAACACCGCAGTTAGAGTTGCCACTGATTCATTTTACATAAATAGCAAAATGGCTGAATTCATAAATTCCTTGGCAAGTGCCTCACAAAGTGAGGGGGACAAGAATTGGGGATCATGGAGAATTAAGCGAGAAATGCTTCATGATTATATTCAATCAGCAGATGTTACAATTGAAAATAATTATCGGAATCTCAAAGAGATTCAATCAGAATTTTCTAATGCACCACCGTGTTCTGTTCCAATCTGTAGATATAAAACAGTTTATTTAAACGGTTGTGGTGGGTCAGGAAAAACAGCTCGTGCAATTGAGTTATTCCGTCGGAAGTCCAACATGATTGTTCTAACACCAATTCACAGACTTGCAAGATAAATGATACAACGAGGAGTAAATGCCTGTACTTATCACAGTTTCTTTCGATGGAAAGGAGATAAATGGACTCCTGAGCGTATGGGCTAGAAATGTATTCCTGAAATCATCATTTGGGATGAAATATGCACAGTATCATTAGAGGTATTACAAATATTTCTCGAGTGGTTGTTATTGAAAAATACAAAAGTCGTCATGTGCGGTGATCACGGCCAACCACCACCATTTGTCGGTAAATCCCCACATGAATGGCTAAAGGGTTTTGTAGACTATTATGAAGAAATTACCACTGATTACAGATCCCTTGATGAAAAATTACGAGAATTTAAGAAACTAATTAGATTACAACCGGATAGAATCCAATGTGAAATAGCGTGTGAAATAATTTCGGAAACTCCATTAAAAGATTTCTGGGAAATGTGGAGACCAAATGATTTGATAATTGCAAGTAGAAAAATAGTCAGAGACACACTTCAGATGAAGTTATTTGAATTGCATAAAAAAAGATTTGCAACACTTCCAGTACCGTTATGTTATAGGCCATCGGATACACGAAAGCAGAATATAGAAGTTGATTTTCAGGACAGCGTGAAAAACAAATTCTCGTATTAAATTATATTGTGCTGGTTGATATCAGCGTCGTTGAAAATGCATTGCGTGCTAATAAATCCCCGTGGACGCTAGGATACGCAGCAACAATACATTCTTCACAGGGATTAACTATATCGGATACAATTGTTTGGATGGTAGATAATCGCATCGAATGGTCAAATTTAGTTTATCTCGCAGTATCCAGAGTACGAAAAATAAATCAGCTTCGAAGAATTGTCCTTGAAAATCCTAATGACAATGCAATAAGTGATACTGTCAGCGCCGATGATATAATCAGAAAAAAACTTTCTGGTTATAAACAGCAGGATAAAAAAAAATAAACGAGAATTTGACATCGATGCTGAATTAATAATGACGTTGAAACAGCAACAGAATAATCACTGCGCGAGTTGCAATTGTATAATGAATTGGTGTTGATCAGATAGGGATTCTCGCCAATTTACCGTCGACAGAAAGAATAGCAGTATTGGTCATACCAGGGATAATGTGATGCTGACTTGTCTTGAGTGCAACAGACGAAGAGGTGCTAGTCAAGACCCCGCGGAGGTAATTGAGTATCCTCGGGTATCACTTGCAGTTGTTGTCGAGTAAATCCTCGTTAAGGGGCAGTTGAATCCAGTTTATAGACTGGAGGTGTACCCGTAGATCGTGTTATACTAGATATCTTGTGTGCAGTAACACTCCAAATAGGATCAGTAGCCCTTTTTCTGCCACCTTCGAGTTCTCCTGGTTCGTATAAATACCTAACAGTGATATTACTACCAAGAATTGGTTGGGAAACGCTAGAATCTCTTTGAATTTCCATTTTCTTTTTAATCGCGTCGTTAGGTTTCATGTTGATTGTTCTAGTAATCTCATTATTCAGTGCGGTAATCACAGCTGGTAACCTTTTGACCCATTCACGGGATCTTTTTTCTTGGATGAATTCTTTTGCGTATTGATATCCAAATAACCGCTCAGCAATCGTCCGATTAAATCGTTCAACAATTGCCTGATCGCGATGTAACGCAGTATGTCCTCGTCTGATGGTGACATTATGATGTTTCATTGTTAATAACACTGCACCCTGAAATTCCTTGCCAGGATCAACTTGTAATAGATTTGGCCAACGCAGAGGACCCTTTCGATAAATCCTTTCAAATGCAGAAGCTACTTCAGTGATTTGTTTTTAACGGTTCTGCTTGTTTGTATCGACTTGCAATATCAACTACAGTTAACGCGCGTTTGTAACCACCATCATGAGGTAAAAATAATATATCAGCCTGATGAACTTCATTAGGAACAGTCACATCAAAATGCGAGTAATTAATTTGTTTAGGCGGTGGTACATAAATTTGCCATATCGCCTGTTTGGATAACCAATTAGCCGCAGTGTTTTTTTTCACTTTTGCAGCGCTAGCGAGTTTATTGATTGCTGCTTTACCCCGCCAGTATCCTTTTGGAGAATAGTAAATAGATTCCATGTTGTTATTAATTATCAGCACCTAACATCAATTTGCTTTTCATAGCCGGTTTTATTAACCATGAAGCTAATTTTTTTTTGAAAGATTTATCAAGAATAGCATTTAACGCATGAATTAATTTCACATCTGCGAGATGCCTGTGTTGCAAATTGCTGCTTTTATATGCGACATCATGTGCGTGACACGCCCTATCAATAGCGTTTATTGGTTCTTCACCACGTCGAGGTTGGTTTTGATCATCAAGTCTGATATCTAATCGTTTTCCGGGACCACAGTAGCTATATCCTGGAAGGTGCTTTTCTCCGGGGTACTTTGCCCATGGGGTTCCAGGGAGCTTTGCCAATTTGGCTGCGAGATCACCTCCTCGTTTTTTTTTAAAGGTTCCTTGGGTTTACCAAGGGAAACAAATCTAAATTTCTTTGTACTACATTGTACGCATTTACCAGAAAGCGCTGATTGGTTATTTTTAGTTGTAATCGTCGTCAAGTCATCTGTGCCAGTACGCGTTTTACACTTCACACAATATAGATCCATAATTTATGTATAGAGATATGAATATAATTGATTGTTTAGCGACTAAAACAAGAGAACCAGTTAAGCATCACGCAGCGCTACCAAACTCTATCCGCGCGATTATAATCGGGCCATCTGGATCCGGCAAGACGCAATTGTTACTCAATTTAATAATGAGATGGATGAAGTGGGATAAGTTGTATTTAATTGCCCCTAGCGTAGATGATCAACGATGCTATGAAGTGTTAAAGGATTTGAACGAGAATGCATCAGAAATTGCCGGCGAGGGTATTATTGAATTTATTACAGATATTGACGAGGCACCATCAGTAGAAGACCTCGATGGAAGTATCAACAATTTAGTTGTATACGATGATGTAATGTTAGATAAAAAAAAACCCCAGCTAGGATCTTTTCCAGAGGTAGGCATAAAAGCACTGATGTGATATATGTCACTCAACGCTACACACAGATTCCAAAAGTGATCAGAGATAACTGCAATTTATTGTGTGTATTTAACGGAGTTGATACTCATACGCTTAGAAATATTTGGCAAACTTCGTGCTGCGGTGATATGGATCATAATCGATTTAGAAATTTCTTTAGTGTTGCTCAATCAAACCCACACGGATTTGTCACAATAAATTTAGCAGACCATTGAACACGATATCGTATCGGCCTTGATCAAATATTCGGTTGAAATCGTAAAGACCCTCGAACACGATATCGTATCGGACTTGATAATCAACGGGTGAGTTTTTTTTTAACCCAACGGAGACCTTGCAAGGACAAAATCACTAAGTCCCCATTTGGCAAATGGAGACTTATTTTTTTTTTTAAATTTTTTCTCTCGATTTTTTATGTCCCGATCACTCTCCATAACACATAAATACGTCTTTATGGCTGGTTTATACCCCCAGCCCCTAAGGGAACTCAGCCATAGAAGCCTTAAGTTTGTTTGAAACCATGTCTGATTCACCCTCTCTGATGCTCTTGGGCATAACCTCTCTTGACTATTACGAAGGAGTAAGCATCACGTGACAGTGACGAGAATTGTTATTTATATCCCACCATACTATGTCTCAGTAGAAACGAGTTTGTAGCTGAAACGTGTGAACTGTTGAGGATACAAAAAAGAATATTCGATTTGATTGAAAGCGAGTATTGGTGACTGGAGCCGGTAGAGGTATATTTATAATGGCATGCGATATTTGTAATCGGAGACCGTATAGGTATTTCAATAATTAGGGATGTCATAAGATTTATATGTTGGTCAGAACACATTTGTGACAGAGAGCAAATGAAGCATTAAATTGATTACAAAAAGGGCTAAATTGATGTAGAGGTATTAATGAGATGCCTGTTTTTGTTGTTTGTTTTGTGTGGAGAATTTTCAAGTTGCGTATTATACATTGCAATACAACCTGCCTTTTACATTTCAGGCATAGTATGGACTTGGCAGCAACCGTATTTCGATGTCATTTTTAGTTCATATCACGCACTAATGCATAATTGTAGTAAGAATCCTACAGAGCATGTTTTTTTTTTTATTTAAGAATTTGATTTGAACATGCCCGATAAATGTCATATATTCACTTTATTTGTATCCTCATACTTCAATATTCATGAGAAAGTTCATTACACGACCCAATAAGTCATACGGCAAAAGCAACGTTAAATCACGTAGATATTGTTGGGCGAAGACAACCTAAAGTTATGGTCCATTACAAACCGGTTTGAATGTCATGCGCCATTGATGCCAAATAAATACATGTTTTCTACCTTGTTATGTGCTAGGCCCAACGTCACATTTTTTTGACCGAGGTTTGTACATGGCTATCACTGTAAAATTCCATAGAGATTTATAAGTTTTGTTTTGATGTTTTCTGACGACATTTAGGGCGCAGAACATTCAACAATCAAATCACGATTTAACAGACTTTGGAAACACGGTTTTAACATTGAGGTTTTAATAAACATTTCATATTTAATTTGTTCGGAATAAATGTTCATAGATGACCCTTTTGAAGCGACAGTTTATATGTCCAAATTTAATGCCACATCCACCTGCATATATAAAACAATATAAAAAATTACACAAACCAGACGAGGTAAAGAAATGTCTATATTATCGGATAGCTATAATAGAACAAAGCTTAAGAATATTATTGACCTTCCCTGAGATGTCAAGGGCAGTTCAAACCCAAATTAAGTCTATGCACCCCAACAACAAATTCTGCAGGCCAGAAGGTACAAGTAATGCTTAAAGTGCAAACATAATCCCTATTCTTAGGTGATCATTCAGAACAACTTTCTGTACTAAACAGCACGATGCATTAAAAAAAGAGTTGCTATCCATTTATGAGATATTTATTTCGTTTGAACCTACATATCTTCTGCTAAGAGTAGATAACTCTTATGCCGAGCTAATTATTGGTATTGGTATTTCACTATATCTATCTATCTATCTATCTATCTATCTATCTATCTATCTATCTATCTATCTATCTATCTATCTATCTATCTATCTATCGGTCAGTCGGTCTGTCAGTCCATCCATCCATCCATGCATGCATGCATGTAACCATCCATCCATCATCCTTATCTATCTATCTATCTATCTATCTATCTATCTATCTATCTATCTATCTATCTATCTATCTATCTATCTATCTATCTATCTATCTATCTATCTATCTATCTATCTATCTATCTATCTTTATATGATTATCAAAGTCGAGCGTCCCAGAGAAATTTCATGTGGAGACTGAACTAGTTTGTTGAACAAAATGGAGAACAAAGAAATAGAAGACGTCTAACCTATGTTGAAAATTAGTCAAAATAATTTGATTTGAAAAGCGAGGTACGCTGAATCATTAATTCGTACCTATTCGACAGAAAACTATTTGCAAACTATTAATGAAGAGATAAACGTGATGTTTTATGAATATTTCAGTGTCATAAAATTGTCATCTAGAGGGAAAACAAAGTTTATCTGTTTGTCGACAAAATTAGATCAACTCTGCTATCACAAATTACATGATTATATTAAAATGGTTTCACAAAAATGTTCCAATCTTTAATTATTTTATGACATTTTTAAAACTTTATATACTACTACTACTACTACTACTACTACTACTACTACTACTACTACTACTACTACTACTACTACTACTACTACTACTACTAGTATCGGATCATCTTTATAGTATCACGATATGAGTACACCTCCCCGTTGCTTTGTACCATACACTACCTATCCATTAGTTCTCTGTGCTACGCTTCACTGACGTACTCCAGTCTAACATACCAATCTAGCCTCACCCATGTGTCCACATCTGCAATATACTTACGATCTCTTCTGACAATCGTACACTCATTGTTCCCGCTATGAAACTGAAGTAATATGGACAACGTTCTTTTGCGTACCGAGCTGGAACGAATTGTCCATTAAAATTAGATACAAAGACAGTGATCCTTTTCAGAGTGCATTTACAACTCACCTTTTACGACGGCAAGAACAAACTTTATGAGCAGCAGAGAGGGTGAACCCTACAACCTTTTTAGACATAATAAGGCTTCCTACGAGAGGGTGAACAGACCACGTTTTCAAGCAGAAATAAGGCTTCCTACGAAATCTCATTTAACCAAAAAAGTAAGTCTCCATTTAGCAAACGGAGACTTTACGATTTTTTAATCAATTTTGGTCACAACGTTGTTGTCGTTCACCCTCTCTGCTGCTAAGGGAGATAAATCCTTTATAGATTAATCCGCCACAACTTATAACATTTACCTACTAAGTTCCCTTGTATTATGACGTCACAGGAATTTGTCGTCTGCTATATTACCTGTAGAGAGGTATAATTGACATGTGTGCGCCAACGTGACTGCAATGGAGTAAATACGTGTGTTTCGTTAGAGTTGTTTTTTTTATCAACTTTAAATAATTTTAAAATCTTTTATTGTCGCTTTGGCTAAAACTGCATTTATTTAAATAGTTGTATTTATTTAGATCATCTATTAATACACTTTAAGTACAGACGTTCTTTATAATCCAGTATTACCTATGTTCGTTCAGCCGGAACGCGAGTGTTTCCCATTCATTGAAGTAGGTGGGCGTGGTTAAAATTCCTTGTATACAGCTCTTTGTGATCTAATCGATAATGCATTTTTGTATAGAGAATTAGAACAGGGAAAATATACGTTGTTATTTAAAAACTGTATTATTTTGTTTAATATTTCATTTAAAATACTTGTCTCATTTAAATGTTGTGAAATAGCATTAATAAGTAATAAGGAAATAAAATAACATACCCATGAAACGACGCTGCTGTAATAGTCGCCTTATATAGTATATCAAAGGTATAAAGCTTGGGGCTTTCGAAGGCCAATGCGACCGATCAAAACTAACCAACGCCATTAACCCAGGCGTGTGGTTGTCTTTTGTTCACAATCATGCAACCGGGTTAATTTAATTGGTTGCTTTTGATTGGTTGATTGGCCGTAGAAAATCCGCCCCGTCGTTTCATGTTTGTGCTGTCCTGTGCCGTCCCAAATCATTACCATATCCATCTTTAATTAAGTGATGTCCTCCCAAGCATATCTTCTGGGCGGTCTAAGATGATGTTTGTCACCTTAGGCCTCCCTTTCGGAGATGTATGCTTTGGGGACATCGCAAATCCCATCCTTAATTAAGTACATACACGCCTACTATCTGCCGCAACACTCGAGCGGAGATTCATTATCATCCATTGAATTATATCTGCCGCAACACTCGAGCGGAGATTCATTATCATCCATTTTTTTTAATAATTAGAGATACAGTATACTAAATTTATATAAAAATATAAATAATGGATATCAATGATGTAAATGCTATAATTGCTGAAATCTCAAATTTAAATAATAAAGGGGTATTATTATCTAAAGATCTCGACTGTGACAAGATTACCTCGGAATATGAAGATATTGAGTATCAGTCTAGTAAGGGTCGTTATGTTTTACCCAAGATGTACAGGCTCGTGAAAGGAATTCAAAAATCCATCAATGCTTGTTTGTACGGTAACGACATTAATTTATTTATAACGCTATTTAACAACGTTGAAGCAATACGTCAAAAGCTCGGCCAAGAATATCAAAAACGAGCTGAAATTGGTTCTAAAGTTCGTGATCTTAGAAAAATGTTAAACGAGGAAAAACCAGTATCTTAACCACGTGGGTGTTACTAAAAAAGAATAGGCTTTCGTAAATAATTTAAATAATTTTTTTTTTTAGCGTTTTTTGTAACTACATAGGATTTTCTCCTGAGAGAATACTCATCAGTCTGGACTTGCCCATGCAGTTATGTGCATAATGGATGATCTGGTTGTAGTAGCAAGTAATCACCGCGACGCCTCCATTTTCACGTAGTTGTTCTTGTTGCCGCGTCGTTAACACAAATCGTTCATCGCCGTTCTTAGATATTACAATTCTGAAATCCCCAGCGATGTTATTTCTGAAACACTCGCGGATAGCGTCGTACAGTTTAACCCTGTCGAAGATGAATACGTTAGTTTGATGGTACATTATTTAATAACTCATCTTTTAATTGTGATAGTTTTACATTTGAAAAATTAGTTCACAAACAATATATGGTAGGTGAATCGCTTACAACTAGATTAGCCCGAGAGCGGTTAGCAGCAATTAAAAAGTTTATACCGGTTCGAGACAGACTTCGCGAGAAACTTCAACAACGACAACAAGCGCAGACTGACTTTTCTGTGTCAAGTGAACAACTGTTTACTCCGATAACAAGTGCGACCAAAGATGTGAAAACAGCAACTGAACGAGCAATATTTGGGGATATTCCTGAGGAAGGCAAGCGACGAGAAGTGCCTGTACTTAGTGTGCTTGAAAAGATAGCAGCAGAGACTGGACAAACACGCGCAGGGATACAACATTTATCCAGTGATATAAAAACTCAGCGCGAAATTGAAGAACGCGAAGAAGCAGCTGCAGGAAGGGACTATTCACCTAGAAATATATTTACAGTCGTAGCATTAAATAGAATTGAAAAACTCGGTACGGATTACGAATTAGCTGATTTTGCTATAGAAAATTTTCCAAAGGGTTAAAGAGATAATTTATTAAAATACGGGTTTGAAGATGTTATAAAAGGCAGAAGGGATTGGGCATCAAAAATATATTTAGCGAAACACGGCGGGAATATAATCTCAGCGTAGCAGCACCCTGGTTATAATAACTTTCTAGCTGCGGTTAAAGGCGGTTCACAGCCACCACGTTATACGGAGGATCCAATCTCGGAACAAATAGATATAAGAGCAGAAGCCGGTTCTAAGAAAGCAAGTGGAAAGGGATATTCGATTGGAAATCTAAAGGATTTCAACGCTGGAGTCTTTGACTCTACCGTGACATGTCCTGGTAATATTCTCAGTGATATATCACGGTTAGAGGTTCTCATCGGAGGGAAACGAGCCTTAAATAACTCACCGGAAGTAATTAATGAAGCAGCTGATATCTGTAGACGATTATTTGCTGGCGGTATCATGGACATTAATGTATATCGAGAACTTATTGCTGAATTAGTTGAAAATCACAACGATGACAACGTCATTGATGACAACGTCATTGATGATGAAAATCCAATGGATGTAAGCGATTGATCACTAATTGAAAAACCACTAGTTTTATAACAAGATGATTATACACTATAACCATGATAAACCCGTAAGCGTCTACGTGGTGAACTCACGATTGCCTGTTTATAGAGCATATTACGGAGATGGTTTCGGCAATACCATTGCGGGGCTATTTACAAGAATGGCTCCAAAAGTGGCGCCGTTAGCTAAACAATTATCAATGAAAGCCATTGATGCTATTCGTGATAAGGGAATCAATTTCGTTGGAAATCTTGCCGGAAAGGCATTTTCTGCAGCGAAAGATAAAATATCATCATTGGTGCGAAAAAAAACCAACGAAATCTCCGATTTTGCTGCCATCAACTACAGTGATGCCTGCAAAAATCAGCAAAGCAATAAATAGCGCAGTGGAAGAAAAACTAGCGTCGTTGACTCCGGCTTCACCGGTAACAGATAGCGCTATCATGAACGCGATAGCAGGAAGTGGTTTGAAACAAAATAGAAATTCGAAGAATTTTCAACGACGATAATTACAATTGAAAACACTAGTAATGTTATAAATGTTTAAACGAACAGCTGATCCCGCGCTTGATATGGAAGCCCCTGTGCGCAAAGACGGTTCCGTCCGTGATTATCAATACTATTCCTATCATGCAATACAACCCGACCTACGATCGCGAGTTGAACTTCAAGTTCAAGATACCAGTAAATACTTTTTGCCGTGTGAAGCATTTATTGAAATTGAGGGAAAACTCGTAACAAATGTTGCAGCTGATACCCCATATGCAGATGACCCAAATATCCGAGTTGGTTTTGTTAATAATGGCATAATGGCGTTATTCGAAAGTGCAAGATATCTCATTGATGGAAAAGAAATTGAATCAATAGACCGTGAAGTTGATGTTGCAACAGCAATAATCGGACTAGCAAGATATTCTGATGATTATACAAGATCAGCTGGTCCATCTATGATGTTTGCAAAAGATACCTCTGATAACGCTGATCACCTTCAATACATTAAAGTGCTAACACCGCAAGACACTTCAGTTGCTAATCAGCAAGAAGCAGCTAATCCAGAACGTCGAGCTAGACCCGGAGCTGCGTTTGATATTCTCAAAGGTGTTAATGGTAATTTCAATCTAGAGTTTGCAACACGAAAATTAGCATTGGAAGGACAAGAGAAAAAGTTTTCATGTGCGATTCCACTCCATCACATATTTGGATTCTGCAGAAATGTCAGAAAAGTCATCTATGGAGCCAAACACACAATCGCGTTAGTGCGAAAGGGTGATGACAACGATGCAATTTGGCGTACTGGTGCCGCTGATGGTAAAGTTAAAATAACTAAATTAGTATTGTGGATGCCAGTAATGACCCCATCAATTACCACGGAAGAGCGGCTGCTCTCATTTATGGAAACAGGTGGCAAATCATTGCTAAGTTGGCTAACAACAACGACTGATGTCAAACAGGATAATGTTGATGGTACATTTACATGGCACTTGGCATCAAAACAAGGCGTTTCAGCTCCGCGTCATATATTTGTAGCGTTACAGAATAATGAGCGAGTTGGTAATCAACAACGCAGCCATATGATATTTGATCAATTAGGGGTAAGTGAGGTTTCGCTGAGAATAAACGGACAACAAGAACCAACCGAGGATATACAACTTGATTACAACAATAACTATATAGCACGTGTATATCATCGGATGCTGTCGTATATGGGTCGTGATCAAAACGTTGATACTGGTTTACAAATATCTCAACTCGATTTTAAGAAATTGTATCCGATTTATTACTTTTCGCTGGAACATCTTGATTTAATGAGACAATCTGTCGTTGATATACACTTTAGGGTTCGTATAGCTCCTGTTGGTGTTAATTACAGAGCGGTTTCTGTCATTCTCAGCGACAAATCAATGCTGTTAGAAGGGGTTGGCGGACGAATGAGACTTATTGATGCACCAGTGGAAAACATGTAAATGTAAAATCCATAGGATTTCCGCAATTAGATCAATTGAAAGCATAAATGTGTTTTACAATAAAATGCCATATAATGTTGTTAGTGTCAAGCTGACTGATGGTCAGGTCAAGAAATTACGATCAAAATCCGCTAAAGAATGTGGAACAACAATAACGTTAAAACCAGCGCAGATGTCCGGCGGTACACATAAAATATCATTAACGGATCGTCAAATAAAACATTTCAATGATGCAATGAAAAATAAGCGAGGAGTTCAAATAGAATTTTCGAAAGCTGCAATCGCGAACATGACAAAATCAGGTGGTATATTTCCATCGTTAGCTGCCATACCAGCATTGATTGCAGCGGCTGCCCCAGCGGTGGCGAAGGCGGCAGCGTTGGGAGCCGTTGGTACCGCGGCAGGGATGGCGTTGAAAAAGGCAACTGGGAAAGGATATAATAAAAAGGGAAAGGGGTTGTACCTACCAGGAACTCCGTATTCATGGTACAGCGGGAGATCCGTGAACGGATCAGGTCTAAGAAGAATACCAGGAACGGTTTATTAGTTGAAAGCCCAATTGTTGAGGAACCTATGGTTCCTATGTCCAATTTTGATTTAATTGATGCTGCTAAAAAACTAGCGATAAAAAACTTCAGAGGGGTTTTTATGAGAGATCAGTTACCAAGAAAACCAAATAACGTTGAAACAGGTATCATCAATCTTGATAACAGTAACGGATCGGGAACTCACTGGGCTGCATACGCGATTGATCCACGTGGGATTGTCTATTTCGATTCATATGGGTTAGCTCCACCAAGCGAGTTTATGCGGTATATAAATTCTTCGATGAAACTCAAAAAGTTTCCGATTTTTTATTCCACGCTGCCAACACAACAATTAAATGATCCACCGATATGCGGCCGTGAAGTATTAAATGTCCTCGCGGAGATTTCATTAAAATCCTTTGGATCTCCGTGGAAACCACCTCATCTGGTTGTAAACGAATACACGAGTGGGAAATTACAAGTATCAATAAATTGAAAACACAAGTTACGCTAACAATAATGATTGATATTTGGGGACAATCTCTGTCAATGTCGGAACCCACCGAGGAAACATCTGCGGGTCCTATCGAGGATGTAAAAAAAATAATTGTTGATGAAATCGCTGAGATGTTAAATTTAATAGATGTTGACCCGAACGAATTAGTTGTATTTCAAGATCGCCAGGGTAAATTGAAAAGCAGTAATATATCCGTGAATGACATTTTGATACGGCAGAGCGATGCCGCTGAAAACTCTATTGCGCTTTATTCCAGCGGTGGACGACTTAAACCTGGTAATCTTATTTCTACGATCACCGACGCGATTGCCACCCACGTCAACACGATTGCCGCCCACGGCCGTGAGCTGGATGATCATATACGAGGTTATAATAATTTTCGCAAAAATGTCGTACGTAAATTCTTTGGAACCCCGCTTGTGGTTGGCATGACTCTAGCTGAAATTAAAGACTTGTTGAATTCATTCTTCGCTAACAAGGAAGCTGGAAGGATGATGACTGCTTCAGAAATCAAGGCAAATTATCTCGAGATTTTTAAAGTAAGCGAAGATTTTGAGAAGGTACAAAAACTCACAAACGACGTAGTTGTTAAGTTTTTTGGAACCCCACTTGTGGCTGGCCCGACCCTCGCTGAAGTTAAAAAAGCTATTGACGAACAAAAGCTCACAAATGAAATGGTTAATAAGTTCTTTGAGGGTTCTAAAAGTTACAATATCACGACGACATATTCTGAACTCGACAGGAATTATAGTACCGAAAAAGGTTTTGGATTCGGCCTCCTTTTGGTTTCATTTTTTAAACGCCGCGATGGAACGTTGATGAAATATACGGAAATCAATAAAACCAATTCCGACGTCATTGACGATATTATTAAACTAAAGGGAGATCAAAAACCCACCAACGACGTCGTCGATAAGTTTTTTGGTGTCCCGGCTACATCTACGATGACTCTCGAAGATATTTACAATGATATTCGTAAACTAAAAGAAAATTTTGAAAAGATAAAGATTCCGCATCCACACATAAGAATTAAAAATGTCGTGTATACAGTCGATCATGGAACCATGGATTGGATAAGAGACGTTTATACTATATTATCCACTGGTCTCTGGACGAGGAGCGATGCGGGGGGCGATATCTACAGTACAACGGGGATTGAAGGTATCTACAGGCTAACGTGGACCTCTATCGATCAATTTAACATGATCGCGGGCGGTAAAACCTACTCTGGTGGCACTGCGATGTTAATTACCAGGAGTAACGGTCAACACTTTAATGTCGTCGCGGTTGATAGCTCCACCATTAGATCAAAAATAACTTGGTGTTTAGAACTCGTAGATGATTTTTCAGGCTGAAGCTACCATACGTACGACATCCCAACCCATCTACCTACCTGTCCTGCCCTGGACCCCTTAACGATGGCGAATAATTGAAAACACTAGCGGGTTTAAAATAACAATGACAATGACGAAGTCATCGACGACGAAATCAATTGAACCGATAATAGTCCCGTTGACGGAGTCAGCGGTATCACAATCGCAGATGACGGCGTCATCGCAATATCGATTCGATACCGTAAAAGAGTTTTCCGCGAACTTGAAATCACTTTCTGAGCGCTATCGTGAAAAAATGAAAAAATACCGCAGAAGAATTACCGCCATAGACATCACCGTGTACTCGGTATCCGGTGTGATGGCCAGCGCCGGGGTTATTTTGTCGACGGTGACCATGATGGCTCCGATTGCAGTTCCAATTGCTATCTCCGCGGCAACAACAATTGCTGCAGTCGCCATTGCGATAACTAAAAAAATATCATCGTGCTCTCAGAAAAAACTCACCGATTATACAATTCGGTACAGGGTGGTATTTGACGCGTACTCGAAATTATCCGAGTTGATCTCGCTATCAATAGATAATTCGTTCATATCCGATGCTGAATTTTCCAGGATGACCCAGTTGTATAACTCCGCGATGTTGAAATTGGAAATTGAAGACAGCGTTAACAATAATGTCACTACAATTCAACGAACTGCAACTGCTTCAACGAATCGCGGAGAATACCACTCCGATACGAACAAGCATGATATCAATAACATCAACAACCCCACAATTTAGTGTGAACTTCCCTTCTCCGATTCCAGTGCGTGAGATCGCGCTGGCAAAATTACGAGTATATCATAGCTGGCCTAATATCAGATCGGTTGCATTTAGTGGTCAGCAACCCAATAACGCACTGGTGTTCTCGTATAAGAATAAACCCGATGGTACTCCAGAGTGGGAAACTGTTTCGTTACCAACTGGGTCGTACCAAATTAAGCAAATCAATGCTGAAATTCAGCGTAAAATAAAATCAATCACTGGAAAAGAATCAAAAATAGCTATTAATCTTCATCAACCGACGCTCTCGTCGTCGATTGAAATAAGCACAGAGGGATACATTGTAGATATATATAACAGCTCGTTAAGAACAGTGTTAGGATGGCCTGAAAAACCACCGGAAAAATCCGCCACCGACTTAACCACGGACGTACAATCATATCATGAAATCAATCCCAGTTATCGAGATAATTTATCTGATATAAGAAAAGGAAGAATCGCCGATAGATTTATATTTGCCAACAAAGACACATTGCAATGGGATTTTATCATTGAAAGAGCAACCGACTCATCTGTTACTATTTCATTTACGCTAACTGACGTCCGTGGTTATTTTAATGAAATTAAACAATTATATGAAACACAACTAGAACAACTACGGAAAACAAAATCGCAAAAACATGTTGAAATAATAAATCAACTTATATCTGACATGAAATATATCTATGAACTAATTATTCAAACAATAATTAATGACAACAGCGACAATAAACAACGATTCCTAACCGATCACAATATCACAGAGGACAATCTGCGTAATTTCAAGTTTCCCAAATACAACGCTGATGAACTAGCAAGAATTGTTAAAACCGATATCAAGGCGCTACAAAAATCAGATTCAGCTGTCCTCTTCAGGTATAATAATGATCCAGATGGTGGCGGTACGCATATTGCCCCTCATAATGTGAATATTTCAACAGTGATTGCGCTCAATTTAGTATGTGATGCAATTGAAGGAAGCTATCAAATTAATCTAGAGCAATCAAATCAAGCTCAGCAGGGATATATTCTTTATTCGTTTGCACCAACAGCTCCTCCAGGATTCCTAATTATTGAAAACCCAATTAATCCTGTCTACATGCGATGCCATAATAATTCGTTAACGAGAATTAATTTCCGACTCACCGACCAGTCAAATAATTTAATTGATCTACAAGAGGAGGTGTTAGCGATTAGTCTGTTTGTGAAATCCTGAAAGGATTTTCGTCCTAAGGACTTCCATCATAAATGATTTTCGTCCTAAAGACTCGATCAAATTTTCGGTTAAAATCTTAGTGATTTTCATCGTAAAAGAATTATTAACCAGAACTGAAAGTTCCAGCAGCAGAGAGGGTGATGACCACATCGTTGCAACCTTGAATCTTTTTAGGTGTATACGAATTTCATTTTATGACCATTTTTTTTAGACAAAGCAGTTTTAATTATATTTTCTGCAACAAATCGTATTGAAGTCCCACAAATGTCAAAGTATCTACTGGCTTCATTTATCGATTGAAAGCTTCTCTCTTCATTATTTTCTAAATCAAACGATTTAACTCTCCTAGGGCGTTTTGCATGTTTGCCAGTTCCACCTAATTTTGAATTCAGACTTTGTGAGACGGCTTGAAGATTCACAAGACAATTATCAGTCTTCACGCCATTTATGTGATCAATCACAAATCCGTCTTCGATTAATCCGTTATGACATTCAAAAATAATTCTGTGACAGAGATATGTTTTATTTCTAGCACTAAACAACAAATACCCCATATTATTTAGATATCCAACCGGGTTTTTTAGTCTGCGGTGCCTGACAACACCATCACTGGAGGCTTCGTAATTAACGAGCACTGGATGAGGTCTGAAATCTTGGCTCATTTGAATAATAATACTACTTGTCTAATTTATTATTTGCTTTAATTATAAGTATATCAATGTAGTCTTGAGGGGTTTTGATGATTTTGTCCTTGATTTTATCAAGGACATTAGGGTCAATGATTCGTTTGTCATAGTAGCGTTTTAGTTCCCTGTATCGTTTACCCCCACAAGCAAGACACAACTGCGATTTTCCTCTAACGCCCACCCCACATTGGAGGCATGGGAGAGGGCCAAAACTTCCTCGCCTAACGCTTTGTAAATGATACCCACAGAATTCGCTTCTGCATGATTTGTTACACGGGGTCGTTGATCCAATCATTAGCCACTTGCAGTGATTCATTATACTATATTTTTCTATTTAAATACTTGTTTTAATTATAACATGGAGGAATTCAACAGATTATCGAAAATTAAGCCTTGGAGAAATACTAAATTCATTGATTATAACATGGAAGAGTTCGAGAGATTATCCAAAATTAAGCCTTGGAGAAATACTAAATTCAATCTCGATGAGGAGTTCAACAGATTATCGAAAATTAAGCCTTGGAGAAATACTAAATTCAATCTCGATAGAGTCTCTGATACACCAAAACGTCTAATCGGTGATAGAACTATACTCGGTAAAATCAGGGAGTGTTTTAATGAATTCTACCGAGACGGTGCAGCATACTGTTGGTCGACATTTCGAATTATTGATGAAGATGTCAATGTACCCATCATCGATGCTACTATGAACGATAAAAGAGCAGCTGAGATAATTTCACACCTTGGCCCGCCAAGGAGCTGGAAATCCAAAGGTAAATTGCAAAGCAATTCCCAAACAAGGAGAATCAAAGATGGAAATCTAAAGGTAAATTGCAAAGCAATTCCCAAACAAAGCAATTCCCATCAGAAGTATTTTTTCAGAATAAAATTCATTATCGAAGTCGAAGGCAAATGGATTATTAGGGATAAATTTGAACCAATCCTAAAGGATAAAAAGACTGTCATTGTAAGTAGAGATTCCAAACCAGGAATTCTAACTGGAATTGACAAACCATACTACGAGAGATCTTATCCTGTAACAGCAATCGTTTATGGAATATATCCGTTAAATGATAAACCAGATATCGCAAAACTAGCTCCTATGAAATATTCACCGCTGACTTCGTCAAGGCTCAATTGTGTAGCAACACGGGTAATGGAACACTTCACAAATGCATCCCGAGATAATAAACTAACTGATCTGCGACGTAGGAAAATAACCGAATGGGAACTGACAGTGAAACAGCACGGTGCAAAGATTTCTGATATAGCTAAATTAGAAACATCATTAAGATTCCCAATAACCGTTATGACGATAACCGGAGAAGTATTATACGAACCGAAATATAACAAAAATGGAGCGCCAATACAAATTATTGATCATAACAAACACGCGTGGACACCTGCAGTAACAATATTTCCACGAGATAGAACCGTGAAATATATCCCCCCAGAATTCGTCGGGGATGTTTTTTATAATGAGAAATTATTCGATGCTATTCACACGCTGTGTTAAGATGATCCTGTGTCAGTGTGGTTACTTAGAAGTGATGAAGATCCCGAAATAGGATTTGATCAATTTGTAAGACCAAATGGTGAATTATATCGCGTTGAAGAATTAGATAACTCGCTAGTGATTTTTCACCGGAGAGTTCCCATGAAAAACTATTAACGGATAGTTTTACTATTCCATCAGTGGTAGCTCACTTCGCAAGAGAAAAAAACTCATGGCGTCCAACACGAAGTGATTTTCTCGAAGATGTTAAATTGAGTTGCATCGAATATTCCCATGGAGGGCTGTGGAATACAAAATATCATCGTGGCGGTATGATTTCAATTGATATATCCGCGTGTTATCCTGGAAGTTTCCTCGGGTATGGAGAATGTAGTAACTATTTTAAACGATTTGGACACCCCACACATGAAATGACTCGTGTTGCGATTAATGGTCCATTGCCTGATTTTGATTTAACTGGATTCGCTCGTGTGATATCATTCGAATTCGCTACAGGGTTGCATCCGTGTAGTTATGTTTGGCTCGGTAGACATATATCTGAAAAGGCTTGGATGCCAATAGTGTTACTACGATATATGATTGATTGTGGTATGCTAATATCGCTGATTGTTTCCGAAGCTATTATATGCTATCGAGCTCAGAGAGAAGTTTGGCTACCACAACCCAATCTAGATCGTATAATTAGCGAACAGCGAAAACAGTTTCCAGATGGAAATTCGAAGAATTTCAATGAAGAACAAATCATGAATTGGTCTAAGAAGTTATTTGAAATTAAAAAAGAACAAGCAAAAGATTTTGGACGAAGAATAATCGGTAAATTTACCCAGGGTGGAAGATACGACAATGCAAAATATTCCTCGCGGTTGATCATAGACATCGCTGAATACGATTTTATTACAACGGATTTAACGAAACAGGGAAAACTTGTAAATCGTAAAGACGCTTTCCTATCCGATGGAAGACGATTAGGTACAATTGTTACATACTGTGATGGATATATTAAACAATATACGCATTTGAGAAGTTCTATGCTAGCTTATGCTTCTATTAATCTATTTTCGACGATAAATAGATTTCCTAATACCGCGGTTAGAGTAGCCACTGATTCGATGTATATACACAATAAATATAAATCAGATATAGCTAAATTCACATCCCAGGAGGCAAATTGGGGATGTTGGCGATTTAAAAAGGAAACACTACATGAGTATTGTGAATCCGCAAATGTTACCGTGGATGAAAAGTACTTAAAGTGTGATGAGATTCAATCCGAATTTTCTAATGCACCACCGGTATCTGATCCAGTATGTAGATACAAGACAGTTTATTTAAACGGTTGTGGTGGGTCAGGAAAGACAACTCGTGCAATCGAATTATTTCGTCGGTCAAACATGATTGTCCTGACACCAACTCACAGACTCGCCAGAGAGATGAAACAACGAGGGGTAAATGCCTGTACCTATCACAGCTTCTTTCGATGGAAGGGTGACAAATGGACTCCTGATCGAATGGGTGATAAATTCATTCCTGAAATCATAATCTGGGATGAAATATGCACAGTGTCATTAGATGTATTACAAACATTTCTCGAGTGGTTGTTAAACAAAAACACAAAAGTCGTCATGTGCGGGGATCACGGCCAACCACCACCATTTGTCGGTGCATCCTCACATGAGTGGCTAAAGGGTTTTGTAGACTATTATGAAGAAATTAAAACTGATTATAGATCACTTGATGAACGATTACGAGAAATCAAAGCGCTAATTAGATTACAACCGGATAAAATCCAATGTGAAATAGCGCGTGAAGTGATTTCAGAGACTCCAATGAATGATTTTTGGGAAACGTGGAGACCAAACGATTTGATAATTGCAAGTAGAAAAATAGTCAGAGACACACTTCAGATGAAGTTATTTGAATTGCATAAAGAAAAATTTGCAACACTTCCAGTACCATTATGTTATAGGCCATCGGATACACGAAAGCAGAATATAGAAGTTGATATTCCAGGACAGCGTGAAAAACAAATTCTCGTATTAAATGATATTGTGCTGGTTGATATCAGCGTCGTTGAAGATGCATTGCGTGCTAATAAATCCCCGTGGACGCTAGGATACGCAGCGACGATACATTCTTCACAGGGATTAACTATATCGGATACAATTGTTTGGATGGTAGATAATCGCATCGAATGGTCAAATTTAGTCTATCTTGCAGTATCCAGAGTACGAAAAATAAATCAACTTCGAAGAATTGTCCTGACAGTCAGGCGATGATGAAATCATTGGTGGCGATGATAATGACACAACAATGGATGATATTGATGTTAAAATTATTGATAAAAAACTCTCTGGTTACAAACAACAAGACAAAAAAAAACAACGAGAATTTGACATTGATGCTGGATTAATAATCACTTTGAAGAAACAACAGAATAATCACTGCGCAAGTTGCAATTGTATAATGCGTTGGCAGTATTCGGATAAGGATCCTCGCCAATTTACCGTAGACAGAAAGAATAGCAGCATTGGTCATGTCAGAAACAATGTGATGTTAACTTGTCTTGAGTGCAATAGACGCAACGGCGCTAGTTAAGACCCCGCGGTGGTAATTGAGTATCATCAGGAATCACTTGGAGTTGTTCGCGTGTAAATCCCCGCTGAGGGGCAGTTGAATCCAATTTATAGATTGGAGGTCTACCAGTTGATCGTGTTATACTAGATATCTTGTGTGCAGTAACACTCCAAATAGGATCAGTAGCCCTTTTTATACCACCCTCAAGCTCTCCTGGTTCGTATAAGTACCTAACAGTGACATTACTACCAAGAATTGGTTGGGAAACGCTAGCGTTTCTAGGGAAATCTTTTTGTGGTTGTACGGGTATAGACTTCTTTTTAATAGCGTTGCTAGGATTCATGTTAATTGTTCTAGTAATCTCATTATTCAGTGCGGTAATCACAGCTGGTAACCTTTTGACCCATTCACGGGATCGCTTTTCTTGAATGAATTCTTTTGCGTATTGATATCCGAATAACCGCTCAGCAATCGTCCGATTAAATCGTTCTACAATGGCCTGATCGCGATGTAGCGCAGTATGCCCTCGTCGTATGGTGACATTATGATGTTTCATTGTAGATAACACTGCACCCTGAAATTCCTTGCCAGGATCAACCTGCAATAGATTTGGCCAGCGTAGTGGACCCTTTCGATAAATCCTTTCGAATGCAGAAGCGACTTCAGTTGCTGATTTTGTTTTTAACGGTTCTGCTTCTTTGTATCGACTCGCAACATCAACTACGGTTAACGCGTATTTGTAACCACGATCATGTGGCGAAAATAATATATCAGCTTGATGAATTTCATTAGGGACAGTCACATCAAAATGCGAGTAATTAATTTGTTTAGGACGCGGTAGATAAATTTGCCATAGTGCCTGTTTGGATAACCAATTAGCCGCAGTAGCTTTTTTCACTTTTGCGGCGCTAGCGAGTTTATTGATTGCAGCGTTACCCCTCCAGTATCCCCTCGGAGAAAAATAAATAGATTCCATGTTGTTATTAATTACCAGTGCCTAACATCAATTTGCTTTTCATAGACGATTTTATTAACCATGAAGCTAATTTATCTTTGAAGGATTTATCAGGAATAGCATTTAATGCATGAATTAATGTCACATCTGCTAGATGCCTGTGTTGCAAATCACTGCTCTTATATGCAACATCATGAGCGTGACACGCCTTATCAATAGCGTTTATTGGTTCTTCACCACGTCGAGGTTGATTTTGATCATCAAGTCTGATATCTAATCGTGTTCCGGGGCCACAGTAGCTATATCCTGGAAGGTGCTTTTCTCCGGGGTACTTTGCCCATGGGGTTCCAGGGAGTTTTGCCAATTTGGCTGCGATATCACCTCCTCGTTTTTTTTTTAAAACATCTCCGAATTGTAAAATCTTTGATTTTGAAGAAACAAATCTAAATTTTTTTGTACCACATGTTGCACATCTGCCAGTAAGCGCTGATCGGTTATTTTTAGTTGTAACCGTCGTCACATCATCTGTGCCAGTACGCGTTTTACACTTCACACAATATAGATCCATAATTTATGTATAGAGTTATGGATATAATTGATTTTTTTAGCGACTAAAACAATAGAACCAGTTAAGCATCATGCAGCGCTACCAAACTCTATCCGCGCAATTATAATCGGGCCATCTGGATCCGGTAAAACGCAATTGTTGCTCAATTTAATAATGAGATGGATGAAGTGGGATAAGTTGTATTTAATTGCCCTTAGCGTAGATGATCAACGATGTTATGAAGTGTTAAAAGATTTTAACGAGAATGCATCAGAAATTAAGGGTGAGAACGCCATTGATTTTATAACTGATATTGACGAGGCGCCATCCGTGGATGACCTTGATGGGAGTATTAACAATTTAGTTGTATACGACGATGTGATGTTAGACAATCAAAAAAAACCAGCTAGAATATTTTCCCGAGGCAGGCATAAAAACACTGACGTGATATATGTCACTCAACGCTACACTCAGATTCCAAAAGTGATCAGAGATAACTGTAATATTCTTGCTGTGTTTAACGGAGTTGATACACATACGTTACGAAATATTTGGCAGACATGGTGTTCCGATATGGACTTCAATCAATTTAAAAATTTCTTTAGTAACGCTCAGTCAACCCCGCATGGATTTATAACAATAAATTTACATGATCCTCGGACACGATATCGTATCGGACTCGATCAAATATTCGGTTGAAATCATTTATTATTTTTGTTAACCAGAACTGAAAGTTTCAGCAGCAGAGAGGGTGAACGACAACAACGTTGTGACCAAAATTGATTAAAAAATCGTAAAGTCTCCGTTTGCTAAATGGAGACATTTTTTTTTTGGTTAAATGAGATTTCGTAGGAAGCCTTATTTCTGCTTGAAAACGTGGTCTGTTCACCCTCTCGTAGGAAGCCTTATTTTGTCTAAAAAGGTTGTAGGGTTCACCCTCTCTGCTGCTTTATGACCTAATAATATTTCCTACCTTAAAAATGTTCAGCAATTTGTATGTTTTCAAATGTCATTGTGTTTTTTTGGTAATGGTATCGTTATAGATATTGTAAAGCGCTAAGAACTTCTAAAGATGATCCAGACCTCAATAATAATAATAATAATAATAATAATAATAATAATAATAATAATAATAATAATAATAATAATAATATTATTAATAATAATAATAATAATAAGAATCACCTGCAATGTGTGCATATGTTGTTACCTTTATTTTAACTTTTCCATTTACTACCTGTGTGTTCCTTACAATCATTCATTCTACAGTCATGGGAATTGCATGTGTCGTGTACATTTTATGAAATATTCAAAGACAATTGCGGGGATCTCAAGGACCTGATCTTGTCAAATATACATGAAATTCACAAAGCATGCTCTTTTTCTGCGTCTGACGCATCCCCTTAACACCCCTCGTTTAACCCAGTAAGCTCCTCATTTTCATATTTTTGTCACCCACGGTCAAAGTTCACAATATCTATAGGTTGTTATCAGTAAGTAAGCAGGTATGGATGCAGTGCGTATTGGCATCCGTCAATGCCACAATTACATTAATCAAGCGATGTAGTATGAAATCTAATGATTTAACCCATCAACCGAAAGTTTAAATCCAAATTCCAAATGAGGTGGTGTCAAAAACTCACGTGCATAATGTTAAACTGAATATTTAATTTAGTTACACGTGTTTCTAGTGTGATTGTAATAGCTTTCTATCATGTGCTTTTCAATTTCATATTTTTCGAAAGTGAAGGAGACGAATTTATACCAGGGACTCTCATTTATTTGATGGACTCTGTAGTTCCATGACTGAAGAGTCTAGGACCCATCATCTTGAAAGATTCTTGAAATGTTGACTTGGATAATAATATTAATATGGTCTATATATATATATATATATATATATATATATATATATATATATATATATATATATATATATACGTTTTTTATAGTATACTATATCAATATAGTAATAGTATTGAACATTAAAATAAAAGTCTTGCATATATAGAAATGCTTATACTTTTTAGTTGTTGACTGTCAAATATGAAAGTATTCTTATTTTTTGTTGTTTCTATTTCATGGAACGCTGTTTCATAAAAGATGAACTTTCTAAACCAAGCTAATATTGTTTCTCGCAGTCTTGATATTTTTTGAAGTCCTTTTATAAGTATCATTGAGAGACATACTGATTAGGTTGGCAAAGTCTAAGTGATTTTAATCCCCTTGCATGTTTTAGAAAGGTGGAGATTATGTCATCTTCTCTCTCCATGTTTCTCTATTAGTACTGTTATATATCTCACATCATTTAAGGATTGTAACCTGGGAATATTGTTTGTAGTGATGGACGCTATGTTTTCCACGATGGCAGTTTAGTGTGCTGGAAACGTCCATTTTTCTCCTTGAAAATATAGGCAATAAAATGCTTTATGTATCAAAACCAAAACAATGGTGACATTTATTTATGATGTCTCTAAAGTGTATATGCGCTTGTCGAGTGAAATTACTTTGAAGATTTGTAATGATACGCTATGCAAATGTTGTTTTGAAATATAACAAATATTCATTAAACTAATGCTAGAGAGTTTGACACGTGCATGTAGAGCAAGAAAATACTATATGATCCGCATAATTTTCCAAAATTATAGAGGGTCCAACCTAAGATAGGTAACTTTGTCATGATGGAAATAATTTTCTTAAAGATGTGCAAAACGCAGTTACATCCCCTTCAAAGCAGTCTTCCATATAGCAGAGAGCGCTATGTGGAGAAACGAAGGAGGAAAATGAGACTAATGCATCATTTTCTTTTTACATACTTACAAATAGAAACAAATTCTAACATATGTAGCTGACATAATAAATAATATCAATGTTTGTTAAAAGTGCGAAGTCCAGTTGTTATAGCCTCCGTTAATGCCACACCCACCTGTATACTATGAAAAAATATTAAATATAAATACACTGGTGAGGTTAAATGATAATAACTCAAAATGTCACATTAATGTCTTTACTTCCAAAAGTTTGACCGGGGCCGATATCAATATTTATCAAGGGGTATTCGTTGGGATAATTATTCTTATATGCACATAAGGTATTTACTTTACTTAGCCAATGAACATACCTTTCATATTCGGAAATACACTTTATGTTCTATTATCCCAAATTCGATCTCAGCAAATTTTCATCATCTCATCCATGAGTGTAATAAGTATATTATATCCTAAGTACAACAACGTGATCTATACTATTTGCATTTCCTTTCTGACAAAGGAACCGGTTGAAGCATTTAAATGATGGTTAGAAAGGGACGTAGCGGACAAGGTAATAAATAGATGAAGCCTATTTTTTTGGTTTCCAATGGAAAACCACATGTTTACATTTCGGTCATGATCTGGACACGGCTGCGATCTTATTTCCATAGCAGCTCTAATTCAGCTCAGGATCTAGTGCACACCTGTAGTAAAACTAATACAGGTCATGCTGAAGGTGATAAGGGTAATTTTAAGAATTTGATAGCACGTACCTATTAATTTCAATTATATATATGCTTATCCGTATGGTGACTAGAAGACGATGTTCTGCCTATTTTACTTGGAGGGCGGGCAACCTGGCAGTTTCTTCTAGATGAGATAACCAAAATTTACATGAAGCAAAGTCAGCTTAAAACTCATAAATATAGATACTAACAGAAAATTTGTTTCGTGTTCTCCTTATGTATATAACTTTCGTACAAGTATGCTGAGATTCTATGAATTTTGTTAAACTTCCAAGCACCATATGAAGTCAAATATGGCGGTTGATGACGTCATTCGGGAACTTTTTATTCACTTTGTTTGGATCGTATTGCATTCATATCGCTTTGGCAGGGCATTATTTACACGACCTGAGAAGTACATATGGCAAACTCAATTACATTACTGGGTCAGTCCAACCGAAAGGTGCGTTCCATTCATTTCCAACTGGTCTGAATGTCACTCGTCATTAATGCGTTGAAAGAAATTTGTTTTACCTTGTTCTGTTTTAAGCCCGGGGTCATCTTTTCTCGACCCAGTTTTGTAAACCCCGCTATGAATTATAAGAAACACTAAGTTCTAACAGTAGGAACTAAGAACCGTGTAAAGCCAATAAAACAAATGTTGCTAAAGAAATCGATGGATATTGTTAACATGGACCGTAACAGATACAAACTGGTTTTGAGTATCAGGAAAGAAAACTCTATCTAGACATCGGTTTACTAGTCGGTGCATACAAATATCAGATGTAAGAAAAACAAAGGAACAAGTAGAAATTTGAAACAGGAAAAAAGAACCAAAGAAAACTAGACCAACAAAACTAAGCGAATCGAAAATCAGGAAACGAAAAGGTATTAAACAGAAGTCAACAAGGAAGAAGAAAAAAGCTTTAAAACATATTTCAGAAACTAATGGGAATGAAACAATTATACGACTACACTTTTTTAAAATCAAACTTTGCAAAGAGTTTTAAGTTGGCATTACTGTTTCCTTTCTTCCTATCTCTGCATTATGTTACTCTCTGTACATATAAAGAACATGTATTTGCTGTCATTTCCTTACGTTTATATATAATTCCCTTTGTTTAAGAAATTTAAGACGATTGCAAGAACATGAATGCTTCCTGCTGCTTGAATACACAAATTTGAGTTGCTGTAGCAAATTCATGGATATTTGCATTTAGTTTCAATATAATTTGAAACTGATCCCGTTCGTTCAAATGCCTTAATTAAGTGAAATTCAAGGGATAATATAGTCTAATCATTCATTCTTCATTTTAAAATATGTATGCGTTCTGACCGAAATAGTCCTGTCCTTGCTTCAGATTTCGAAGCAAAACTATATTCACGCTTATGCAAATTAAAATAAGGAAACCGTTTTTATTACTTACTTATTTCAAATAAATATACATGTCGGAATTAACAAAGTGTAGAAATACATGTCACGCTAGCTCCGCCCCTTCCCCTCCCCCCGACCTAGGCGCGTAACTTCACAATACAATGTAAGTTTAGACATATAATTTTGTTTGTTTTAAGGGTAAGAAAATCTTATATATATATAATTTCTGATTCAAGGAGACAGTGTGTGCGTGTGTGTGTCTGTGATATATATATATATATATATATATATATATATATATATATATATATATATATATATATATATATATATATATATATATATATATATATATATATATATATATATATATATATATATATATATATATATATATATATATATATATATATATATATATATATATATATATATATATATATATATATATATATATATATATATATATATATATATATATATATATATATATATATATATATATATATATATATATATATATATATATATATATATATATATATATATATATATATATATATATATATTATATATATATATATATATATATATATATATATATATATATATATATATATATATATATATATATATATATATATATATATATATATATATATATATATAGTTACTTATATTGGATTTAAATTATTTATTTTAAATGTCAAATCCAAATTTGTCATTTTGCCTTTAAAATTCATTACTTGGGAAATTATTCTAGAAAAATCTCTATGACCATATTTTATCTGCAAACATGTTTTTGACCTTGGCTTGTTGACCTAATTTCTGACCCTGCTTCTGAGAGTGTCAACAAGCTTCTAAAACGATTGCTTAAAATCCAAAGACATCTTTCTGGATCATTCTGTTCTTACGTGACTTTGTGAAGGTAGCCTCTTTCTTTGACCTTCTATGAATTTCCATAAAATCACGTGATCACTTGTTTACGTAAAAAATTAGGTATTTAAATTATTATTTGGGATATAACAATTCGGTAGAATCTGGGCTTTTAAAGTTAATAGTTGTGTTTTGAGTTATATTGAAATTTGTGTCAATTCGTTGAAGCAAGAGGAATTATTTTATTTATATGGAAAAGAACATGTGCTCATAATTTTCATTTGGATGATTATAAAACAAGAACTGCATCACGTGACATCGTCAGCCATTTTGGATTACATCGTCAAGATTCGAACCTGGAACTATTAAAAACAAATATTTATCAGGACTATTTTAATTCCATTAGTGAATTATTTTTGTGAATTCTATATTGGATTAATGTTGGATTTGATTCTCTAAAACCGTAAGTTTATTTATTTTATGAAAATAATTGTACTTAATAAATTCATTGTTAAAGTTTTACAAGCTTGTTAGTTTTCACTCACTCTTTCTGTGTTGCTGCTTATTCGAGCCTAAGCTATATAGTATCAATTTGATACGTTTTTTGTATGATTCGGCATGGTTTCGAACCTTTGACCACTCGCATCCGAGGCTGACACTCTTACATGTAAGACACCGACGCGGTCCGTGCATGTGTCGGTCTATTCGTCTTTGTTATGTTATATGTCCATTTTATAATTATTTCACAATATTTATTGACGTTATTTAGTTGTAATTTATGAAATAGAAGGTATGAGAAAGAATTTAGTGTACTGCTTTAGATTTTTAGAATGTTGATTTTTCTATTTATTAACATTAATAAAGTCCATATTAATTTGGATGGAATACCTATCTGTATATCTGAAATTCATCACTTTGACATGATATATATAAAAGCATTATATTTCCTGTATGTTTTCAAGGTATTTAAATAAATTGTTGATTTTTGTGTTTTTATAAATATTTTTTTCGATAATGAACAATGTAAAATCTACCATGAATATATTATTGTTTACGTACTTATCTGTTGTACAAGGAACGTTTATAAACACTAGCTCTCGCTCTCGACAAACATTCTTACCATAAAACCTGACACTTCCGAGTACATGTCCTAGTGTTACGTGAAATTGTAAGGGAAACTCGTGATTAAAGTATGTAATTGTCGTTAGTGAAATACCCGCAATCACCTTTGAATATCGTACATAAAACCTTAATGTAACCTTGGGCGTAAGTTTGTTTGCGAGACGGTTCACTGCACCGTAAAGTATTTGTAAACATTGTGATATCTAGGTTTTATTTAATGTAATCTAATTTTGTATCATATTTTACTGAATAATAAATATGATTTAATGCATTTGAGCTAATCAGACTTTAACCAAGGATTTGTCGTTACATAAGTACACCACAAGTTTCTGGTCTGTAGCATACGCAATCTACAATGTTAATATCTTAAAATAGTCAGAAAATCTGTTTATTCTATATGTATGATTTAAGCATTCGCTTAATGATCAGTTAATTCGGAACGCTCAGATGTGATATTAGGATTCATACTACGGTGAAAGTTATGGTGGATGGCCTGGGACATTTCATATATACAACCTTCAATGGTTGATACCGTATGGGAACATTTCATAAAGAACTGCGTTTTCAGCGATTATCAACTACCATCAACTATCGACTTGCACACAATTTGTGGTTTGATTACGATTCCTATGTCAAGGTTTGAATTTGTTTCATACTGATTGCGATTGTTGTCATACACACGATCAAAATTTTCATATAGAAAAAGAAATGACATTTTCATTTAAGCAGCCTATGCGCTTTTTAATTTTTAACAAAAATTAAGGACACTTAGAGTCTGACGACCTTAATAACGGCTGCCGACTTCAATAACGCAAACGTGTTTAATATGAAACTGAAAGATTTTTTGGGAGACAAGCTATATTAGAAGTATCACCGGGGCATATGGAATGGAGATACTTCACGCAAACGGCGTATATGTCAAGTTATAACATTAATTTACATAAAACCATTGTGACAAAACGTATGGTTGTGGTGAGTGATCCCAATATTTATTGAAGTTATTATAGAAGTCTCACATGGGCTCTATTTAGTTGAATGTTGAATTTAGTGAAAGGCATATATAAAGCTCCGAGCCTCAGTCAGAAATGCCGACGGTTAGATGGTTAAATATTCAAACAGGTCGAAATTCAATGAATAAGAATTTAATAGTAATACAGTAATCAAGTGACTAAATTTTCAAATTACATTCCTTTCGCTCGGCATTTTAATAAGCATATTGCATCACTTAATTAGCAGTGTGAGATTGACCTCCACCCGTCCTTGTATTTCATCTCATCGGTTGCATCCTTTCTCTGTCCTATTTCTCACAATACCTGCTCCTCTACCATCCCTGACCTTTGTCCAAATTCCTTCTCCTCCTCGTCGACTTTCTCTAAACTACTTCTCCTTCTCTTCCACTGTCTTTCCCACGACTACACTTCTATCGACTTCGACTGTCTCGACAACAGTCTCAATTCCGTCTCCAACTTTTGAACACTTGAGACCGAATGGACCCGGGTATTCTCTCTCCCTTAAAAAGCTTCATGCGAAAACACAGGGATGGTACAATCTTTTTCCTTAGCCCTCTCATCTAACACTACACACAGCCTATGATCAGATAACGGTTATCAATGTCTTCGGTCACGCATTCATTCACATCGAGATACCCATACGTTCTTGCTTGGTAAAACAAACGTCATAATACAGCAGGTTATCAGTTACGTTTTATACATACACCAAATAAATTGCATCACATCAGTACATATTCCTAATCCCATTATACTAAACAATATCACAACAATCAAACATTTCTTTACATTATAACTCATACAAAGTACACAAACATTAAAATATCCATGCTCTCATATATCCATACATCCATATTAACTGATTTTGTACACTTAACCATTTTCCAAATTCACAATTAAAAATGTATAACATAACGAATTGATAAATGCAGTGGTTTAATACGAAGTAACCGAATAGTGAATTAGCAAATTAATTCTGACCACAAGCTACCAATGTACATAATTCTCTACGCAAGGCTTCAGCCCATTTCTCAAATACGATTGCAAATAAAAAAACTACAAAGGTAATGCTACTTACTAAACGATCCAAGTAAGTCAGTGTACATACTACCAATAATTAAAATTATGATGCCGTGATATTCTGTGAAAATCGAGTCAATAATTAATTGACATTTTCGAAGCTTTGTATTTCCTTAGAATCTACCTCTACATTCTGCAGCCAGATTACGAGTGGATTCTTTCTCTGATCTGCAATCCTTCCAAGCTAATACTAAATTACTCATTACGATTTCCAGTCCAATTAAAATTAGTGGGCAATATCCCTTTTGTTGTTTGTCAACATTGAAAACGGATAAGAACAGGCCCCGTTACCGCTGTGAACTTTCCTTTTAATCCTTGAAGGAACCTTTAACTTATAGGTATGTTAAGTGACGTAACCGGTTGCCCGAAGCAACTGGTTTTAAGGCGCCAGTGACCCGCCTTCACCCCTTCTCCTGTTGGTGGATAACGCGGTCCGCCAGGCTTCAAATCTAAGCCACTCGTGAAGGCCAGGAGCTTTCTTTTAGTTGACAGAGGCGATCAGAGACGTAAGCCGTATGGGGGATTTCTGAAGTAGGGTGCTAGTCTCCCACTCTCTCCCCGGCAATGTCAACCTTAGACAGCAAGTCAGTGTACATGCTACCAATAGTTAAAATTAAGATGCCGTGATTTTCTGTGAAAATCGAGTCAATAATTTATTGACATTTTCGAAGCTTTGTATTTCCTTAGAATCTAAATGTACATTCTGCAGCCAGATCACGAGTGGCTTCTTTCTCTGATCTGCAATCCTTCCAAGCTAATACTAAATTACTCATTACGATTTGCAGTCCAATTAAAATTAGTGGGCAATATCCCTTTTGTTGGTTGTCAACAGGCCCCGTTCCCTCTGTGAACTTTCCTTTTAATCCTTGAACGAACCTTTAACTTATAAGTATGTTAAGTGACGTGACCGGTCGACTTTGCCAAATCAAATTTTTGGTTTCTGGATGGTCATGGAAAACTTGCATTAGAGTTCAACACTAACCCCCCGGCAATATTTAGAGATCAAACACAGTGCACACCTGTAGTAAAACTAATACAGGTCATGTTGAAAGTGTTAAGACGAGGTAACCGAATAGTGAATTAGCAAATTAATTCTGACCACAAGCTAACAATCTACATAATTCTCTACGTAAGGCTTAAGCCCATTTCTCAAATACGAATGCAAATAAAAAAAACCATACAAAGGTAATGCTACATACTAAACGATCCAAGTAAGTCAGTGTACATACTACCAATAATTACAATTATGATGCCGTGATATTCTGTGAAAATCGAGGAAATAATTTACTGACATTTGCGAAGCTTTGTATTTCCTTAGAATCTAAATGTACATTCTGCAGCCAGATTACGAATGGCTTCTTTCTCTGAACTGCAATTCTTCCAAGCTAATACTAAATTACTCGTAACAATTTCTAGTCCAATTAAAATTAGTGGACAATATCCCTTTTGCTGTTTGTCAACACTGAAAACGGATAAGAATAGGCCCAGTTCCCTCTGTGAACTTTCCTTTTAATCCTTGAACGAACATTTAACATATAGGTATTTTAAGTGACGTAACCGGTCTACTTTGCCAAATCAAATTTTTGATTTCTAGCTGGTCATGGTAAACTTGTATTAGAGTTCAACACTAACCACGCGGCAATATTTAGAGATCAAACATAAGGCAGCAGTACTATTCTCAAGACAGGTAGATTTTAACTTATTATAGACTCCATAGTAGGGGCATTGCAAATGTAACAACCATATCGTGACAAATACGTAACAGGGAACATTTTGGACGTGGAATATGCAAATATTGGTCATTTTCAAACGTATATTCTTGGACATAACAAATGAGGATAGTTTCAAAAGCAACGTAAATATATAAATGCCAACAATTTAAGCAGGCTTTATAGACGTATTGCATGCAATACAGATACTTTCAGTACAGACATTTTTGCATAGTTATATACAAAACAGGAACATTTTTATTCACACAACCATGAGCGGGTACATACAAATTGCGACCATTTTGATACATGCAACAATGAAGTGGAACATACAAAACGAGGTCATTAGTGTAAACACATCATTGACGTGATAAATGTACAAGGAAAGCATTTTAATAACGCAAATATGATACTGTACTAAATAATCCGGGACATTTAAATTGAATTGCTACCTTCAAAACGAATACATTTTCATACACGTGTTCTTACAAGGTACACTTAAAGGGAATATTTTCTTACACAAAACCATAATATGGTACTTACAAAACGGCAACATTGACATGTGACACAATAAAGACTAATACATTGTTTCTTGAAAATCAAGCACAAATCAATCCTAATGGTCATTTATAAATCAAATGCATAGTAAAACAGATCGTTGTCGCCCAAAAGGTTGTTCAAATAAAGATGTCCCGTTTTGTTGGTTTTACATGCATGTGTGTGTGTGTGTGTGTGTGTGTGTGTGTGTGTGTGTGTGAAGTAGATTTTTAAAGTAGCTTTAACAATTATTCATTCAAAACTCTGACAGTTTATAGTGACGTATATCACTGAGGTATCATGCCACGGACACGTATCAGCACTGAGGCATCATGCCACAGACACGTATAAGCACTGAGGCATCATGCCACAGACACGTATCAGCACTGAGGCATCATGCCACAGACACGTATCAGCATGTTCCATCTAGTCTTTCAGGTAGGAAATGATTGTCACATCAGGCCCGAAACGAAAATTACTAATACATGTACTCGACGAAACAACGAGAAAACGGTTTGCAATGCACGGAAACAGATTCTCGGTTTTGCAACTGCTGAAATAAATATTATGGTATGTCGTGAAACCGGTATATTATTACATTCCATAATTGGACAACATTAGTTCATCATTAATTACGATAATTATGCACACTTTTAAGCTCACACTAGCGTTTAAAACGTTCATAGCACCAAATTATACTTTTTTTAGTGCTTCTTAGTGTCTCTTGAAACATCTGGCAAATAATAATAATAATAATAATAATAATAATAATAATAATAATAATAATAATAATAATAATAGTAATAATAATAATTAGGACTTTTCTATATCGCCTTCTCTTTACAATCTCTAAGCGTTTTACACCATCTATTATGATATGACTACACTACAGAAAAAAAACAAAACATGAAATTGGAAACATAAAAATATATTGAAAACATGTGATACAAAAGCATCAGCAGGTCTCCAAGTTTTTTCCTGCAGTCGAAAACGGTGAGTGTTACGAACACTCCTAAAATGGACCACTGTGTCTTTGTGTCCAATTTCAATGGGCAATTCGTTCTATATATATATATATATAAAGAAAATGTCAGATCCATTATCTTCTTGTAAATGTTGTTTAATAGTAAAGTTCTTGATAATTATTTTGCACTTGTATTAGACTTACTTATGGCTCTTATGTGACCGTCATTTACAACATTTTAACATAATTCATGTTCTATTTTAATGCTCCTGCTTCTGGAGGTGGTGATGATGTTGTTGATGATGATAATGACGATAATGTTAAATAATTATCTTATATTCACTGAATAGAAAACATGCAAAGGCCTGACAGAGTTGTATTTCCGGATACTCAAAATACGTTGTATCTGTTATAACCCATTTCTATATTTTTTTCTATTTATCCCTTGGTCTTGCCGACCGTTAGGGCACCACTAATGACCTGACAACCAGCTTCCTCCATTCCAAGTTAACTGATTTAATTAATCGATTTATTTTAGCACCATTTATGTTTTGTTGGTAATTTAATGCTTTAGTATGTTTTAAATGCCAAAAGTTTAGCATTCATCCTCCTAGTGCTTCCTAGTGCATTTTAGTGCTTGCTAGTAGTTCTAAATGTTTTATACTAGTTCATATTGGTGTTTACCAGGACCCGTTTTGTACATGGAAAGGGCCATAACTGTAAAATATAAGAAAGTATAACATTTCAGTAAATTCAATAAGTGTGTTGCTCGTGAGAAAATTGTACATGTCCCATAAAATCATGTAAAAACATTTCGACTCATAAATAACACAAGTCATCTTCCAAGTCAAGTTTGTACCTGCATATTTTGAACTCAACATAATACTATGGCTGTTTGGAGTACCGATGTTTGCTTGATTAAAGAATTTCGGAAAGTCTCCAGGTATTTAAATTAACGTGAATCGGTGACATCGATAATTAGATACGCGTCTTCTGCAAATATGTAAAGAGCAGATAGGTAGTTTTTTTTCCCAATGTTTAACGCCATTTTTCATCACAATATAGGCTATACATGGCGGCCAGTATAAATGTTGGAGGAAGAATCCGGTCAACCTCCGGAAAGAACCACCGACCCACGAGAAGCCACTGGCAAGCTTTCGTACATAACTACATTTGCCGAATCTTAGACTCGAACACACGCAGACAGGTGAGTTGGCAGTGGCCCCTCAGATAAGTAGTATTGAGCCCAGTTGTAAGTGCGCAAGAGAAAACATTTTCGTAGCCATTTCCGTATATAGGAGTAAGCATCACGTGACAGTGATGAGAATTGTTATTTATATCCCACCATACTTTGTCCAAGTAGAAACGAGATTGTAGCTGAAGCGTGTGAACTGTCGAGGATAAAATAATGAATATTCGATTTGATGGCAAGAGGGCATTGGTGACTGGAGCCGGTAGAGGTATTTATATAATGGCAATCGACATCTGTAATCGGAGACCGTTTATGTCAATAAATAAATGGCGATGTCATAAGATTTTTTATGTTGGTCAGAAGTCATTTGTGTCAGAGAGCAAATGATGCAGAGCAGCAGAGAGGGTGAACCCTACAACTTTTATAGGCGTCAATTTAGTAAACTGAGGCTTCCCGAAATTGTTGATATAGGCCTCAATTTAGTAAACTGAGGCTTCCTTGAAAATATTATAATTTTTTAAAAAATAATTTGAGCAAAAAAATTTTAAAAAATTTAAAAAAAAAGACGCAATTGTCGTTGGCGTTCACCCCCTCTGCTGCTATTCGTTAACTAAATATTTGATCAAGTCCGACACGATATCTTGTCCGAGGATCTGATAAATTTATCGTTATAAATCCATGTTGGATTGTCTGAGCGCGGCTAAAGAAATTTTTAAATTGATTATGATCCATATCACCACCGCACCAAGTTTGCCAAATATTTCTAAGAGTATGAGTATCAACTCCGTTAAACACGCATAACAAATTGCAGTTATCTCTGATCACTTTAGGAATTTGTGTATAACGTTGAGTGAGATATATCACGTCTGTGTTTTTGTGACGTCCTCGTGAAAATATTCTAGCAGGGTTGTTTTGATTATCTAACATTACATCATCATATATCGCTAAATTGTTAATATCACCATCAATATCATCAATGCTCGGTGCTTCTTCGATATCTGTTATAAACTCAATAATATCATCGCCGTTAATTTCTAATTTCGCTTTCTCGTTAAAATCCTTTAACACTTCATAACATCGCTGATCATCTACGCTTGGAGCAATCAAATACAACTTGTCCCACTTCATCCATCACGTTATCAAATTAAGTAGCAATTGTGTCTTACCACTTCCAGATGGTCCAATGATAATCGCACGAATAGAATTTGGTAACATTGCATGGTGTTTAATAGGTTCCCGTCGTCTCGTAGCTGAATAATCAATTACATTCATGTTGTTATATATAAATTATGGATCTATATTGTGTGAAATGTAGGACGCGTACTGGCACAAATGACTTGACAACGATTACAACGAAAAATAATCGATCAGCGCTTTCTGGTAAGTGCGTACAATGTAGTACGAAGAAATTTACATTTACTTCCACGAAACCTTTAAGAAAAAAGAGGAGGTGATATTGCAGCCAAGTTAGCAAAACTCCCAGGAACACCGTGGGCAAAGTATCCAGGAGAAAAACACCTTCCAGTGTATAGTTATTGTGGACCTGGAACACGATTAGATATCAGACTCGATGATCAAAACCAACCCAAACCCGGTGAGTATCCAATAAACGCTATTGATAAGGCGTGTCATGCTCATGATGTTGCATATAAAAGCAGTAATCTTCAACATAGACATCTTGCGGATGTGAAATTAATTCATGCGTTGAATGCTATTCCCGAAAACACTAGTGTTTCGTTCAAAGAAAAATTGGCTTCGTGGTTGATAAAATCCGCTATGAAGGGTAAATTGATGTTAGGTGCTGGTAATTAATAATATGGAATCTGTTTATTATTCTCCAAAAGGATACTGGAGAGGCAAGGCAGCAATCAGTAAACTCGCTAGCGCTGAAAAAGTAAAAAATACTACTGCAGCTGATTGGTTATCCAAACAGGCGATATGGCAAATTTATCTGCCAGCGCCTAAACGAATTAACTACTCGCATTTTGATGTTACAACACCTAATGAAGTTCATCAAGCTGATATACTATTTTTACCACATGACAACGGTTACAAATACGCGTTAACCGTAGTTGATATTGCTAGTCGATACAAACAAGCAGAACCGCTGAAGACAAAATCATCTACTGAAGTAGCTTCTTCATTTGAAAGGATTTATCGACGAGGTCCACTACGCTGGCCAAATCTGTTACAAGTTGATCCTGGTAAGGAATTTCAAGGCGCTGTTTTAACAACGATGAAACATCATAATGTCATCATACGACGAGGACATACTGCGCTACATCGCGATCAGGCAATTGTTGAACGATTTAATCGGACACTTGCTGAGCGGTTATTTGGATATCAATACGCGAAAGAATTCATCCAAGAAAAGAGATCCAGTGAATGGGTTAAAAGATTACCAGGTGTAATTACCGCAATCAATAATGAGATTACTAGAACAATCAACATGAAACCTAACAACGCTATTAACAAAAAGTATCTACCCGTACAACCACAAAAAGATTTCAAAGAACCAATTCTTGGTAGTAATGTCACTGTAAGGTATTTATACGAACCAGGAGAGCTTGAAGGTGGTAAAAGAAGAGCTACCGATCCTATTTGGAGTGTTACTGCACACAAGATATCCAGTATAACACGATCAACTGGTAGACCACCAATCTATAAACTAGATTCAACTGCTCCTCAGCGAGGATTTACAAGCGAACAATTACAAGTAATTCCTGACGATACTCAATTACCACCGCGGGGTCTTAACTAGCACCCAGGGTGCTGGCACCCCGGCATCTGTTGCACCCAAGACAAGTCAGCATAACGTTATCGTTGGTATGACCAATGCTGCTATTCTTTCTGTCTACGGTAAATTGGTGGGGGTCTTTATCCGACCAACTCCAACGCATTATACAATTACAACTCGCGCAGTGATTATTCTGTTGTTGCTTTAGTGAAATTATCAATTCAGCATCAATGTCAAATTTTCTGTTATTTTTTTTATCCTGTTGTTTATAACCAGAGAGTTTTTTTCTGATTATATCATCGGCGCTGATAATAGTGTCATTATCATCACCTGACTCTGTCAGGACAATTCTTCGAAGCTGATTTATTCGCCGTACTCTGGACACTGCGAGATAAACTAAATTCGACCACTCAATGCGATTATCTACCATCCAAACAATTGTGTCTGTGATAGTTAATCCTTGTGAAGAGTGTATTGTTGCTGCATAACCTAACGTCCATGGTGATTTATCAGCGCGTAATGCATCTTCAACGACACTGATATCAACTAGCACAATATCATTTAACACTAAATTCTGTCTTTGAAATCTTCCTGGAATATCAACTTCAATATTTTGTCGCCGTGTATCCGAGGGTCTATAACACAACGGCACTGGAAGTGTTGCAAATTTGCATTTATGTAATTCAAATAACTTCATCTGAAGTGTGTCTCTGACTATTTTTCTGCTCGCGATTATTAAATCATCTGGCTTCCATGTTTCCCAAAAATCATTCAGGGGAGTTTCTGAAATTATTTCACGCGCTTTTTCACATTGGATTTTATCCGGTTGTAATCTAATTAGCGCTTTGAACTCTCGTAATTGTTCATCAAGTGATCTATAATCAGTGGTAATTTCTTCGTAATAATCTACAAAACCCTTTAGCCATTCATGTGGAGATCCACCAATAAAAGGCGGTGGTTGACCGTGATCCCCGCACATGACGATTTTTGTAGTTTTCAATAACAACCATTCGAGAAATGTCTGTAATACACTCAACGATACAGTGCATATTTCATCCCAGATTATGATTTCAGGAATGAATTTATCACCCATTCGATCAGGAGTCCATGTATCGCCTTTCCATCGAAAGAAGCTGTGATAAGTACAGGCTTTTACTCCCCTCGCTATCATCTCTCTGGCGAGTCTGTGAGTTGGTGTTAACACAATCATGGTTGTGAAATCCGTAGGATTTTCCCGACGAAATAATTCGATTGCACGAGTTGTCTTTCCTGACCCACCACAACCATTTAAATAAACTGTCTTGTATCTACATACGGGATCAGATACCGGTGGTGCATTAGAAAATTCTGATTGAATTTCAATACGGTTACAACAAAGATATTTATCGTCGTTGGCAACGTCTGCGGATTCACAATACTCGTGTAGTTTTTCCTTTTTAAATCGCCAACGTCCCCACGCTTCCTCGGGATCTGTGAATGCCGCTACAGCTGATCTATATTTCTCGTGTATATACATCGAATCAGTAGCTACTCTAACCGCGGTATCTGGAAATCTATTTATCATCGAAAATAGATTAATAATAGAATAACCGAGCATAGAACTTCTCAAATGTGTATACTGGGGACTATATCCATCACAGTAGGTAACAACCGTACCTGATTTCTCACCGTTGGATAGAAAAACATCCCTACGGGATACAAGTTTTCCCTGTTTCGTTAAATCCGCTATGATAAAATCGTATTCTGCGTTGTCTATGATCAACCTCGAAGAGTATTTTGCATTGTCATATCTTCCACCTGGAGTAAATTTACCGATTATTTTTCGTCCGAAATCTTTGGCTTCTTTGTTTTTAATTACAAATACCGCATAGACCAATTCATGATTTCTTCTTCATTTAAAATCTCCGTTGAAATTGCAAAGCAATTTCCATTTCCATCTGAAAATTGTTTTCGTATTTCATCAATTATTCTATCTAAATCGGATTGTGGTAACCAAACATCCTTCTGCGCGCGATAGCATATAATAGCTTCACCGACAATCAACGATTGTAACATCTCACAATCAATCATATACCGCAATAACACAATTGGCATCCACGCCTTTTCAGATAGGTGTCTACCAAGCCAAAGATAACTACACGGATGTAACCCTGCAGCGAATTTGAATGATATCACACGAGCGAATCCGGTTAAATCAAAATCAGGCAAACGACCATTAATCGCAACACGAGTCATTTCATGTGTGGGGTGTCCAAATCGTTTAAAATACTCAGAGCATTCTCCATACCCGAGAAAACTTCCAGGATAACACGCGGATATATCAATTGAAATCATACCATCACGTAAGTATTTTGTATTCCACAGTCCTCCATGACTAAATTCGACGCAGCTCGATTTAACATCCTCGAGAAAATCACTTCGTGTTGGACGCCATGAGTTTTTCTCTCTTGCAAAGTGAGCTACCACTGATGGAATAGTAAAACTATCCGTGAGTAGTTTTTCATGGAAACTCTCCTTTGAAAAATCATTAGCGATTTTTCTCATTCTGTTATCTAAATCTTCAGTACGATATAATTCACCATTTGGTCTTACAAATTGATCAAATCCTATTTCGGGATCTTCATTACTACTAAGTAACCACACTGACACGGGATCATCTTTACACAACGCAGCAATAGCATCGAATAATTTCTCTTCATAGAAAACATCCCCGGAAAATTCCTCCGGGATATATCTCACGGATCTATCTCGTGGAAATATTGTTACTGCAGGTGTCCACGCGTGTTCGTTATGATCAATAATTTCAATTGGCGCTCCATTTTTGTTATATTTCGGTTCGTGTAATACTTCTCCGGTTATCGTCATAACGGTTATTGGGAATCTTAATGATACTTCTAATTTAGCTATATCGGAAATCTTTGCACCGTGCTGTTACACTGTCAGTTCCCATTCGGTTATTTTCCTACGTCGTAGATCAGTTAGTTTATTTCCTCGGGATGCATTTGTGAAGTGTTCCATTACACGTGTTGCTACACAATTCAACATCGACGACGTTTTCATAGATGCTAGTTTTTCAATCTTGGCTTATCATTTAACTGATATATTCCGTAAACAACTGCTGTTACAGGGTAAGATCTCTCGTAGTATGGTTTGTCAATTCCAGTTAGAATTCCTGGTTTGGAATCTCTACTCACAATGACAAATTTTTTATCCTTGAGAATTGGATCAAATTTATCTCTGATAACCCATTCGTCTTCGTCTTCGATAATGAATTTTATTCTAAAAAAATACTTCTGTTGGGAATTGCTTTGCTCGCCAAGGTGTGAGATTATCTCAGCTGCTCTTGTATCATTCATGGTATCATCTATTACGGGTACATTGACATCTTCATCGATAATTCGAAATGTCGACCAACAGTGTGCTGCACCGTCTCGGTAGAATTCATTAAAACACTCTCTGATTTTACCCAGTATAGTTCTATCATCGATTAGATGTTTTTGTATATCAGAGATTCTATCGAGATTAAATCTAGCATTTTTCCAAGGCTTAATTTTCGATAATCTCTGAAACTTCTTCATATCGAGATTAAAACTAGCATTTTCCCAAGGTGAAATTTTCGATAATCTCTTGAACTCTTTCATGCTATCATCCTTTAGACGTTTTGGTTTAACAGAAACTCTATCGAGATTAAATCGAGGATTAATTTTTGATAATCTCTTGAACTCTTTCATGCTATCATTTTTCAAAGGCGTAATTTTCGATAATCTCTTGAATTTCTTCATATTATAATTAAAACAAAGATTTAAATAAAAAGTTTTTTATATAATGAATCATTGCAAATGGCTTATGATTGGATCAACAACCCCGTGTAACAAATCATGCAGAAATGAATTCTGTGGGTATCATATGCAAAGCGTAATAAACGGTTCAAAAGGTCCTCTCCCATGCATCCATTGCCGGGTAGGTGTTAGAGGTAATTCACACATATGTGTTAATTGCGGGGGTAGGCGTTATAGAGAGTTGAAGCGTTATTATGACAAGCGAAGAATAAAAAATTCTAACTCTGTCAATGACGTCAATGACGTTGCCAAAGGTAAAATCATAAAAACCGCCCAAGACTACATAGAAAGATTTCTCAATGTTATATCTCAACCAAATAATGAATTAGACAAATAGAAGTATATTAGTATATAAATGAACCAAGAATTTCAAAGACATCCTGTTATTGAAAACTACGAAGCCTCTCGTGATGGTGTTGTTAGACACAGTAAAAATAAGAAGCCAATTGGTGTTTTGAATAATCAAGGATATTTGATATTTACTGCTGGAAAGAAGAATTATTATTGTCATAGATTCATATTCGAGGTGTTTAACGGATTAATCAAGGATGGTTTTGTTATTGATCACATTGATCGCATTAAGACTAATAATTCTTTATCGAATTTACAAGCTATTTCACAACGTGAAAATACAAAACGAGGTGGGACTGGAAAATACTCGAAAAATGCTAGACCAGTAAAGTCGTTTAATACTGACAACGAAATAAAAATATTTCCGTCTATAAATAGCGCCGGTAGGTTTTTTTAATATTTGTCCGACCTCAGTACGATTTGTTGCAGAACGAGTACAAAATTCGGCGATTTCCAAAACAAATGGACAAAAATTCGATTTGTTTACGACTAACTGTATAATCTTGCATTGGAAATTGCTTTGCAATTTCAGGGGAATAACTCACTGGTAACGCACGTATGACAAATCACCAATGACAGAGTTATAGTTGAAACACTGTTGTTGTTTTGGTGGTTTTTGATTGGTTGGTTTCGCTATTATGAATCTCAATAACACATAATCAATTTCGTCTTTTTTCAAGCATTAACAGAACTGTTTTATATACTCATTGTATTTAATTCTTTTTTTTAGTGTCTGCTTCAAGTATTATGTGTTATTTCAACGTTGTCAGTGATCGCTTTTAAACATAACAAACAATTACAAGCAGACATCGTTCTATCTAACTTCGTTGTAATACGTGGTTATATACAACCTGGTCTGTATTATGTTTGGGCTTTAGCCGAAATTCAAGTGCAAACTCAAATCACACCGTCATGCGTGGTGTGATTGTTATTATTGACATTCAAACCAAGTTGGATTTTGTGATTTGGTTTTTGCACTTGAATGTAGAATAGCCCGCGTCATCCATTGGCATTGAATCAATTCATTGTACATACCATTATCATTCATTGAATCAATTCCTTCATTGTAAATACCATTGTTATTATAATCTATTGTTGTGCCGTCGTCATTGATAACCATTGTCATTGAATCAATTCATTGTAAATACCATTATCACATTCATTGTAAATACCATTATCATTCATTGAATCAATTCATTCATTGTAAATACCATTGTTATTATAATCTATTGTTGTGCCGTCGTCATCCATTATCATTATAATCTATTGTTGTACCGTCCTATGTGTATAATACAACCGCCTACACACTAGATCAGGGGTTGTAAGTACCGTCATATATGTATTAATACAACCGCCTACACACTAGATCAGGGGTTGTAAGTACCGTCCTATGTGTATAATACAACCGCCAACCACACTAGATCAGGGGTTGTAAGTACCGTCGTCATCCATTGTATATAATCATAATCGTTATAATCGCATTAAGCTTCTGGATATGCTAAGATGACCAACACCTTAGCGTGTCCAGAATTCATTTTGTTGAATTTGAAACTCTTTGAGTTTCCATCGAAGATTTTCATTGCAATTAAATAAATATACTTTTTAATATATATGAATCTCAATCGCAGATGATAACGTCGGCTCGTGAATCGTTATAGCGATCTTTGGTTCTTTTCCAGTGATAGATTTTATTCTTCGTTGTAATTCGTTATTGATTTGTTCGATTTGATATGACCCTGTTGGCAACGAGACAACGTTCCAGTCTTGAGTTCCGTCTTCACGATTTTTTCACGACAACACCAAAGAATTATTTGGTTGTTGACCACCAAATGCTACCGATCTGATATTGGGCCAGCTATGATACACTCGTAGTTTTGCCAGCGCGATCTCGCTCACTGGAACGGGGCTTGGGAAATTCACACTGAATTCAGGACGCGTTGAGGTTATTGATATCATGCTTGTTTTCACCGGTGTTGTATTTTCTACTATTTGTTGAAGCAGTTCTTGCGACGACATTGTTATTATTATTATCCCGCTCTAATTTCAGCATTGTTGATTTATACAATTCAGCCATCGTTGAGAATTCGCTATCTGATATTGTTGTGTCATCGAGTGACGATGATATCAACGAGGACAATTGCGAGTGACCGGTAGATGCAATGTGAAATTTAATTTCATAATCGTGTAGTTTACTCTGGCTACACGATGATAGTTTTTTTGTGATCCCGGTTAATATACCCGCGATTGTAGCCACCGCGGAAATAGCGATTGGAACTACGACCGGAGCAATCATTGTAACCGAAGATATTATTATTCCAGCAGCAGTGATTACGCCCGACACCGAATATACGGTGATATCAACCGCGGTTATTCTTCGTTTGTATTTTTTATTTTTATTTGATACTCCTCACAGCGTGAGTTGAGTTTAGTTTGAAATTCTCTGACCTGATCATAGCGATACTGATACACTAAAGGGATTGTCATCTTATTTTAGCAGCATTAGTGTTTTCAATTTAACTGTTTACTTAAATCCACTACGAATTCTACGTACCACGATACTGAAACCCTGGCAAGATTTCTATCTGTGGTCGTTTTCGTGAACTGTTCAGATACATCCTTGTCGATGATCGTTGATACCGTATTATTGACTCCAGATGAACTACTTGATGATATATTGAATTGATTCGGTGATACTATTGTTAATCGATAAATACCCTTGACTACTGCGGTTACGTGTAAAATATTGGTTGTGGGAGTCCACGCAAATGAACCGTGTTGAATCGTGTATACGATATTGTTGGTGCTCTTATGAGGAATTTTTATTTTTTCAATAACACCTATCATCCTCGTTGTATCATCCTTCATTGTGTTGTTGAATGTTTTTAGATCATCGATGGATTTTTTAATATCAGGAAGGGTTATTTCAATTTTATCAAATGGGGTTCCAATAAACTTATCAATGATGTTTTTACGAAACACTGAAAACTCTTTCACGTGTTTTTCATATTCGGATTGAAGAGTTGCTGGTTCTACTATAGAATCTTTTATCGAGGTGAGTTTTGGTGCAGTCACTGGTGAATTTCCAAAAAATTCTAGTATAGGTTTATCAATTTTGTCAATTATATTTCCTTGCATTGCAGTAAACTGATTAAATACAACTATATGATCGTCATTCTTATCATTGAGCGATTTCAATGAACTCGCCGTGTTATCGAGTGTAGTTAATTTATCCGTGATCGTTGAAGCAAGTACACCTGGTTTGAGTTTACCCTGATCGGAAAATAGCGCGATAGTATCCTCTGCTGCGTCTCGTCGTTTAACTAAAATATCATCGAGGGAGATATTACTAGTTTTTAATTTACCCTGACGATCGCCAAATACAACTATTTCATTAGGATCAACACTTGCTAGGTTCAACGTTTCGGCTATTTCATCTTCGATTAGTTTTTTAACATCCTTGATTTCAACTCCATCAGGTTCCGGTTTCTTCAGCGCTGATAAATGTCGTCCCCAAATATCAATCATTGTTATCATAGAAATCTTTTCTCTGTTTAAAATCAAAGATTTTCAATCTAAAGATTTTCAATCCAACGACTGCTATTATACTCATTCACTACTACATGGGGTGGTATTTGTCCTCGTGAAATAGCATCAAGTACGTTTAATACTTCATTGCCACATATGGGTGAGTCAATCATCGTTTGCGTTGATAACGTGGAATACCAACGGGGTATTTTTAAGCGCGTTGATAAATCAAGGATATAGCGGTTAAATTTTTTCGGAGGCGCTAGTCCATATGAGTCAAAATAAATAATCCCACGTGGATCAATCGCGTATGCAACCCGATGGGTTCCAGGTCCAACGCTGTTATCTAGATTAATAATACCCGTTTCAACATTATTTGGTTGTGCCGGTAACTGATCTTTCATAAAAACACCTCTGAAGTTTTTAATCGCGAGTTTTGTAGCAGCATCAATTAAATCAAAATTGGACATTGGAAGATTTTTCACTAGTAAACCGTTCCTTGGATTCTTAGACCCGATCCCTTGTACCACGAGTGTGGAGTTCCTGGTAGTCTTAGACCTTTCCCCCTTTTTTTATACCCCTTTCCCGTTGGTTTCTGTAGTGCCATTCCTGCCGCGGTACCAATAGCCCCTAACGCTGCCGCTTTAGCTACCGCTGGGGCCGCTGCGGCAATCAACCCTGGAATCAGCCCTAACAGCGGAAATATACCACCAGTCTTTTCCATGTTTTTAATCGCGCTCGCAGAAAGAGTAACCTGAACTCCTTTTTTTTCTTTAAGCGTCTTATTTAAATGATTAACCTGAGTTTTCGTCAGCGATTGTTTATTTCCCCCGCCATTCATTTGATTAGGTTTCAGCGTTATTGTGGTTCTACATTGCTTAGCTGATTTGGATTGTAATTTTTTTAACTGACCAGGTGTCAACGACTCATTGATATTATTATACGACATTATACAAAACAGATTGATTCTAAATCGCAGAGAGAGAGGAAATATGTAATCAATCACAGATTTTCCACTGGTGCATCTACGATTCTAATTCGTCCACCAACACCTTCGAGTAGCATTGATTTATCACTGGGAATGACAGCAACCGCTCTATAATTGGGGATAAGGATAGTAGGTACCACACCAACTACTGCAACAGGACGGGTTACACGAGCTCGGAAGTGTATATCAACGACGGACTGTCTCATCAAGTCAAGATGTTCCAACGAAAAGTAATAAATCGGATATAGATTCCTAAAATCAAACTGTGATATTTGTAGGTCAGTATCAACATTTTGATCGCGTCCCATATACGACAACAGGTTATGATAAACTCGTGCAATATGATTTTCTCTGTAATTTAGTTGTATATCCTCTGATGGTTCTTGCTGTCCGTTTATTTTCAACGAGACTTCACTACACCCAATTTGATCAAATATCATATGGGAACGTTCTTGATTATTTAATCTCGCAGTATTCTGTAGCGCAATAAATATATGACGTGGAGCTGAAATACCCTGTCGTGCTGCCAAGTGCCATGTAATTATACCATCAATATTATAATCCATGGTATCTGTGGATGTTGTCAACCAACTCAGTAGTGTTTTTCCTCCTTGATCCATAAATGATAACAATCGCGGTTCTGTTGACAACGACGGAGTTAACACTGGCATCTACAGTGTTAGTTTTGATAAAACGACTTTACCAGCGGCAACGCCAGCACCCCGCCAGATTGCATTATCATCAGTACCTCTTCGTACTAGTGATACCGTATGTTTTGCTCCATAGATAACTTTTCTGACGTTTCTACAAAATCCAAATATATGATGCAACGGAATCGCACTTGAAAACCGTCGATGCTCCCCTTGCAACGTTGATACTCGTGTTGCAAATCCCAGGTTGTAATTATCATTAACGCCTCCGAGAATATCAAACGCAGCTCCGGGTCTAGCTCGACGTTCTGGATTAGCTGCTTCTTGTTGATTGGCTTCTGCAGTATCTCTTGCTGTTAACACTTTAATATACTGAAGGTGATCAGCGTTATCATTAATATCCTTCGTGAACATCATAAACGGACCTGCTGATCTAGTATAATCATCGGAATATATCGCTAACCCGATTATTCCCGTAGCAATATCAACCTCGCGTTCAATAGATTCGATTTCTCTTACATCAATGAGATATTTAGCACTTTCAAATAACGCCATGATGCCATTGTTAACAAAACCAACTCGGTTAGTTTGGTAATTAGCATATGGTGTATTATCTGCAACATTTGTTACGAGTTCACCTTCGACTTCAATAAAGGCCTCACAAGGCAAAAAGTATTTACTGGTATCATGAACTTGAAGTTCAATTCGTGCTCTATGATCAGGTTGTACTGCGTGATAGGCAAAAAATTGATAATCGCGTACAGAATTATCCTTGAGTACTGGGGCATCCATGTCAAATGCAATATCAGGGTTCTGTTTGAACATTTTTTATTATATATCCGCTGGTCTAAATTGAAGGCGAAAATTATTTTAAAATAATTCCTAACAGCTTTTCCCTATGGAAAATCCCATGCAAATTCGACCACTTGACCCAAAAAATCTGAAAGAGATTTTCACGGAATAATTCCTGTCTTTTCTGGATTTTTCATCGTGAAATCACAAAAAATGTGATTTTATTCCTGATTTTTTGATCATTTTTGATCATTTTTGCTTCGAAAACAATAAAAATAATTCCTAACAGCTTTTTCCTATGGAAAATCCCATGCAAATTCGACCACTTTACCCGAAAAATCTCAAGAGATTTTCACGAATTTCTTCCAAATTCTCACGGAAATCATCAATAAAATCACAAAAATCTGATTTCACAGTCAAAAAATCATCAAAAAACACCCAAAATTCAGTGAAAACCAGTGAAAAATATAGAATTGAAAATCGCAGAATTTTCATTTATTATAATAATTATTTTTTTTATAATTTACAAAGCAATTTTCATCGACGTCTTTGACTTTTGTAGAAATTCCTTGAATTTCCAAGACCACTTCCCGCTATCATATTTGCTGTGTTATTATCCTGGGCGGTCATCGATGACATCATTGACTGTAGTTTTTCATCTACTGCGTTATTTATTATTTTACTAACACTTGCAGGCATAACCGCAGTAGATGGCAGTGAAGTCATTCGTGGTTTCCTTGAAAATCTTCCAGATTTTCCGCGTCGAACTAGCGCTGTTAGTTTATCCTTCGCGGCTGAAAACGCCTTCGTGGCAAGATCACCAACAGCGTTAATACCCTTATCCTTGATAACATCAATGGCTTTCATTGATAGTTGTTTTGCTAGCGGCGCTACGTTTGGAGCCATTATAGTATCACCGAGACCATCTCCATAGTATGCTCGGTATTTTGGCAATCGTGAGTTTACCACGTAGACGTTAGTTGGTTTATCATGGTTGTAGTGTATGATCATTCTCTATTCAATTGCTATTTATCTAATCGCTGTGACATTAGTCACTATGGTAACCGTGAAAATCCAAAGGATTTTCCACTAACTCTTCAATGAAATCTCGATATGTTGCAATATCCATGATACCACCTTGAAATAACCTCCTACAGATATCAGCAGCTTCATTGATTATTTCTGGTGAGTTATTTCCAGCTCTTTCCCCCCCTACAAGTATTTCTAATCGTGCTATATCACCAAGAATATTACTAGGACATGTTACGCTAGCGTCTCCACTCGAAGAGTTTCCAACTAAACCGCTACCTTTTTTTTTAGTTGTACCAGTTGCATCCTTCTCAGAATCAGCCTCTGCCATTATTTGTATTTCACTTGGGATTGGGTCAGCTGTGTATACTGGTGGTGGTTGTGTGACTCCCATTAGCATAGCTAGAAATTGATTATGATCATATTTTATTCTTTTTGTGATTTTAGTTTTTTCCCGTTTTGCTAAAAACACCTTATTTGCCCAAACGTCTAGAGAATCTACAAATTTTTTAGACGGTTCGTCTTTTAAATAACCATCTTTTTTCGCTTTTTTAAAGTTGTCTTTGGTAAAATTAGCTAATTCAGAGTATGTTTGGATTCCTCTGATTGTATTTAACGCATCAATTGTAAATATATTTTCAGGAGAATAGTCCCCTTTTGAAACAGTTCCCGTTTCTTCTTCTTGAAATCCCTCTTGAAATTCTTCCGGTGGTGGTAAAATATCAATATCATCTAATCGTTGTTGTTCTTCTCGTTATTCTTCTTCTCGTTGTCTTGCAGTAGTTATTATATCACCAGGAAGTGTTCGTAATAATTTTTTTGTTTGTTTAGTTCGTTTTGCTATTTTCTCTAACACAGGAAGAAGAGGTCTCTCTACTCGTTTCCCCTGTTCAGGGACATCTCCGTATATAGCTCGTTCAGTAGCTGTTTTCACATCTGTAGTTGCAGTAACAATCGGTTTAAAGAGTTGTTCAGAACTCTCTGTAAAATCAGTCTGAGTTAACTGCCGCTGCTGAAGTTTTTCGCGTATTCGATCACGAATAGGTAATAATTTATTAATATCACTCAGCCGCTGGTTTGTATTACGTGTGGTCAGTGATGTTCCTACCATTATTGAAATAGTATCAGTGATGTTAAATTGTAGACAATTCACCGAGTAAAAGAAAAAAGAAATCACTAGATTTATACTTCCCTGTTGTTCCCGGGCACACAATTTTACTTCCTCGTTGTGCACAGGTAGTGATAATACATGTCATTGTAGATTTTTCACCCGTACCGGTTATACAACAAAGGAGGCTCTCTACGCGTGGGGCTCAGCTTGCTCCATTAACGATTTTAACTGTCTCACCTTATAATTGATAAGTTTTCTGCTTTCATACTCAGAACTTAATTGCTTCCGAATATGTTCAACGATGTTACATAATGGTACAAATATATTAATGTCTTCATGGAAAATTAAACTCTCACGGATAAGTTTTTGTAAGCGCTTAATTAAAAAATATTTCTTAGCGAGTACGTATTTTCCATTCTGCTCTGCAAATTGTATATCGTCGAAATCGGTCATAATTTGATCACAATCTAACCCTGAACATAACTCAATCTTTTGATCTTTAAGCTTGTTGATTTCAACAATAAAACATTTGAGATTTTCAAGATTCATATATATTAAAAAGTATATTTATTTAATTGCAATGAAAATCAACAAAATGAATTCTGGACACGCTAAGGTGTTGGTCATCTTAGCATATCCAGAAGCTTAGCGCGATTATATACAATAGATGACGACGGCACAATTACACATCACCGTTTTGAACCCCCTTGGTGTTTATACATCAAGCGGCGCTCAACGGTTACATATATAATCACGAAACGTATTTCCCGCTGAGTAAGTCTAACTCGGATAGCGGGTTTGACCTACAAGAGGATACGTTTGATGCGTGGACGCGGACAGCACACAACAATAGATTATAGGTGATATGGTATTTACAATGAATTGATTCAATGACAATGGTATAATACAATGAGATTCAATGACAATGGTTATGAATGACGACGGCACAACAATAGATTATAACGTGATTCAATGACAATGGATGACAGGGGTGGCTCTACATTCATACGTGATCATTACAACCTATATAAAACCTAGGTTGTATGAATAACAAAATATATCCATACACCAGGAAGTGTATGGGCTGTAATGATCACATGTATGATTTTCGAACGCGAAAACCCCAATAGTATAAAACGATTTTATGGTATATAAGCCGCTGTTAGAGACTAACAGCACAGCGCGGTGTAGTGATTTTATTGTTTGTTGTGTTTAATAGCGACCACTGACAACGTTGAAATAACACATGATACTTAAAGCAGACACTAAAAAAAAGAATTAAATACGACGTGTATATAAAACAGTTCTGTTAATGCTTGAAAAAAGACGAAATTGATTATATTCTGTTGAGATTCATAATAGCGAAACCAACCAATCAAAAACCACCAAAACAACAACAGTATTTCAACGATAACTCTGTCATTGGTAATTTATCACACGCACGAGTTACCTAACGGAGTTATCTCCGTTAATTGCAAAGTAATTTCCAATGCGAGTATACAGTTAGATGTAAACAAATCGAATTTTTTTTACAAAAACGTTTTGAAAAAGCGGTTTTGGTTATATTCTTTGCCACTTTTTGTACCGAGGGGGGGGGGGCAAATATAAAAATATCTACCGGCTGAAGTAATAGATGGAAATATTATTTCCTCGTTGTCAGTGATCGCTTTTACTGGTCTAGCATTTTTCGAGTGTTTCCCAGTCCCACCTCGTTTTGTGTTTTCACGTTGTGAAATAGCTTGTAAATTCGATAAAGAATTATTAGTCTTAATGCAATCAATATGATCAATAACAAACCCATCCTTGATCAATCCGTTAAATACTTTATATATGAAACGATGATTGAGATATTTCTTCTTCCCCCCAAACCTCAAATACCCCATACCATTATCACACCCAACAAATTTCTTATTTTTACTGTGTCTAACAACACCATCACGAGAAGCTTCGTAGTTTTCAATAACAGGATGTCTTTGAAATTCTTGGCTCATTTGTATACAATATACTTTTATTTGTCTAATTCATTATTTGGTTGAGATATAACATTAAGAAATCTTTCTATGTAGTCTTGGGCGGTTTTTATGATTTTGCCGTTTGCAACGTCATTGACGTTGTCGTTGACAGAGTCAGGATTTTTGATTCTTCGCTTGTCATAATAACGCTTCAACTCTCTATAACGCCTACCCCCACAATTGACACATAATTGTGAATTACCTCTCACACCTACCCGGCAATACAGGCACAGGAGAGGACCTTTTGAACCGTTTCTAACGCTTTGCATATGATACCCACATAACTCATTTCTGCATGATTTGTTACACGGGGTTGTGATCCAATCATAAGCCATTTGCAATGATTCATATATAAAAAACTTTTTATTTAAATCTTTGTTTTAATTATAATATGAAAGAATTCAAGAGATTATCGAAAATTAAGCCTTGGAATAATGCTAAATTCAATCTCGATAGAATCTCAAATATACAAAAAAGTCTAATAGATGACAAAACCCTGTTGAGTAAAATCAGAGAGTGTTTTAATGAATTTAAGCGCGATGGAGCATCTCATACGTGGTCGACATTTCGAATTATCGAAAATGTCAATGTACCCGTAATAGACGCCACCATGAACGATACAAGAGCAGCTGAGATAATCTCACATCTTCGAAAACGGTATTTTTTTAGAATAAAATTCATTATCGAAGTCGAAGGTGAATGGGTTATCAGAGATAAATTTGATCCAATTCTCAAGGATAAAAAATTTGTCATTGTGAGTAGAGATTCCAAACCAGGAATTCTAACTGGAATTGACAAACCATACTACGAGAAATCTTACCCTGTAACAGCAGTTGTTTACGGAGTATATCAGTTAAATGATAAACCCGATATTGCAAAACTAGCACCTATGAAACTATCGTCATCGTTGAATTGTGGAGCAACACGGATAATGGAACACTTGACAAATGCATCTCGGGGAAACAAATTAACTGATCTACGACGTAGGAAAATAACCGAATGGGAACTGACAGTGAAATAGCGCGGTGCAAAGATTTCCGATATAGCTAGATTAGAAGCATCATTAAAATTCCCAATAAACGTTATGACGATAACCGGAGAAGTATTACATGAACCGAAATATAACAAAAATGGAGCTCCAATTGAAATTATTGATCATAACGAACACGCGTGGACACCTGCAGTAACAATATTTCCACGAGATAGATCCGTGAGATAAATCCCGGAGGAATTTTCCGGGGATGTTTTCTATGAAGAGAAATTATTCGATGCTATTCACGCCTTGTGTAAAGATAATCCCGTGTCAGTGTGGTTACTTAGCAGTGATGGTTCCGAATCAGGATTTGATCAATTTGTAAGACCAAATGGTGAATTATATCGTGCTGAGGATTTAGATAACAGAATGAGAAAAATCGCTAATGAATTTTCACCGGAAAGTTTCCATGAAAAACTACTCACGGATAGTTTTACTATTCCATCAGTGGTAGCTCACTTCGCAAGAGAGAAAAACTCATGGCGTCCAACACGAAGTGATTTTCTCGAGGATGTTAAATTAAGTTGCGTCAAATTTAGTCATGGAGGACTGTGGAATACAAAATACTCACGTGATGGTATGATTTCAATTGATATATCCGCGTGTTATCCTGGAAGTTTTCTCGGGTATGGAGAATGCGCTGAGTATTTTAAACGATTTGGACACCCCACGCATGAAATGACTCGTGTTGCGATTAATGGTCGTTAACCTGATTTTGATTTAACCGGATTCGCTCGTGTGATATCATTCAAATTCGCTGCAGGGTTACATCCGTGTAGTTATCTTTGGCTTGGTAGACACCTATCTGAAAAGGCGTGGATGCCAATTGTGTTATTGCGGTATATGATTGATTGTGAGATGTTACAATCGTTGATTGTCGGTGAAGCTATTATATGCTATCACGCGCAGAAGGATGTTTGGTTACCACAACCCGATTTAGATCGTATAATACGCGAACAGCGAAAACATTTTCCTGACGGAAATGGAAATTGCTTTGCAATTTCAACGGAGATTTTAAAAGAAGAAGAAATCATGAAATTGTCTATGCAGTTATTTGAAATTAAAAACAAGCAAGCCAAAGATTTCGGACGAAAAATAATTGGTAAATTCACTCAAGGTGGAAGATATGACAATGCAAAATACTCTTCGCGGTTGATCATAGACAACGCAGAATACGATTTTATCATAGCGGATTTAACGAAACATGGAAAACTTGTATCCCGTAGGGATGTTTTTCTATCCAACGGTGAGAAATCAGGTACGGTTGTTACCTACTGTGATGGATATAGCCCCCAGTATACACATTTGAGAAGTTCTATGCTCGGTTATTCTATTATTAATCTATTTTCGATGATAAATAGATTTCCAGATACCGCGGTTAGAGTAGCTACTGATTCGATGTATATACACGAGAAATATAGATCAGCTGTAGCGGCATTCACAGATCCCGAGGAAGCGTGGGGACGTTGGCGATTTAAAAAGGAAAAACTACACGAGTATTGTGAATCCGCAGATGTTGCCAACGACGATAAATATCTTTGTTGTAACCGTATTTAAATTCAATCAGAATTTTCTAATGCACCACCGGTATCTGATCCCGTATGTAGATACAAGACAGTTTATTTAAACGGTTGTGGTGGGTCAGGAAAGACAACTCGTGCAATTGAATTATTTCGTCAGGAAAATCCTACGGATTTCACAACCATGATTGTGTTAACACCAACTCACAGACTCGCCAGAGAGATGATAGCGCGGGGAGTAAAAGCCTGTACTTATCACAGCTTCTTTCGATGGAAAGGCGATACATGGACTCCTGATCGGATGGGCGATAAATTCATTCCTGAAATCATAATCTGGGATGAAATATGCACTGTATCGTTGAGTGTATTACAGACATTTCTTGAATGGTTGTTATTGAAAACTACAAAAATCGTCATGTGCGAAGATCACGGTCAACCACCGTCATTTGTAGGTGGATCTCCACATGAATGGCTAAAGGGTTTTGTAGATTATTATGAAGAAATTACCACTGATTATAGATCACTTGATGAACAATTACGAGAGTTCAAAGCGCTAATTAGATTACAACCGGATAGAATCCTATGTGAAATAGCGCGTGAAATAATTTCAGAAACTTCCATGAATGATTTTTGGGAAACATGGAAGCCAGATGATTTGATAATCGCGAGTAGAAAAATAGTCAGAGACACACTTCAGATGAATTTATTTGAATTACATAAGTGTAAATTTGCAACACTTCCAGTACCGTTGTGTTATAGACCCTCAGATACACGAAAGCAGAATATTGAAGTTGATATTCCTGGACAACAACAAAGGCAGAATTTAGTATTAAATGATATTGTGCTAGTTGATATCAGTGTCGTCGAAGATGCATTACGCGCTGATAAATCCCCGTGAACGTTAGGTTATGCAGCAACAATACACTCTTCACAAGGATTAACTATCACAGATACAATTGTTTGGATGGTAGATAATCGCATTGAGTGGTCGAATTTAGTTTATCTCGCAGTATCCAGAGTACGGCGAATAAATCAGCTTCGAAGAATTGTTGTTGACGATAATGACACTATTATCAGCGCCGATGATATCACCAGTGATAAAATCACCAGTGATATAATCAGAAAAAAACTCTCTGGTTATAAACAACAGGATAAAAAAAATAATAGAAAATTTGACATTGATGCTGAATTGATAATTTCACTAAAGCAACAACAGAATAATCACTGCGCGAGTTGTAATTGTATAATGCGTTGGAGTTGGTCGGATAAAGACCTCCGCCAATTTACCGTAGACAGAAAGAATAGCAGCATTGGTCATACCAACGACAATGTGATGCTGACTTGTCTTGAGTGCACCAGACGCAGAGGTGCTAGTTAAGACCCCGCGGTGGTAATTGAGTATCGTCAGGAATTACTTGTAATTGTTGTCGAATAAAACCCCGCTGAGGAGCAGTTGAATCTAGTTTATAGATTGGAGGTCTACCAGTTGATCGTGTTATAGTAGATATCTTGTGTGCAGTAACACTCCAAATAGGATCAGTAGCCCTTTTTGTGCCACCTTCAAGCTCTCCTGGTTCGTATAAATACCTAACAATGACATTACTACCAAGAATTGGTTCTTTGAAATCTTTTTGTGAAATTTCTTGGATTTCTATTTTTGGTATAGACCCTTTCTTAATCGCGTTGACAGGTTTCATGTTAATTGTTCGAGTAATCTCATTATTGATTGCGGTAACTACACCTGGTAATCTTTTAACCCATTCACGGGATCGCTTTTCTTGGATCAATTCTTTCGCGTATTGATATCCAAATAACCGCTCAGCAAGAGTCCGATGAAATCGTTCAACAATTGCCTGATCGCAATGTAGCGCAGTATGCCCTCGTCTGATGGTGACATTGTGATGTTTCATCGTTGTTAAAACAGCGCCTTGAAATTCCTTACCAGGATCAGCTTGTAACAGATTTGGCCAGCGTAGTGGACCTCGTCGATAAATCCTTTCAAATGCAGAAGCTACTTCAGTAGATGATTTTGTCTTCAGTGGTTCTGCTTGTTTGTATCGACTAGCAATATCAACTACGGTTAACGCGTATTTGTAACCGTTGTCATGTAGTAAAAATAGTATATCAGCTTGATGAACTTCATTAGGTGTTGTAACATCAAAATGCGAGTAGTTAATTCGTTTAGGCGCTGGTAGATAAATTTGCCATATCGCCTGTTTGGATAACCAATCCGCCGCAGTAGCCTTTTTTACTTTTGCAGCGCTAGCGAGTTTATTGATTGCTGCCTTGCCTCTCCAGTATCCTTTTGGAGAATAATAAACAGATTCCATATTATTAATTACCAGCACCTTATATCAATTTACCCTTCATAGCGGATTTTATCAACCGCGAAGCCAATTTTTCCTTTAAGGATTTGTCAGTGATAGCATTCAACGCGTGTATCAATTTCACATCCGCGAGATGTCTATGTTGAAGATTGCTGCTTTTATATGCAACATCATGAGCATGACACGCCTTATCAACAGCGTTTATTGGATACTCACCGGGTCGGGGTTGGTTTTGATCATCGAGTCTGATATCGAGTCTTGTTCCCGGTCCACAATAACTATACCCTGGAAGGTGCTTTTCTCCTGAGTATTTTGCCCACGGTGTTCCTGGGAGTTTTGCTAACTTGGCTGCAATATCACCTCCTCGTTTTTTTTTAAAGGTTTCGTGGAAGTAAATCTAAATTTCTTCGTACTACACTGTACGCATTTACCAGAAAGCGCTGATCGATTATTTTTCGTTGTAATCGTTGTCAAGTCATTTGTGCCAGTACGCGTCCTACATTTCACACAATATAGATCCATAATTTATATATAACAGCATGAATGTAATTGATTATTCACCTACGAGACAACGGGAACCTATTAAACACCATGCAATGTTACCAAATTCTATTCGTGCGATTATCATTGGACCATCTGGATCCGGCAAGACACAATTACTACTTAATTTGATAACGAGATGGATGAAGTGGGACAAGTTGTATATGATTGCTCCAAGCGTAGATGATCAGCGATGTTATGAAGTGTTAAAGGATTTTAACGAAGCCGCGCTAGAAATTAACGGCGATGATTTCATTGAGTTTATAACCGATATCGAAGAGGCACCTAGCATTGACTCCATCGACGGAAGTATTAACAATTTAGTCGTATATGATGATATCATGTTAGATAATCAAAAGAATCCTGCTAGGATATTTTCACGAGGTAGACATAAAAACACAGATGTGATATATATCACTCAACGTTACACACAAATTCCTAAAGTGATCAGAGATAACTGCAATTTATTATGCGTGTTTAACGGTGTTGATACTCACACGTTAAGAAATATTTGGCAAACGTGGTGCGGTGGTGATATGGATCATAATCAATTAAAAAATTTCTTTAGCGGCGCTTAGACAATCCCACATGGATTTGTGACGATAAATTTATCAGATCCTCGGACAAGATATCGCGTCGGACTTGATCAAATATTCAGTAAACGCATAGGAGCAGAGAGGGTGAGTGACAACAACGTTGCGACCAAAATCGATTGAAAAATCGCAAAGTCTCCGTTTGCCAAATGGAGACTTATTTTTTTCTTTGGTTAAAATATGAGATTTCGAACGAAGGCTCTATTTTCCGTTTTGAGGACTCAATTGATTTTTTCGAAAAAAGTATAAGGGTTCACCCTCTCTGCTGCTCTAAGAAATATTTTTTAATTAAGCGCTTCCAAAAACTTATCCGTGAAAGTTTAATTTATCATGAAGACATTAATATATTTGTACCATTATGTAGTATTATTGAACATATTCGGAAGCAATTAAGTTCTGAGTATGAAAGCAGAAAACTTATTAATTGTAAGGTGAGACAACTAAAAACGTTAATGGAGCAAGCTGAGCCCCACGCGTAGAGAGCCTCCTTTGTTGTATAACCGGTACGCGGGTAACAATGACATGTATTATCACTACCTGTGCACAACGAGGAAGTAAAATTGTGTGTCCCGTATAACAACAGGGAAGTATAAATCTAGTGGTTTTTTTTTACTCGGTGAATTGTCTACAATTTAACAATACTGATACTATTTCAATAATGGTAGGAACATCACTGACCACACGTAACACAAAGCAGCGTTTGAGTGATATTAATAAATTATTACCTATTCGTGATTGTATACGTGAAAAACTTCAGCAGCGGCAATTAATTCAGACTGATTTTTCTACTGATACAAAGGAACTCTTTAAGCCGATTGTTGCTGCAACTACAGATGTGAAAACAGCTACTGAACGAGCTATATACGGAGATGTCCCTGAACAGGCGAAACGAGTAGAGAGACCTCTTCTTGGTGAACTTGAAAAAATAGCAATTGAAACTGAACAAACAAAACGGGCTATACAAAAACTTTCAGGTGATATGGAAACTCAGATGGAAATACAACGACAAAGTGGTATTGATGATAGTGATGAATCTCAAAAAGACCCCCCTGAATCAAGAAGAACAGTAGAGGGTTTACGGGGAAGATTTAACGAGGAGGGGGTAGCAGCAATTGATAAGACTGATCCAGCAGAAACTCCTATGTTTGTTGTTACGACTTATGAAAACAGAAAAAAAATGTTGAAACCAGAGCAACATGGATATATTAAAAATATACAACATTACGCTGATGTGATTTACAAAATAAAAACTGGAAAAAGTCAAATTAGACTAAAAGAAGATACATCATACATTAATTACATGAATAAAGTGGGTGAAGTATACAATCAATATAAAGAACTAAAACAACAACAAAAACCACAAAAATTGCAGCGGCGGAAACAATGTTCAAAGAAAATGTCCTACTCACCTAAAAAATCAAAACCCAATCCAAGCATAGATACACAAGGTGCAATTGACGATGAAGAATCTCCCGTTGAGACGTTTGGGAGTGGGATATCAGAGAAATTGCCTGCAATTTCATGTCCTGGCAATATTCTTGGTGATATAGCACGATTAGAAATACTTGTAGGGAGAAAACGAGCCGGGAATAACTCACCAGAAATAATCAATGAAGCTGCTGATATCTGTAGGAGGTTATTTCAAGGTGGTATCATGGATATTGCAACATATCGAGATTTTTTTTTATTGAAGAGTTAGTGGACGGTTACCATAGTGACTAATGTCACCCCGATTAGATAAATAACAATTGAATAGAGAATGATCATACACTACAACCATGATAAACCAACTAACGTCTACGTGGTAAACTCACGATTGCCAAAATACCGAGCATACTATGGAGATGGTCTCGGTAATACTATAATGGGATTATTTTCAAGAATGGCTCCAAAAGTAGCGCCGCTAGCAAAACAACTATCAATGAAAGCTATTGATGTTATCAAGGATAAGGGTATTAACGCTGTTGGTGATCTTGCCACGAAGGCGTTTTCAGCCGCGAAGGATAAACTAACAGCGCTAGTTAGACGCGGAAAATCAAAGAAACCACGAATGACTTCACTGCCATCTACTGCGGTTATGCCTGCAAGTGTTAGTAAAATAATAAATAACGCAGTAGATGAAAAACTACAGTCAATGATGTCATCGATGACAACCCAGGATAATAACACAGCAAATATGATACCGGGAAGTGGTCTTGGAAATTCAAAGAATTTCTACAAACGTCAAAGACGTCGATGAAAATCATTGGAAATCGTAAACGAAAAATTCCTTGAATGGAAATTACTTTGCAATTTCAAAGAATTTTCACGATTTCACCTTCAATTTAGACCAGCGGATATATAAAAAAAAATGTTCAAACAGAACCCTGATAGTGCAATTTGACATGGACGCCCCAGTGCTCAAGGATGATTCTGTACGCGATTATCAATTTTTTGCCTATCACGCAGTACAACCTGATCATATTACTGATAACGCTGAACACCTTCAGTATATTAAAATAAATACTCCAAGAGCTACTGCAGCTGATCCACAACTTGATACCCCTGAACATAGAGCCAGACCAGGCGCTGATTTTAACATTCTCGGAGGCGTTAATGATAATTTCAATTTAGGATTTGCAACACGAGTATTAACGTTACAAGGACAGCGTCGACGGTTTTCAAGTGCGATTCCGTTGCAACATATATTTGGATTTTGTAGAAACGTCAGAAAAGTTATCTATGGAGCAAAGCATACGGTAGCACTAGTGAGAAAAGGTACTGATGATAATGCAATCTGGCGCACTGGCGGCGCTCCCGGTAAAGTCGTTTTATCAAAACTAACACTGTGGATGCCGGTGTTGACTCCGTCGTTGTCAACAGAACCACGATTATTATCATTTATGGATCAAGGAGGAAAAACATTGCTGAGTTGGTTGACAACATCCACAGATACCATGGATTATAATATTGATGGTACAATTACATGGCACTTGGCAGCACGACAGGGTATTTCAGCTCCACGGCATATTTTTGTTGCGCTACAGAATAGAGCGCGATTAGATAATCAAGAACGTTCCCATATGATATTTGATCAAATTGGGTGTAATTTTTTTTTTTTTTTTTTTTTTTTTATGGTTTAACGCCATTTTTCAGCACAATATATAGGCTATACATGGCGGCCAGTATTAGTGGTGGAGGAAGAAACCGGAAAAACCCCGGAAAGAACCACCGACCCACGAGAAGCTACTGGCAAGCTTTCTCACTTAACTACATTAGCCGAATCTTAGACTCGAACCCACGCAGACAGAGGTGAGATGGCAGTGGTCCGTAACGGACAGAGCTTTAGACCACTCGGCCACTCGGGGTGTAATGAAATCTCCCTGAGAATAAACGGACAGCAAGAACCATCAGAGGATATACAACTTAACTATGAAAACAACCACATTGCACGAGTTTATCATAACCTGTTGTCGTATATGGGACGCGATCAAAATGTTGATAATGGTCTACAAATATCACAGTTGGATTTGAGGGGTCTGTATCCGATTTATTACTTTTCGTTGGAACATCTTGACTTGATGGGACAGTCCGTCGTTGATATACACATCCAAGCTTGTGTAACCCGCCCTGTTGGTCCAGTAGTTGGTGGGGTACCTACTATCCTTATCCTAAATTATAGAGCGGTTGCTGTCATTCTCAGTGATAAATCAATGCTACTCGAAGGTGTTGGTGGACGAATGAGAGTGATAGATGCACCAGTGGAAAATCTGTGATTGATTACATATTTCCATCTCTCTGTCTGCGATTTAGAATCAATCTGTTTTGTATAATGTCGTATAATAATATCAATGTCACGTTGACACCTGGTCAGTTAAAAAAATTACAATCCAAATCAGCTAAGCAATGTGGAACCACAATAACGCTGAAACCTAATCAAATGAATGGCGGGGGAAATAAACAATCGCTGACGAAAACTCAGGTTAATCATTTTAATAGCGCGCTTAAAGAAAAAAAGGGAGTTCAGGTTACTCTTTCTGCGAGCGCGATTAAAAACATGGAAAAGACTGGTGGTATATTGCCGCTGTTAGGGTTGATTCCAGGGTTGATTGCCGCAGCGGCCCCAGCGGTAGCTAAAGCGGCAGCGTTAGGGGCTATTGGTACCGCGGCAGGAATGGCACTAAAGAAAGCAACGGGAAAGGGGTATAAAAAAAGGGGAAAGGTCTAAGACTACCAGGAACTCCACACTCGTGGTACAAGGGATCGGGTCTAAGAATCCCAGGAACGGTTTACTAGTGAAAAATCTTCCAATGTCCAATTTTGATTTAATTGATGCTGCTAAAAAACTCGCGATTAAAAACTTCAGAGGTGTTTTTATGAAAGATCAGTTACCGGCACAACCAAATCATGTTGAAACGGGTATTATTAATCTAGATAACAGTGATGGACCTGGAACTCACTGGGCTGCATACGCGATTGATCCACGTGGGATTATTTATTTTGACTCATATGGACTAGCGCCTCCGAAAAAATTTAACCGCTATATCCTTGATTTATCAACACGCATAAAAATACCCCGTTGGTATTCCACTTTACTAACACAAACGATGATTGACCCACCCATATGTGGTAATGAAGTATTAAACGTACTTGATGCTATTTCACGAGGACAAAAACCACCCCATGTGGTAGTGAATGAGTATACTAGCAGTCGTTGGATTGAAAATCTATAGATTTTAAACAGAGAAAAGATTTCTATGATAACAATGATTGATATTTGGGGACGATCTTTATCAGCGCTGAAGAAACCGGAACCTGATGGAGTTGAAATCAAGGATGTTAAAAAACTAATCGAAGATGAAATAGCCGAAACGTTGAACCTAGCAAGTGTTGATCCTAATGAAATAGTTGTATTTGGCGATCGTCAGGGTAAATTGAAAACTAGTAATATCTCCCTCGATGATATTTTAGTTAAACGACGAGACGCAGCAGAGGATACTATCGCGTTATTTTCCGATCAGGGTAAACTCAAACCAGGTGTACTTGCTTCAACGATCACGGATAAATTAGCAACACTCGATAACACGGCGAGTTCATTGAAATCGCTCAATGATAAGTATGATGATCATATAGTTGTATTCAATCAGTTTACTGCAATACAAGGAAATATAATTGACAAAATTGATAAACCTATACTAGAATTTTTTGGAAATTCACCAGTGACTGCACCAAAACTCACAACGATAAAAGATTCTATGTTGGAACTAGCAACTCTTCAATCCGAATATGAAAAACACGTGAAACAGTTTTCAATGTTTCGTAAAAACATCATTGATAAATTTATTGGAACCCCATTTGATAAAATTGAAATAACCCTTCCAGAGATAAAGAAATCCATCGATGATCTAAAAACATTCAACAACGCAATGAAGGATGATTCAACGAGAATGATAGGTGTTATTGAAAAAATAAAAATTCCTCATAAGAGCACCAACAATATCGTATACACGATTCAACACGGCTCATTTGCGTGGACTCCCACAACCAATATTTTACACATAACCGCAGCAATCAAGGGTATTTATCGATTAACAATAGTATCACCGACTCAATTCAATATATCATCAAGTAGTTCATCTGGAGTCAATAATACGGTATCAACGATCATCGACAAGGATGTATCTGAACAGTTCACGATAACGACCGCAGATAGAAATCTAGCCAGGGTTTCAGTAACGTGGTACGTAGAATTCGTAGTGGATTTAAGTAAACAATTAAATTGAAAACACTAACGCTGCTAAAATAAGATGACAATTCCTTCAGTGTATCAGTATCGCTATGATCAGGTCAGAGAATTTCAAACTAAACTCAGCTCACGCTGTGAGGAGTATCAAATAAAAATGAAAAGATACAAACGAAGAATAACCGCGGTTGATATCACCGTATATTCGGTGTCGGGCGTAATCACTGCTGCTGGAATAATACTATCTTCGGTTACAATGATTGCTCCGGTCGTAGTTCCAATCGCTATTTCCGCGGTGGCTACAATCGCGGGTATATTAACCGGGATCACAAAAAAACTATCATCGTGTAGCCAGAGTAAACTACACGATTATGAAATTAAATTTCACATTGCATCTACCGATTACTCGCAATTATCCTCGTTGATATCATCGTCACTCGATGACACAACAATATCAGATAGCGAATTCTCAACGATGGCTGAATTGTATAAATCGACAATGCTGAAATTAGAGCGGAATAATAATAATAACAATGTCGTCACAAGAACTGCTTCAACAAATAGTAGAAAATACAACACCGGTGAAAATAAGCATGATATCAATAATCTCAACGCGTCCTGAATTCAGTGTGAATTTCCCGACCCCCGTTCCAGTGAGCGAGATCGCGCTAGCAAAACTACGAGTGTATCATAGCTGGCCCAATATCAGATCGGTAGCATTTGGTGGTCAACAACCAAATAATTCTTTGGTGTTCGCGTGGAAAAATCGTGAAGACGGAACTCCAGACTGGAACGTTGTCTCGTTGCCAACAGGGTCATATTAAATCGAACAAGTCAATAATGAATTGCAACGAAGAATAAAATCTATTACTGGAAAAGAATCAAAAATCGCTATAACGATTCACGAGCCGACGTTATCATCTACGATTGAGATCAAATCACCCGGATATGTTGTAGATATTTATCAGAGTTCTATAAGATCAGTGTTAGGATGGCCTGAACTACACCCACCTCGACAAAAAGAAACCGTTGATTTACCAGAACCTGTAAAATCTGATTATATCACCGACAAGATTAAATCTGATAATCCATTGAAAAGTTATCAAGATTCCACAAATACTACAGATTTTTTTTATATCCTTAGAGATATAGATAGAAAAGAGAAACTTCTTTATGCTTACAATCTTAGAATCGATAATAATTTCACAGCTATGAAAAATGATTTTTCACTATTGTTAATATCTCTTAAATCCGGCTCTCTCACCCAAGATGAATTTATCAGCGTCGTAGAAACATGCAATAAAATTATCGACGATATGGAAACATTTAATTTGAAAATTATTCAAAAGATATTTGATGACGATAATCCCCTATCGAGAACAAATTTTGCAAGAGACTATAAAATCCGCGTTGAAAATATTCCCACGTTTAAACTACGGGGATATAACGCACCAGAACTAAAAAAACTTCTCAGTGATGCCATCGATATTAGTTTTAAAATAATTCACGATACATGAAAAAAACAACATCACCGGAAATAAAAACCCTTAAACACAATAATGATCCAGAAGGCGGTGGGAGACATATCGCTCCGTTCAACGTGAATATATCCTGGGTGATAGCGCTGAATTTAGTATGTGATGTTATCGAAGGCAGCTATCAAATAAATCTCGAACAATCCAATCAAGCTCAGCAGGGATATATTCTATATTCATTTGCACCAACAGCTCCTCAAGGATTTTTAATAATTGAAGACCCAACTAATCCAGTCTTTATGCGATGTCATAATAATTCTTTAACGAGAATTAATTTCAAACTCACTGACCAGTCTAATAATTTGATTGATCTGCGAGGTGAAGTTTTGCAAATTAGTCTGTTTGTGAAATCCTGAAAGGATTTTCATCCTAGGACTTTCAATCATAAATGATTTTCATTGTAAAAAAAATTGTTACGAATAGCAGCAGAGGGGGTGAACGCCAACGACAATGGCGTCTTTTTTTAAAATTTTTTTATTTATTTTTTTGCTCAAATTATTTTTAAAAAAATTATAATATTTTCAAAGAAGCCTCAGTTTACTAAATAAAGGCCTATATCAACAATTTCGGGAAGCCTCAGTTTACTAAATTGACGCCCATAAAAGTTGTAGGGTTAACCCTCTGCTGCTGCTTGCAGTAAACTGATCGCAAGAAGGGCGAGATTGCTGTAGAGGTATTAAAGAGATGCTTTTGTTGTTTCTTTTGTGTGGAGAATTTTCAAGCTGCTTATCCTGCTTTGCACTACAATCTGGAGTTTCCATCTCGGGCATAGTATCGACTTGGCAGCGACTGTATTTCCATCGCATTTCTAGTTCGTTTGGAAACATTGTACAGGTCATGTTTGGGGTGATGATGAATATTTTTAGAATTTGATTGAACATACCTATAAATGTTAATTATTTACTTTATTTGTATCCTCATATTTCCACATTCCTTAGGAAGGTCATGACACGACCCGATAAGTAATGCAGCAAAAGCGATGTTGAATCACGTAGATATTGTTGGGTGAGGTCAACTTAATGTTGTGGTCCATTACAAACTGTTTTGAACGTCGCGCGCCATTGATGCCAAATAAATAAACAAATGTGTTTTACCTTGTTATGTAGTAGGTCCATCTTCACCTTTTCTTGACCCAGTTTTGTACATGGATATCACTGTAAATTTCCATAGCAATTTATAAGTTTTGTTTTGATGTTTTTTGATGAAGTTTTGTGTGCAGAACATTCAACAATCAAATCACGATTTAAGAGACTTTAGAAAAACCGTTTTAACATTAAGGTTTTACTAAACATTTCACATTTAATTTAATCGGAATAAATGTGCATAGATCACCATTTTGAACCATACAACCTCCGGAAAGAACCACCGACCCACGAGAAGCCACTGGCAAGCTTTCGTACATAACTACATTTGCCGAATCTTAGACTCAAACACACACAGACAGAGGTGAGATGGCAGTGGCCCCTCAGATAAGTAGTACTGAGCCCAGTTGTAAGTGCGCAAGAGAAAAGACTTTCGTAGCCATTTCCGTTCGTTGTTTGGATTCATGTGCAATGTACTAGATTAAGGTATGAAAATATAAGCATATTAATATAAAGTAATCGATAATTAGAAGAGCGTCCTCTGCAAATATGTAGACATCGGATAAAGTGGCATTATGCACAATTGAAAGCTCGCAAGATAAAATCTTTTCGTAGCCATTTCCTTTCTATTTTTGGATACTTGTGCATTTTTGGATAAAATATTTCGCACTGTAACAATGAAATTATAAAGATATGACAATGGTAAAATGTACTAGATATATGTATAAAAAATGCATATGAATATATAGTAAAATGGAATGAAACAGTCTATGAAAATATGAACATATGGATATATAGTAAAAATACCAATACGACAGAGTATGAAAAGATAAAGGTATGAATGCATAGCGAAATGCAATGTAATATTGTATGAAAATATGAACATATGAATATATCGTAAAATTCCAATTATACAGTGTATGAAAATAAGAAAAAATGAAAATATTGTAAAATTCCAATTCTGCAGTGTACGAAAATAAGAAAATATAAATATATCGTAAAATTCCAATTTTAAAGTGTATGAAAAAAAGAAAATATGAATATATTGTAAAATGGAAATACAAGAATGTTAGAAAATATAAGCAAATGAATTTATAGTAAAGTTCCAATGGAATAGTTTGTGAAGAATTAACATCTGAATATATAGTAAAACGGTAATATAACATTTTTTGTTGTAAATACAAACATAAAACTATGTCCTTTAATGCCAATAGAACAATGTTCCATTTGTTACAAACGAACGTGTATCACAATGAAACATATACACTGTGTATGCAATATGTGCTAGGAAAGGGGTAGGATCAACGTCTTTAAGATATGTCTTAACAATTAGAAGAATTAAACGGGCATCTGCTTAAGGACTATTGGTGATGCATACTTCAGTATACGTGTGTGGGAGATTTTACTTTGATTGTGAAGAAATAGTTGATTATGGTAATCAAGATCATCACAGGCAGGAAAATAACTGCAACGCAATAGATCAGTTACTGTATCAATGCCGTTATCTACAATATAAAATTGTACATTTTAGCGCATATACAGTTTTTTATCGCTAACAAATTGTCCCTGCACATTTTTAATGACTCATTTTAGAGTTAATAATTTACAACGTTTCACCTAAGGCGACACTTGGACATAGTACGATCACCTATTATGATGGAGAATAAAAGGTATCACGTGACTGTGATGATACTTGTATTTATTTAAATCCAACCAGACATTTTCTCAGTAGAAACGAGTCTGTAGGTGCAAGCGTATGAACTGTCGAGGATAAAAGAATGAATATTCGATTTGATGGCAAGAGGGCATTAGTGACTGGAGCCGGTAGAGGTATTTATATAATGGGAAGCGACCTTGGAAAATAGGGTTGGTAGAATTATTTAAATATTGGTGATGTGGACGTTATTAGCAGCGATATGTTGGTCAGAAGGCATTTGTGAAAGAGAGCGGTGATAGCATTAAATTAAATACCTAAAGGGCGAGGGGCGGTATTTATGGATGCCTGTTTGTTGTTGTTTTTTGTGGGGAGAAGTTCTATGTATCTTTCGTACTTTGCAATAACACTTGGTTTTTACATTTCGGGCATAGTCTGGAGAGGCTGTGACCGTAATTATAGTTCAGTTCACGCACTAGTGCACAATTGTAGAAAAAAGTCATTCAGGTCATGTTGGAGGTGATGATTATAATGTTTACAACTTGAATCTACATACCCTTAAGTGTAAACTATTCTTTTTATTTTGATTCTCATACATCCAAATTTCTTTGAAAGGTCATTGTTTACACGATACGAGAAGTAGATACGGCAAAATCAATGTTATATCGCGTCGACATTGTTGGGTCAGTTCAACGTAAAGGTGTGATCCATTATAAACCGGTTTGAATGTCGCGCACCATTAATGCCACGTAAATAAATGTGTTCTAACCTGTTGTTTGATAGTCCCAATATAATATATTCTTCACCCAGCTTTGTACATGGCTACCACTGTAAACGTCCATAGCTATTAATAATTATATTGAGACGTTTTTTGATGACATTTAATGTGCAAACCATTCAACAATCAAATCATGACTTAACAGACTTAGGTCTCACTGTTTTAGCATTAGGTTTTTGATAAACATTTCATATTTAATTTAATCAGAATAAATGTGCGTACATGACCATATTGACATTAACACAGAGTACAAGGGAGACTTTTTATGAATAAATTTAATGCTACATCCACCTGCATATACAAAATACTAAACAAAAAATACACAAACTAGACGAGGTAAAGAACGTTTGTATTGATGGGATAGCTATATTAAAAGAAAACGTAAGAATAATATTGACTTTCCCTCAGAATTCAAGATCATTTCATACCAAAATTAAGTTTTTACACCGCAATCACAAATTTAGACTGGCTTTTTGCAGGTCAAAATGTCATTTTTGGCACCACAAGTGATGCACAAAGTGCAAACGTAAGCCCGTTTCTTAGGTGTTGATTGGGAAAGAACACTCTAAACTAAACAGGTCGGTGCGTTATAAAATATTTGTCATCAGTCTAAAGTTGTTAAAAACTTCACCTTGAAATAAAACTAGAGGATGCAGCTGTGAATCTGGAAACTTATTACATTTAACAAGTGTAATTATATAAATGTATCAATATTTAAAAAGATTATTCAACCAAAAGAGGACAATGAAGGAAGAAGGAAACACAAGGGAGAAAGAAAAGATCTATGATAAAGAACATATATTTACGAGTACAATTAAAATCCCTACACTCGCGGACTAATATCACCCCAAAGGACATTTGAAAAGAAATATCTCCGGAACTATGACACATGGAACCCAGACAAAAGAAACGACTGAGACTTTGGAAATCGTTGCTCTTTCCGCAATTAGACGAAGAGTATTATTCAGATAGAAAATATGTTTTCTCTTTTTAACTTTTCTGTTTCTTTGCTATGATTCGTCAATTTTCTTACACTTGGTTTGTCTTTTTTTCGAGTGTTCAGCTTGAGTTAAAATGTAATTTGTTTTCAGATTGATACTACTGGGCCAGTAACACTCAGTAAAACAGTGTGACACCAATGTAATTTGGTGATTGTCCCACGTCCCAAATCTGTCCGAGTTAAGATAGGTTTTGATTGTTGAGAGAAACAATAATATATTGTTGCCTCCATTATTTCGATCAGATGGATTTCAGGACATATTTATCAGAGTTAGACAGTGGACTGGATACAAATAGTTTCCCGATGAACTGAGATTTACCCCCAAAATGAATAAAATACTATTCACCTTTCATTATAGGGATAGGCCGAGGAATAATCAAAAAATTGGCAGAATGCGGTGCAGAATGCGTGGCGTTGAGCAAGACACAGGAGAATCTGGAGAGCCTGAAAAATGAGGTAGGATAGAATAGCATGGCATGAGCTTACCATACATACCCTTTGTTTGTTTCTGTCCAGAGGTAAACATAATTTGTTTGGTTTTCACTACTTAGTGTTTAATATAGAGATTTCAATTTATTGATAACTTTTAATCCTCGATACATGGAAACGAGATTATCTTACATAATTACATTTTTATAAAGATTCAGAATTTCTAAATTAATCGAACGTATATGTCTCCCTCCCCCATGTATGCAAAAGGTACAAGAAAGGGAAATATATTTGCAGGATATTTGCATCAGACTGTTTTTGAAGGTTATGAAATATGTAATAACATTGCTCATGTTAAACAAATAATAGGTGATATATCTTAATTACACTATTGACCGAACAATTGAAGACGCACGCCTTTACAAATCAATTACACACTTCAATTCTCTATGTTTGAGTTCTATCTCTACTCGGCAAGCATGGTGATTTGAGGCAGCTTGCCAAACGTTTCTCCTGGATAGCTCGTTCATTCCGGACTCCTGTCATGTCGTTCTTCCAAAATATACTGGCCACCATATATAACATGTAATGTGCTGAAAAGTGGAATTAATCCAGATACAGATAAACATGATGTACCTATTCTACTTTCATACATAATTAATGTTTCTCCAGTCATCAAATTATATGATTGCATCTCTAATAGTACCACGCCCGTACCTTAATGGAAGGTAACAATAACATACGTTTCATCTATTCATCATATCATTAATATCTGGAACACACATATCAAGCTATGGCGTTTATATGTTGACCAAAGAGGCTATTATACCCCTTGTATATGCTGTCATTCTGACATGTAGTAACGTAGTTTTATTTTGATAGGTAATACACTTCTTCATAAACGTAGACCACTTTATACCATTTTTCATATTTCACGGCTCTGGGTCCAGCCTCTACCACCCTCATGTTAGAATCAATAAAACGAGGTGATTGTGTGTATCCAAATCAGTACAGCACTCTGGAAACAAGAGGGCAATGTCAGCTACATTTTACTTGCCTTACGTAAAGTTGTTACATTTAACAAATGATAGCTTTGTTTTGTTAATTTTTTTTCTCTGCCTGGAATTATGGTGAGAGGATGCATGTTGAAGAGTACAGCATCCACATTGTAACACTCACGGTGACCTATTTTTCAAATTTTTCTGAAATTGGTTCAGTAGTGTTTTAGTAATATAAAATATTTGAGGGGCCCCGAATGGCCAGTGGTCTAAGGCGCTATCCGTTCAAGATCACTGCCATCTCACCTTTTCTGTGTGGGTGTGAGAAAGTTTGCCAGTAGTTTCTCGTGTGATGGTGGCTCTTTCTGGTGTTTTCAGGGTTTTTCCTCCACCATAAATACTGGTCGCCATGTATAGCATATCTTCTGCTGAAAAATGGCGTTAAACCCTACAAAAACAAAACAAACAAAATACTATTAAATATTTAATCTTTAAACTGAGCGACCGAGTTGTCTAATGCGCTCACCATTACGGATCACTGCCATCTCCACCTTTTATAATATCCGTCATGTATATATTGTGTTGAAGAATGTCGTAAAGATTAAATTCAACAACAACAATAACGTTAAACCGAATGATGGTTTCCATCTCTGTTAGTACTAGACCCATGCTCAAATTGTCAATAGCGACCTTATTTTGTATTTTATTAGGTTATGCTAAGTTGTTACATTTATCTGATGACCATACTATTGTTATAGTCTCATGTCTACCAGTCTATAAAGAATTATGGATCATGGGGGTGCATCTTGATCGAACTTCATTGAGAGGTTACGTGTTTTATGTTTGAAGTTCATTTGGCAGGTTCTGCGCATGCTTGGATCATTAAAGCGATGATAATCTTTGTCACTGTCACTAGTTGCTATGCCTTTTTTTTTTACATACGTTTAGGATTTGACGTTACTAAATTAATAATTATTCATTTTGTGTGTAGTTTGTGATCTTAAGCAGGTTACGTGTTTATAATACCGGTGAATTAATGACGATATTAGGTCCGCGGAGCCCATACTGCATGTTTTAAATGTGTTTTGACTGTAGCGGTTAATGAAGTTAGATATGAGAAAAAACAACTTTGTACCGCTCTTTGTCCCGTGAAAAGTATAACTATAGAGTGTAAATTAAGGCTTCTACCCTGAACAATGATAATATGTTTCCAAATGGATCTTGGAACAATAATTTCTAATCAAACCTAATATAAGAAATATTTTATCAACTTAAATAAATATAGATGATCTAAAATACGTTCTTTTTTTAGTAGGATATTTATGATGCCATGTAGAATGAAGGACAGTGCCACAACATGTCATGTTAATAATGGTATAGAGAGCCAATTAAAAGTTACAATTGTTAATTTTAAAATGATACATGCATAAAATGTAAATATTAAAGATTTTTAAAAAGTCTTTAAACCAAGATCGCTGTCGTCAGGATATATTTTCCACAAAATAATTATTACAATTAATACTGGGGCTATGAACATAGAGATTACGTTTTAGGTTGTTTAATTATTATCCAGTTTTAGTAATATCTTTGTCTTAGAGACATGTTCAAATGGACTTTCATTATTCATTCTTTTAGGAAATACTTTAAAACCCAATTTTATTTTGTTGTTTAATGGATTTGACGAACACAGTCGGATATCCTACTTTAAAGATGAAACGATATCCATGCTCCAACATGAATTTGGATTTTCCTTCTATTCACTTTGTCTTTTCCCCCACAATATGAATCGATTAATATGGTGCCAAGGGCTAATCTATAGAAGGCAATTACTACACATCCGAAACACCTTGACATGCTACATATACACCCCATACAACAAAAAAGCTTATAGGTCAACATCATTACTCCTGGATATGGAACTTTTGAGTCTTACCTATTTCGTAGGAAATACATACTGATTGACTATTAAGTTAGGTGCGTTGTTTTCTTTCTTTCTCGTTTTAAATTTGGTAATCACCGTGCTGGCATATTTAAAGGAATATTGTTAAGTAAGATCCATCTGAGAGATTAAGTAGCTTTATTGGTTCTGTACTTATTGATTCATGAACGTAAGTTCAACACCAACCATATACCCATCTGTCTATGACACTTAAAAGTTCTCGATAACATAATGAACGTTGAATTACCGTGACTGACATTAGGTTCCTGGGATCCAGACAGTTATGGTGGATCTTGCGGACTGGACAGCCACAAGACATGCACTGGAGAACGTTGGGAAGATCGACATATTGGTTAATAACGCTGCGATCGTGATTGTGTCTCCTTTCCTAGAGACTGCAAAAGAAGATCTTGGCAAGTAATTACTAATCTTCCGTTTGTCATTCTTTCGTCATTACTTTATTCTGTAACTTCTTTAAATCTTCTTTCTGTCTCTTCATCTTTAATCTTTCTCTATGCCGATATATCCTGATTTTGCCTTGAGTTGGACACAGGATGTAATAGAATGGTAGTGTCTATGTCAACATATATACTGAATTTTGTCAAGTTTTATTTATATCACTTTTTCTTTTCACAATTTGCTTTATGAAAATGGTCAAAATATAATGGTTAGCCTAGGTTATGTGTTATTTGTATGTGTGTCTCCGTTTAGAGCATTGTTACATTATATTGATTATTGGGGGTCGGACAGGGTTCAATCCTGGGTAGGTGTTTCGTAGCCGAATAATTAGACAATTTATAGGAACAGATATCACAATGAACTTCATTCATTCATTCATTCATTTATAATAACAGCATAAGGGAATTTTGTCAACATGATTGGGCATAATTGGTTTGGAATTTTAGTATAATTTGTTTTGTACTGCATGGCGTAATATTCATATTGGAAAATCTTAATAGTCATTCAAATGTGAAAAAAGAGGAGACCGTACAAGTGGGAAATTTGAGTTTTGTGATATGCAGTCATTAGGTGATTGGAATGAAATTATTTGTACTGGTTAGCTGGGAAAAAATGTTCTCTTCAATTTTTCAGGAATATGGGGAACATAATAGGGCTTCTGCTTGGCTCACAGGGGTAATTGAGACACTCAAGTTTATGTTGGATCGTGCGTTTAGATATTTGTTTCAATTATTTTTACAATATATTGTGTGCGACATCTCATGACGCTTGGGTGGCCAATTGGTCTTTAGCGCTCGCTTTTCCTGATCATTGCTATCTTGCCATTGTCTGATTGGGTTCGAGTCTCGGATTCAGTCAAGCTGGGTATGGGAAACAGCCGCTTTTAGCTTCTCGTGAATCGGTAGTTCTATAAGATTTTCCCCCGGGTTTTTCTTCCGCCAGTTTACTGGCCGCGATATATAGTAAATATAAGCTCTGGGAAATGGCCTTTGACCTCAATGCAGCAATAAAATATCATGTCGCTGTACAATTCAATGACTATTTCCATACTTTAAAATACTTTCGATCCCAGAGGATGGACATCATTAATTTGGAAATGGAACGTCTGTTAAAGGAAACATATTGGACTCATCGTAAAGATACATCTTACCCATAAGGTCTGAATTCTAACCTTTTCGATGATATTCATTAGTAAGTTCAAAGAGTGTTTTTAATTTTCTTGTTTTGACGGCTTGGTGATAACAGTGATGATTGTAGTGAACAGTTGCACTGTAAATGAATACAGACAAAAATATTGATACAAAAGTATTATATAAAATACAAATGTATATTACATTCTAAAATTATTTTCATGTTATTTATTTTGTAACGATTTTATTAAAATTATTTTATTACAATATTTTTTTATTTTATCTTTATTGCTTAAATTGTAATCTGGGATAATGATAGAAACAGTAAAATGTTTTTAAGATAGTTTTAAGTCTGAAGAAAGTGAAGAAGATTCACTAATTTAATAATTCTAAATATATTAAATGAATAAGTTATAATTATGTTAGAATTAATATATACTTTTTCATAAGTATGTGTTATATATAAATAAATATATATATATATATATATATATATATATATATATATATATATATATATATATATATATATATATATATATATATATATATATATATATTCATCTTTTAGAGTTTTTGATGTCAACTTTAATGCTGTCTTCAACGTGTCTCAGGTAATTATTATACGTTCTTTAAATTATTTCATTATAATTGTCTAAATCACCAATGTTTATTTTACAAACTGTTTATGCACACAATATATGAATTCAAACACTTGGAAAAGAGCTAGTTTGAAATACATGTCTTCAAGCTTCATTTGCAAACTTCGTTTGCAGATTGAATTAATATTGGCTTGTTTTACATGGGAAAGTTAGTATCGAGTATTTGAACCATATGACAACATCGTAGCAAAAGAAAATTCATTTGAGAAGAAGTTTTAATCATTACGAGTTATGTTTACATTATTAAATAATAGATTATGGACAGAACTTCAATTAAAGTCTTGATATGCAGGAGAAACCGTTTGTTATTTATCTCTTGGACTGTCCTTTCTTGCCAGAGGATGTTCACGGCAATACCATTTTCTGAAATTGAAGAGTATCGACCCGCAACAGGGGTACTATTTGCCATTCACATTCAATCAAATTGAGAAATATGATGAACCTGTCCAGGAGTGCTGCCGTTAGATAGAATATTTTTTTTCAGGTGGAAAGTAAAAAAGACTTTCAAGCTACCATGACAGATTATTCCGACCAGGATTTACATATTCTTTTCTTAGTCTTTGTAACTTACATCATGCAATTAGACAGCGTCTCTTTGATATTGTAGATTGTGGCCCGAGGTATGGTAGAAAGAGGAAATGGAGGTGCTATTGTCAACGTGTCTAGTGTTGCTTCCAGAACAGCTTTTAGGAACTTAGGGTCTTATTGCTCTTCGAAGGGAGCAATGGACAGTTTGACCCAAGTCATGGCCACTGAACTAGGACCACATAAGGTCAACATTGATTTATGTTTAATTTTTTTATTTTTAATAATTTTACTCGAAGTAGCGTTCTGGCTCAGAAGGAAGAGTTTAATTGCTTTTATTTGTTGAGTACATTTAGTAATTTCCAATTATCTAGTAAAGTTTCATTTTGCCATCGATACAGACGACGTTTCTGTTCTGAAGAAAATTGATAGCCACACTATTCACATAAGCATCCATGTTCAAGTGGGCAAATGTTCCAGGAGGAATTCAAGACTGGGGTGATGATATCAGTACACATAATATTATCCACACACTATCGATATCTTGTATTCTCTCATAACTGAATTGATTACAAATATGATTTGAATTGGTCCATACGAGTAGGAAAGGTAGAAAGCTAACCAATGGGTTCTTGGGCGGTGAATATCGTCTGTACTAATAATAGTTTTGCAAACGGTGTCATACCAACTGATGTATTGGTGATTATCTCCGTAGTTTGCCTTAAAGACCTCTGCAATTGAATATTTCTTTTGAATAACAGAGTGTATATTTTCCCTTCTCTCTTTCCAGTAAATAAACCAAACAACTAAGTCATATATTGCAAATCCTGATATAGTTTGTTTGTATGCTTCATTCTTTAAGACGCAAAACACAAACGTTTCTTAAAAACGTAAGTAAGATGCCTTGACATGGTCGCACGTCTTTTCCTCCAATCACTAAGCTGAACTGTAGAGACATGGGCATGATGTTAAATAAATCATTATTTCTATATCTCACGAGACAGCCTTTATGTTCAGAACAGAACGCTTGATAAAGCACAAAGATTTTTTTTGCAGTGTGGCTGATCTTTTTATCCTAAAGAAATATACATGAATGAACTTGTATATATATATATATATATATATATATATATATATATATATATATATATATATATATATATATATATATATATATATATATATATATATATATATATATATATATATATATATATATAGTATAGACACGAACGCAATTTTTTCTTTTCTTTTAAAGATCCGTGTCAATTCTGTCCATCCCCATTTGGTTCCCTCGACCGATATGGGGAAATCTGCAGCCGGTTTTCTTCCACTTGGTGCACTAGAATATTATCTTCAGAGGATTCCACTCAATAGATTCCCAGGCAAGTGTTATTTTATTTTGATTCTCGGAGAATATAATTTAAAGGATAAATGATTCCTCACCAAAAAACAAATAGTTGCAATAACGACAACACTTAGAATAGGAAGGAAGGGAAGTCTACTTTAAAATGCCTTTATATAGTCACAACATCTATATGTTAATTTTGTAACAACTTCAGAATTTATATATTATGCAATCATTTTTATTTCAAACAAAACTTGGAAGTGTACTTTTATTTTGTGTGCATGTAAACTCGTTCCAAAAAAAGTCAATTAATCACTTAGTGCAGCTGAGAATAAGTAAACATTTCCCACTCAAGAAAAATCTTCTGTATTATGTATCAGTGTGTGGTTAGGTTATACATCAATTTTTAAATGAGTAGTATTAAGCAGCACAATGTTTTATTTAAAAGATATTAGACGTTAATCGAAAAATTAATTTCATATTTGCTGTTTGGTTTCTTATTTTCACGAGCTCGACTAATTAAAACACAGTTAGCCTTTACGTCCTCAACATCACATACGCCGCCGTTATGATGAGATTTGTAACACATGTAGACACATGTCTGCCATTCTTTTGTACCTTAATCGTTTCAGAGAATTTTAGATTTATACCATTTCGTAACTTTTTTTTTCATCGAGAAACATGAACAAAAACAATTACTATAGAAGACGTTGTGAATTTTCTTATACTTACTGGTGTCTTATTACATAAGAATATAAACTTAAAACGTGCAAATTTCGCGCTGTAGAAAAAGGAACACGTAAGTATAATTGTAATAATAAAATCAATAATGTTGACATATATACATACAGAACTAGTTATTCACAAAGATAACAAATTTATTGATGATTTTATTCTGAATGTAATGAAATACAAAATCGCATGGTTTTGGAATACATTTTGTGAGTACTTTTGGCTTTTACTTCAGATGCTGGTTTGAGCACTTTGTAGAGTGTATAATTGTTTCATATTTTTTGAATTTTTGATTGCACTTACATTTCCAGGCTTTTACACACACACACACACAAACACACACACACACACACACACACACACACACACACACACACACACACACACACACACACACACACAGTCACACATCTATATCTATATATCAATATATATATATATATATATATATATATATATATATATATATCTATATATATATTGACGTGAATAGTTTGGTGGCGTTACATTATAGAGTGATATCAGTGATATCCCAGAGAGAGAGAGAGAGAGAGAGAGAGAGAGAGAGAGAGAGAGAGAGAGAGAGAGAGAGAGAGAGAGAGAGAGAGAGAGAGAGAATTGCATGCTAGACAGATGTATTAATAGAGCATCTATTTCTAATCAGTCACATTAAGTACTTTCTTTTGTTTAGATGTGGAGGATGTTGTCAATGCAGTTTTGTTCCTTTTAAGTGACAAAGCTTCCAATCTTAATGGCATTGCATTGCCGATAGAAGGAGGCTTTGAAGCAAACTGAAAGAACATGTAGAAGAACGAGACGAAATTGAGTAACAATTAATACTTTTACATACCATACTAAACATTGATCCAGACCAAAGTCAGAAGAAATTGAGCAAGAGCAAGAGCATTCTATACTAAACATTGACTCAGACTATTGACAGAAGAAATTACGCCAGACAGTAATTCTGCATTGTAAAGCTGGAACTGGACCAATGCAAGAAAAGAATCAAGCCAAATTGTAATTATACTGCATTTGTGAGTAAAACGGAACAAGACAACAGCCAGCGGTAATTAGCGAAATACTATTACTGTGTTGTATAGCAACAATTGAAACAGACAAATGAGAGTAGAAATTGAATCTAATAATAATTCATCTACATTGTAGTGTAATTGTTAGGGACTAATGCGTTAAGCTTATTTAGATGTGATAAACCGTGCGCAATTTCAAGCAACATTTTCAATATTTACTGAACTGATGTTTATTGTCTAATATCTGTTTCAGTATTAATTGTATTGACGTTTAAATAAAAGTCTGTTTTAACATTCACTTATTGGAAGATCAGTCGATATAATCTATTTTAAATCGCAATATCAGTCGATATAATCTATTTTAAATCGCAAGATGAGTCGATATAATCTGTTTTAAATCGCAATTGAGAGTCATTTATGCAGAACTGATTAGTGTGTTTGTACTGGTCATTCGGCAAGTAAATGTTTACTAGCACAAAAGAAAAGTAATTTTAGAATACATTCATACTTTGGGTCATTAATATTTACACGCCTTGGTTATGAATTGCAATGATACTACTAAACATATACTTCTTTTTGTGTGAAAATTTAACCTTAGCATTTGATGTAAATTGTTTGCTATATCTAAAGACTTCTATCAATAAAAAATCTCATACGTATAAAGTGTTTAAATATAATATTTTGTAATTGCTTTACTGTTTTATTATATGAAACATTTACTCGCAAGTGCAATGTTTCTTTTTCTGCTAGTTATTAAATGTTTATTGTGATTCCAAATCAGTGGAATTTATGCAATGATGCATTGTAGTTTTCCTGTTGATTGATGCTTAAAAAAGTTGCCAAAAGCGATGTAAATGAGATTTGATTTATGTATAACTGCAACAGTTCAGCTATTCATTTATTCGTTTATCCTTTATCACCACGAACTAGATTTAAAAAATCCAGATGCTGCAAAATCTTACAAGAAACGTATGCAAAGGAAAGTATCCAAATAAACGAATCCCAAGAAACACATCCAATGGAATGTATCCCATGTAACGTATCCAAAGAAACATATTCAAAGGAACTAATCCAAATACACGTATCCAAAAGGAACGAATCTAAACAAATGTATTCCAAGGAACGTATCCAAACAAATGTATCCAAAAAACGCATTAAAAGAAACGGTTGGAAAGAGACGTATCCAAAGAGATGATAAGTGAACAAACTGCTTATTAACTACATCGTTAGAGGAGATTAGAAACGTACATTTGGGATTTCAAGCAAAAACTGATTTCTGCTATATTCGAGAAAGGCTACTTCGCATGCTGTTAATTGGAACAAGTGATCGTCGTTCATTGCTGAAGATGATAAACATATAAACATTTTACATATATTTCAGTATCGAGCAATACAAAGCTCGTTGGTGTTTGTCATAAAAGTAACTTAATAGTACTAATGGACAATGTAAAATCGCTTCTTGATTAAAATCAGATCTCCACAGTCTAACGTGGAGATCTGCAGTACATTGATTAGAGGTAATGCTCTGTTGACCTTGTGATTCAGCAATTAAATCACAACTTTTAAATGTTTGAAAGTGACACACATTTATCGAAACATTATTACTAACGACAACTCTCACTAATACGAAATAATTTGCAATACATTATCTGGTAGAGTACTAAAATAATTGGCCTTGAAATTCGAATTGTCACCAAAGCGTGTACTTCGATCGGTGAATGTCAGATATCCACGAAGGTCTGTTGAGTTCTGATTTTAAGCAAATTGTTTCCGAAAGCGACTATGATGAAGGCAGTGTCGTAGCTGGGTCATAAAAGGTAAAAATATTAAACAAGATGACATTAATTTAAACAACAAAAAGCAGTACAAATTTACAAGCTTGAGAAGTTTTAAAAGATAAATATTAATGAAAATCGGATAGACATCGATACAACAAAAGACAGTACAAATTTACAAGCTTGAGAAGTTTAAAAAGATAAATATTAATGAAAATTGGATAGACATCGGTACAATAATCATCTTGTACAAGATATCTTCAAATTGAGAATGAAGTGAGTAGTTATTTCAACAGCTGGCTAGTATGTATAGGAAAATGTTCTACTAAATATAAGCCGATATAGAACGGTTGTTATAGGAATTGTTTCGAAATCTTTAAAGTAATATTATTTTGCAGAAAAGGATTCGAACATGATGAAGCTCTCCTGTAACAAGTAAATAGGAATAGGTTTTGTTCCAGTACCCTTTATTATTCGTGTCGAAGCTTTTGTTTGCCTGCAAAATGTTGTGCTTTCGAGAATCTCTCCTTCGTAGAGTCGTTATGTCACTTACAACTATAGAAGTGTAGAATTGTGAAACGAAATATAAGAGTTAGTGATCAGATTGACAAGTGGCAGATTTATTCAGAACGTGACTATTTTGACTGTTCGCATGTTTTCTTTGCAGGATGGACAATGTGGAAGTCTAGACTTAACAACCAATTCTCGATGCACGTGATATTATAGGAATTATTTGTTAAGCAGGGAATCAAGGTGGCAGGAACCCTATCACCATCCACTCCAAACATGATCCCAAAACAAACGTAATGCATCCTACAATAAGTATTGTTGACGTTAATAATGTTGAAATTATACCTGCACACGCTTAAAATGCAGGAGCTTCTATTACTTTCAGCCAGCAAGTCCTTTTTATGACTGGTTTCCCATGCTGCCATTCCTACCTTCTTGTAAATGATATCCCTGAATCTTAGCGTATCTTGATAGACAAAATACTGACCAATTTGAATTTGAATAAAAGCTAAGCACTAGTTATGAGTTTATCAGTCATAACTGCGACTCCATTTCCTACTACTGGTCACACCAGTACAGGTAAGATAGGTATTAATCCAGATTGTCCCTGAAGATTTTGAATAACTGTTTTTCAACGTCTCATTTAATATGAACTAAAGGTGACACTTGGGCATAACCTCTCTTTATATTGCGATGGAGTAAGCATCACGTGACAGTAAAGAAAATTGTTATTTATATCCCACCATACTATGTCTCAGTAAAAACGAGTTTGTAGCTGAAACGTGTGAGCTGTTGAGGACAAAATAATGAATATTCGATTTGATTGAAAGCGAGCATTGGTGACTGGAGCCGGTAGAGGTATATTTATAATGGCATGCGATATTTTTAATCGGAGACCATATAGGTATTTAAATAATTGTGGATGTCATAAGATTTATATGTTGGTCAGAATACATTTGTGACAGAGAGCAAATGAAGCATTAAATTGATTACAAAAGGGCTAAATTGATGTAGATGTATTAATGAGATGCCTGTTTTTGTTGTTTGTTTTGTGTGGAGAATTTTCAAGTTGCGTATTATACATTGCAATACAACCTGCATTTTCCATTTCAGGCATAGTATGGACTATCTATCTATCTATCTATCTATCTATCTATCTATCTATCTATCTATCTATCTATCTATCTATTTATCTATCTAATCTTTATATGATTATCAAAGTCGAGCGTCCCAGAGAAATTTCATGTGGAGACTGAACTAGTTTGTTGAACAAAATGGAGAACGAAGAAATAGAAGACGTCTAACCTTTGTTGAAAATGGATCAAAATAATTTGATTTGAAGAGCGAGGTACGCTGAATCATTAATTCGTACCTATTCGACAGAAAACTATTTGCAAACTATTGATGAAGAGATAAACGTGATGTTTTATGAATATTTCAGTGTCATAAAATTGTCATCTAGAGGGAAGACAAAGTTTGTCTGTTTGTCGGCAAAATTAGATCAACTCTGCTATCACAAATTACATGATTATATTAAAATGGTTTCACAAAAATGTTCCAATCTTTAATTATTTTATGACATTTTTAAAACTTTATATACTACTAATACTACTACTACTACTACTGCTACTACTACTACTACTACTAGTATCGGATCATTATAGTATCACGATATGAGTACTCCTCCCCGTTGCTTTGTACCATACACTACCTATCCATTAGTTCTCTGTGCTACGCTTCACTGACGTACTCCAGTCTAACATACCAATCTAGCCTCACTAATGTGTCCACATCTGCAATATACTTACGCTCTCTTCTGACAATCGTACACTCATTGTTCCCGCTATGAAACTGAAGTAATATGGACAACGTTCTTTTGCGTACCGAGCTGGAACGAATTGTCCATTAAAATTAGATACAAAGACAGTGATCCTTTTCAGAGTGCATTAACAACTCACTTTTTACGACGGCAAGAACAAACTTTATGACCTAATAATATTTCCTACCTTAAAAATAAATGTTCAGCAATTTGTATGTTTTCAAATGTCATTGTGTTTTTTTAGTAATGATATCGTTATAGATATTGTAAAGCGCTAAGAACTTCTAAAGATGATCCAGACCTCAATAATAATAATAATAATAATAATAATAATAATAATAATAATAATAATAATAATAATGTTAATAATAATAATAAGAAGAATCACCTGCAATGTGTGCATATGTTGTTACCTTTATTTTAACTTTTCCATTTACTACCTGTGTGTTCCTTACAATCATTCATTCTTCAGTCATGGGAATTGCATGTGTCGTGTACATTTTATGAAATATTCAAAGACAATTGCGGGGATCTCAAGGACCTGATCTTGTCAAATATACATGAAATTCACAAAGCATGCTCTTTTTCTGCGTCTGACGCATCCCCATAACACCCCTCGTTTAACCCAGTAAGCTCCTCATTTTCATATTTTTGTCACCCACGGTCAAAGTTCACAATATCTATAGGTTGTTATCAGTAAGTAAACAGGTATGGATGCAGTGCGTATTGGCATCCGTCAATGCCACAATTACATTAATCAAGCGATGTAGTATGAAATCTAATGATTTAACCCATCAACCGAAAGTTTAAATCCAGATTCCAAATGAGGTGGTGTCAAAAACTCACGTGCATAATGTTAAACTGAATATTTAATTTAGTTACACGTGTTTCTAGTGTGATTGTAATAGCTTTCTATCATGTGCTTTTCAATTTCATATTTTTCGAAAGTGAAGGAGACGAATTTATACCAGGGACTCTCATTTATTTGATGGACTCTCTGTAGTTCCATGACTGAAGAGTATAGGACCCCTCATCTTGAAAGATTCTTGAAATGTTGACTTGGATAATAATATTAATATGGTCTATATATATATATATATATATATATATATATATATATATATATATATATATATATATATATATATATATATATATATATATATATATATATATATATATATATATATATGTTTTTTATAGTATACTATATCAATATAGTAATAGTATTGAACATTAAAATAAAAGTCTTGCATATATAGAAATGCTTATGCTTTTTAGTTGTTGAATGTCAAATATGAAAGTATTCTTATTTTTTGTTGTTTCTATTTCATGGAACCCTGTTTCATAAAAGATGAACTTTCTAAACCAAGCTAATATTGTTCCTCGCAGTCTTGATATTTTTTGAAGTCCTTTTATAAGTATCATTGAGAGACATACTGATTAGGTTGGCAAAGTCAAAGTGATTTTAATCCCCTTGCATGTTTTAGAAAGGTGGAGATTATGTCATCTTCTCTCTCCATGTTTCTCTATTAGTACTGTTATATATCTCACATCATTTAAGGATTGTAACCTGGGAATATTGTTTGTAGTGATGGACGCTATGTTTTCCACGATGGCAGTTTAGTGTGCTGGAAACGTCCATTTTTCTCCTTGAAAATATAGGCAATAAAATGCTTTATGTATCAAAACCAATACAATGGTGACATTTATTTATGATGTCTCTAAAGTGTATATGCGCTTGTCGAGTGAAATTACTTTGAAGATTTGTGATGATATGCTATGCAATTGTTGTTTTGAAATATAACAAATATTCATTAAACTAATGCTACAGAGTTTGACACGTGCATGTAGAGCAAGAAAATACTATATGATCCGCATAATTTTCCAAAATTATAGAGGGTCCAACCTAAGATAGGTAACTTTGTCATGATGGAAATTTTTTCTTGAAGATGTGGAAAATGCAGTTACCTCCCCATCAAAGCAGTCTGCCATAAAGCAGAGAGCGCTATGTGGAGAAACGAAGGTAGAAAATGATTTCTATTGATGCATCATTTTATTTTTACATACTTAGAAATAGAAACAAATTCAGAATAAATAATATCAATGTTGTTAAAAGTGCAAAGTCCAGTTGTTATAGCCTCCGTTAATGCCACACCCACCTGTATACTATGAAAAAATATTAAATATAAATACACTGGTGAGGTTAAATGATAATATCTCAAAATGTCACATTTATGTCTTTACTTCCAAAAGTTTGACCGGGGCCGATATCAATATTTATCAAGGGGTATTCGTTGGGATAATTATTCTTATGTGCACATAAGGTATTTACTTTACTTAGCCAATGAACATACCTTTCATATTCGGAAATACACTTTATGTTCTATTATCCCAAATTCGATCTCAGCAAATTTTCATCATCTCATCCATGAGTGTAATAAGTATATTATATCCTAAGTTCAACAACGTGATCTATACTATTTGCATTTCCTTTCTGACAAAGGAACCGGTTGAAGCATTTAAATGATGGTTAGAAAGGGACGTAGCGGACAAGGTAATAAATAGATGAAGCCTATTTTTTTGGTTTCCAATGGAAAACCACATGTTTACATTTCGATCATGATCTGGACACGGCTGCGATCTTATTTCCATAGCAGCTCTAATTCAGCTCAGGATCTAGTGCACACCTGTAGTAAAACTAATACAGGTTATGCTGAAGGTGATAAGGGTAATTTTAAGAATTTGATAGCACGTACCTATTAATTTCAATTATATATATGCTTATCCGTATGGTGACTAGAAGACGATGTTCTGCCCATTTTACTTGGAGGGTGGGCAACCTGGCAGTTTCTTTTAGATGAGATAACCAAAATTTACATGAAGCAAAGTCAGCTTAAAACTCATAAATATAGATACTAACAGAAAATTTGTTTCGTGTTCTCCTTATGTATATAACTTTCGTACAAGTATGCTGAGATTCTATGAATTTTGTTAAACTTCCAAGCACCATATGAAGTGAAATATGGCGGTTGATGACGTCATTCGGAAACTTTTTATTCACTTTGTTTGGATCGTATTGCATTCATATCGCTTTGGCAGGGCATTATTTACACGACCTGAGAAGTACATATGGCAAACTCAATTACATTACTGGGTCAGTCCAACCGAAAGGTGCGTTCCATTCATTTCCAACTGGTCTGAATGTCACTCGCCATTAATGCGTTGAAAGAAATTTGTTTTACCTTGTTCTGTTTTAAGCCCGGGGTCATCTTTTCTCGACCCAGTTTTGTAAACCCCGCTGTGAATTATAAGAAGCACTAAGTTCTAACAGTGGGAACTAATAACCGTGTAAAGCCAATAAAACAAATGTTGCTAAAGAAATCGATGGATATTGTTAACATGGACCGTAACAGATACAAACTGGTTTTGAGTATCAGGAAAGAAAACTCTATCTAGACATCGGTTTACTAGTCGGTGCATACAAATATCAGATGTAAGAAAAACAAAGGAACAAGTAGAAATTTGAAACAGGAAAAAAGAACCAAAGAAAACTACACCAACAAAACTAAGCGAATCGAAAATCAGGAAATGAAAAGGTATTAAACAGAAGTCAACAAGGAAGAAGAAAAAAGCTTTAAAACATATTTCAGAAACTAATGGGAATGAAACAATTATGCGACTACACTTTTTTAAAATCAAACTTTGCAAAGAGTTTTAAGTTGGCATTACTGTTTCCTTTCTTCCTATCTCTGCATTATGTTACTCTCTGTACATATAAAGAACATGTATTTGCTGTCATTTCCTTACGTTTAGATATAATTCCCTTTGTTTAAAATTTCCTTCGAAAATGTGTACGATCTGCAAGAAATTTAAGACGATTGCAAGAACATGAATGCTTCCTGCTGCTTGAATACACAAATTTGAATTGCAGTAGCAAATTCATGGATATTTGCATTTAGTTTCAATATAATTTGAAACTGATCCCGTTCGGTCAAATGCCTTAATTAAGTGAAATTCAAGGGATAATATAGTCTAATCATTCATTCTTCATTTTAAAATATGTATGCGTTCTGACCGAAATAGTCCTGTCCTTGCTTCAGATTTCGAAGCAGAACTATATTCACGCTTATGCAAATTAAAATAAGGAAATCGTTTTTATTACTTACTTATTTCAAAAGAATATACATGTCGAAATTAACAAAGTGTATAAATACATATCACGCTAGCTCCGCCCCTTCCCCTCCCCCGATCTAGGCGCGTAACTTCACAATACAATGTAAGTTTAGACATATAAATTTGTTTGTTTTAAGGGTAAGAAAATCATATACTATTTTTACCAAGATATATATATATATATATATATATATATATATATATATATATATATATATATATATATATATATATATATATATATATATAATTTCTGATTCAAGGAGACAGTGTGTGCGTGTGTGTGTCTGTGTGTCTGTGTGGCGCGACGGAATTATGATTTGCAGCCAACACTCGATATTAGAGCTTTACCACCGCACCCCTACCACTGTTCGAAATAAAGCCTTAAGACCAGACCCTTTGTTTCTGTCTTAATAATACAAAAATTGTAACTTGGGCTTTAATATGCAAAATAAAAACATTTGAACAGATCCAGATTTTTATACGTTAAATTCTTCCACTACTAGGATTTTCTCTCCGCTCCAGGCAGGCAGTTGTATTGTTCGTCTGATAGAGAACCAGTGTGTGTGTGTGTGTTTGTGTGTGCGATATCTATATATAGTTACTTATATTGGATTTAAATTATTTATTTTAAATGTCAAATCCAAATTTGTCATTTTGCCTTTAAAATTCATTACTTGGGAAATTATTCTAGAAAAATCTCTATGACCAAATTTTATCTGTAAACATTTTTTTGACCTTGGCTTGTTGACCTAATTTCTGACCCTGCTTCTGAGAGTGTCAACAAGCTTCTAAAACGATTGCTTAAAATCCAAAGACATCTTTCTGGATCATTCTATTCTTACGTGACTTTGTGAAGGTAGCCTCTTTCTTTGACCTTCTATGAATTTCCATAAAATCACGTGATCACTTGTTTACGTAAAAAATTAGGTATTTAAATTATTGTTTGGGATATAACAATTCGGTAGAATCTGGGCTTTTAAAGTTAATAGTTGTGTTTTGAGTTATATTGGAATTTGTGTCAATTCGTTGAAGCAAGAGGAATTATTTTATTTATATGGTAAAGAACATGTGCTCATAATTTTCATTTGGATGATTATAAAACAAGAACTGCATCACGTGACATCGTCAGCCATTTTGGATTACATCGTCAAGATTCGAACCTGGAACTATTAGAACAAATATTTATCAGTACTATTTCAATTCCATGAGTGAATTATTTTTGTGAATTCTATATTGGATTAATGTTGGATTTGATTCTCTAAAACCGTAAGTTTAATCATTTTATGAAAATAATTGTACTTAATAAATTCATTGTTAAAGTTTTACAAGCTTGTTAGTTTTCACTCACTCTTTCTGTGCTGCTGCTTATTCGAGCCTAAGCTATATAGTATCAATTTGATACGTTTTTTGTATGATTCGGCATGGTTTCGAACCTTTGACCACTCGCATCCGAGGCTGACACTCTTACAAGTAAGACACCGACGCGGTCCGTGCATGTGTCGGTCTATTCGTCTTTGTTATGATATATGTCCATTTTATAATTATTTCACAATATTTATTGACGTTATTTAGTTGTAATGTATGAAATAGAAGGTATGAGAAAGAATTTAGTGTACTGCTTTAGATTTTTAGAATGTTGATTTTTCTATTTATTAACATTAATAAAGTCCATATCATATTGGATGGAATACCTATCTGTATATCTGAAATTCATCACTTTGACATGATATATATAAAAGCATTATATTTCCTGTATGTTTTCAAGGTATTTAAATAAATTGTTGATTTTTGTGTTTTTATAAATATTTTTTTCGATAATGAACAATGTAAAATCTACCATGAATATATTATTGTTTACGTACTTATCTGTTGTACAAGGAACGTTTATAAACACTAGCTCTCGCTCTCGACAAACATTCTTACCATAAAACCTGACACTTTTGAGTACATGTCCTAGTGTTACGTGAAATTGTAAGGGAAACTCGTGATTAAAGTATGTAATTGTCGTTAGTGAAATACCCGCAATCACCTTTGAATACCGTACATAAAACCTTAATGTAACCTTGGGCGTAAGTTTGTTTGCGAGACGGTTCACTGCACCGTAAAGTATGTGTAAACATTGTGATATCTAGGTTTTATTTAATTTAATCTAATTTTGTATCATATTTTACTGAATAATAAATATGATTTAATGCATTTGAGCTAATCTGACTTTAACCAAGGATTTGTCGTTACATAAGTACACCACAAGTTTCTGGTCTGTAGCATACGCAATCTACAATGTTAATATCTTAAAATAGTCAGAAAATCTGTTTATTCTATATGTATGATTTAAGAATTCGCTTAATGATCAGTTAATTCGGAACGCTCAGATGTGATATTAGGATTCATACTACGGTGAAAGCTATGGTGGATGGCCTGGGACATTTCATATATACAACCTTCAATGGTTGATACCGTATGGGAACATTTCATAAAGAACTGCGTTTTCAGCGATTATCAACTACCATCAACTATCGACTTGCACACAGTTTGTGGATTGATTACGATTCCTATGTTAAGTTTTGAATTTGTTTCATACTGATTGCGATTGTTGTCATACACACGATCAAAATTTTCATATAGAAAAAGAAATGACATTTTCATTTAAGCACACTTAGAGTCTGACGACCTTAATAACGGCTGCCGACTTCAATAACGCAAACGTGTTTAATATGAAACTGAAAGATTTTTTGGGAGACAAGCTATATTAGAAGTCTCACCCGGGCATATGGAATGGAGATACTTCACGCAAACGGCGTATATGTCAAGTTATAACATTAATTTACATAAAACCATTGTGACAAAACGTATGGTTGTGGTGAGTGATCCCAATATTTATTGAAGTTATTATAGAAGTCTCACCCGGGCTCTATTTAGTTGAATGTTGAATTTAGTGAAAGGCATATGTAAAGCTCCGAGCCTCAGTCAGAAATGCCGACGGTTAGATGGTTAAATATTCAAAAAGGTCGAAATTCAATGAATAAGAATTTAATAGTAATACAGTAATCAAGTGACTAAATTTTCAAATTACATTCCTTTCGCTCGGCATTTTAATAAGCATATTGCATCACTTAATTAGCAGTGTGAGATTGACCTCCACCCGTCCTTGTATTTCATCTCATCGGTTGCATCCTTTCTCTGTCCTATTTCTCACAATACCTGCTCCTCTTCCATCCCTGACCTTTGTCCAAATTCCTTCTCCTCCTCGTCGACTTTCTCTAAAGTACTTCTCCTTCTCTTCCACTGTCTTTCCCACGACTACACTTCTATCGACTTCGACTGTCTCGACAACAGTCTCAATTCCGTCTCCAACTTTTGAACACTTGAGACCGAATGGACCCGGGTATTCTCTCTCCCTTAAAAAGCTTCATGCGAAAACACAGGGACGGTACAATCTTTTTCCTTAGCCCTCTCATCTAACACTACACACAGCCTATGATCAGATAACGGTTATCAATGTCTTCGGTCACGCATTCATTCACATCGAGATACCCATACGTTCTTGCTTGGTAAAACAAACGTCATAATACAGCACGGTATCAGTTACGTTTTATACATACATCAAATAAATTGCATCACATCAGTACATATTCCTAATCCCATTATACTAAACACTATCACAACAATCAGACATTTCTTTATATTATAACTCATACAAAGTACACAAACATTAAAATATCCATGCTCTGATATATCCATACATCCATATTAACTGATTTTGTACACAAAACCATTTTCCAAATTCAAAATTAAAAATGTATAACAACGCATTGAGCAGCAGAGACCCAACAACTTTTTTCGACAAATTGATTGAAGCCTCAAAACGGAAGATAGAGCCTTCCTGCGAATCTCATGTTTTAACCAAAAAAAAAAATAAGTGATCATTGGGTAAACGGAGATTTAACGATTTTTCAATCATCGGGGTCGCAACGATGTTGTCTTCGCCCCCTCTGCTGCTACAGGTTAACAATCATTTACGATTTTTCACAAGGGGTTTTTACGATTTCAACCAAATATTTGATCAAGTCCGATACGATATCGTGTCCGAGGACGAAAATAATTTATGATTTCACAAACAGACTAATCGCTAACACCTCGTCTTGTAGATCAATCAAATTATTTGATTGGTCAGTGAGTCGGAAATTAATCTACGAATTATTATGGCATCGCATACAGACAGGATTAATTGGGTTTTCAATAATTAGGAATCCTGGAGGAGCTGTTAGTGCAAACGAATGAAGAATATATCCTTGCTGAGCTTGATTTGATTGCTCTAGATTAATTTGATAGCTTCCTTCAATTGCATCACATACTAAATTGAGCGCAGTCACCGCTGAAATATTTACATTGCGCGGGGCAATATGCCTACCGCCGCCATCTGGGTCATTATTATATTAGAGGATAATTGAATCTTGTGCTTGTAATACCTTGATAACATTTCTAACAGATTCTTTTAGTTCCTCAGCGTTATATCCGGGAAACTTGAAATTATGTGGATCGGCTTCTGTGATATTGTAACCGGTTAGGAATCGTTGTTTACTGTCGCTGTTGTCATTAATTATTGTTTGAATAATTCGTTCGTTGATATATTCCATGTCAGATACAAGGTGATTTAATATTTCAACGTGTTTTCGCGATTTTGTTTGCCATAGTTGTTATAATTGTGTTTCATGTAATTGATTAATTTCATTAAAATAACCAGTGATGTCAGTTAGCGTAAATGAAATAGTAACAGATGAGTCAACTGTTCTTTTAATAATAAAATCCAATTGCAACGTGTTTTTGTTGGTAAATATGAATCTATCGGCGATTTTTACTTTTTTTTATGAGATAAATCATCTCGATATATGGGATTAATTTCATGATATGATTGTACGTCTATGGTTAAGTCGGCGGTTCCGGGTGGTTTTTCAGGCCATCCTAACACTGTTCTTAACGAACTGTTATAGATATCCACGGCATACTTAGGGGAGTTTATTTCGATCGACGACGAAAGCGTCGGTTCATGAACTTTAATAGCTATTTTTGATTCTTTTCCAGTGCTTGATTCTTTTCCGGTGATTGATTTTATTCCACGCTGAATTTCAGCATCGATTTGCTCAATTTGGTACGACCCAGTTGTTAACGAAATAACGTTCCAGTCTGGGGTGCCATCGGGTTTATTCTTATACGAGAACACCAGTGCGTTATTCGGTTGCTGACCGCCAAATGCAACCGATCTGATATTGGGCCAGCTATGATATACTCGTAATTTTGCCAGCGCGATCTCGCGCACTGGAATTGGAGAAGGAAAGTTCACACTAAATTGTGGGTTTGTTGATGTTATTGATATCATGCTTGTTCGTATCGGAGTCGTATTCTCTGCGATTCGTTGAAGCAGTTCGAGTGACATTATTGTTAACGCTGTCTTCAATTTCCAATTTCAACATCGCGGAGTTATACAACTGGGTCATCGCGGAAAATTCAACATCGGATATGAACGAATTATCTATCAACAGCGAAATCAACTCGGATAATTTCGAGTACGCGTCAACTACTACCCGGTACCCAGCTGTATAATCGGCGAGTTTTTTCTGAGAACACGATTATAACATTTTAGTTATCGCGGTGGCGACTGCCGCGATTGTTGTTGCCGCGGAGATAGCGATTGGAACTGCAATCGGAGCCATCATGGTCACCGTCGACAAAATAATCCCGGCGCTGGCTATCACACCGGACATCGAGTACACGGTGATGTCGATGATTATTACGCTGCGTCGACATTGTTTTTATTTTTTCACGATAGCGCTCAGAAAGTTATTTCACGGTATCATATCGATATCGATGCGATTGTGATACCTCTGGGACTATTATCGGTTCAATTGATTTCATCGATGTCATTATTTTAAACCTGCTAGTGTTTTCAATTATTCGATTGTGTACCTGGATTTATGATCGACGGGGGGAATACAGAATACAAAATTCTAGCGTCCAGGGTGGCGGCTCCCTAACCACTAACTCGTCGGATGTAGTTATATCAATCCTAATAGGGTATATTATTTGGTCGGGTTTTGATGGTATCATATCGTTTATATACGTCACTGTGTTAACACCGCTTACATATTGTGCCGGGCCGACTCCCAAATCAAATTTATGGCGATTTATTATTGTAAATCGATAACAACCCGGTATACTACCATATTTGCTGTGAAAATATAAACTTTTTTCTTCATTTCCTCGGAACCAAACAAAGGTCCCACTGGCAACTGTGTATACGATGTTATCAACGGTGTTTACGTGGTGTGGAATTTTTACTTTATCGAGTCGTTCGATCATTTTTGGAAAATCATTTTTGACGTCATCAACTGTTGTTTTACTTTCATTGATAGCCGCTTTAATTTCAGCGAGAGTCATGTCTGCCACAAGTGGGATTCCAAAAAACTTATCGACGACGTTGTTAGTGGGTTTTTGTACCTTTTCAAAAGTTTCTTCTAGTTTAAGAATATCATTGCAAATATCGAGATAATTTGTCTTGATTTCGTCAGCATTTATCATAATTATCGCCTCCTTGTTAAAAAAGAATGAAATCAGAAGGTTTTTAATTTCATCGAGAGTTTTTAGTTTAAGAATATCATTGTACATTTCGAGATAATTTGCATAGACTTCGGTAGAAGCCATCATCCTCCCATCCTTCTTGTTAAAAAAGAATGAAATCAGAAGGTTTTTGATTCCAAACCGGTCTTGTTCGTTAAAATACCAGTCGATGTCAGAAAGTTTTGTCGTGATATCTTGGGGTTTACTGCCCTGAAAGAACTTATTAACAATTTCGCTGGTGAGCTTTTGTTCGTCAATTGCTTTTTTAATTTCAGCGAGGGTCGGGTCTGTCAGAGATGTGGTTCCAGACATAGGTGTTCTCCCAAAAGAAATTATCCACGATGGTATTAAGTGTTGTTTGTCTCACTATAAACATATTAATATCTTTGAGAGTCATTGTAGATGTAGCCGGCACGCCAAAGAAATTATTAGCGACGTAGGCATTGTGAGTATGCTTGCCAATAAACTCGTTAATTTCAGCTAGAGTCATGCCTGCCACAAGTGGGGTTCTAACTTATTAACAATTTCGTTGGTGGGTTTTTGTACCTTTTCAAAATTTTCTATTAGTTTAGAAATATCCGTGTAAAGATCGAGATAATTTGCCTTGATTTCGGCGGCCGTCATTATCCTCTCCTTCTCCGTGTTAAAAAAGAATAAATTCAGAAGGTCTTTGATTTTAGCGAGAGTCATGCCAACCACAATCGGGCTTCCAAAGAATTTATGTACGACATTTTTACGAAAAGTAGTATAACCTCGTATATAATCATCCAGATCACGCCGTGGGCGGCAATCGCGTCGTTGATCGTAGACACAAGTGCGCCTGGTTTAAGTTGTCCGTCGCTAGAATACAGCGACATAGAGTTTTCAGCGGCGTCGCACTGCTGTATCAAAATGTCATCCGCGGATATATTACTGGATTTCAATTTACCCTGGCGATCTTGAAATACAACTATTTCGTTCGGGTCAACAATTGCTAAATTTAACGTCTCGGCGATTTCATCTTCAATTATTTTTTTTTACATCCTCGATAGAACCCGCAGATCTTTTCGCGGTGGGTTTCGACATTGACAGAGATCGTCCCCAAATATCAATCATTATTGTTAGCGCAACTGGAATTTTCAATTTATTGGTTCTCTAAAATTACCTTGTAATTTTCCACTCGTGTATTCATTTACAACCAGATGAGGTTGTTTCTGTGACGATGAAATCTCCGCGAGGACATTTAATACTTCACGGCCGCATATCGGTGGATCATTTAATTGTTGTGTTGGCAGCGTGGAATAAAACATCGGAATTGATTGATTCTTTGAATTTATATACCGCATAAACTCGCTTGGCGGAGCTAGCCCATATAAATCAAAATAGACAATCCCACGTGGATCAATCGCGTATGTAACCCAGTGAGTTCCCGATCTGTTACTGTTATCAAGATTGATGATACCGGTTTCAACACGTTTAGGTTTTCTCGGTAATTGATCTCGCATAAAAACCCCTCTTAAGTTTTTTCGCTAGTTTCTTAGCACCATCAATTAAATCAAAATTGGACATGGGAAGAATTGGGCTTTCAACTAATAAACCGTTCCTGGTATTCTCAGACCATTTCCGCTGTACCATAAATATGGAGTCCCTGGTAGTCTTAGACCCTTTCCCTTTTTTTATATCCTTTCCCAGTTGCCTTTTTCAACGCCATCCCTGCCGCGGTACCAACGGCTCCCAACGCCGCAGCCTTCGCCACCGCTGGCGCAGCAGCTGCAATCAATGCTGGTATTGCGGCTAACAATGGAAATATACCACCTGATTTTATCATGTTGGCGATTGCAGCATTCGAAAATACAATTTGAACCCCTCGCTGTTTCTTTAGCGCATCATTGAAATGTTTTATTTCACGATCCTTCAATGATATTTTATGTGTACCGCCGGACATCTGCGCTGGTTTCAACGTTATTGTTGTTCCACATTCTTTAGCGGATTTTGATCGCAATTTCTTGACCTGACCATCAGTCAGCTTGACACTAACAACACTATATGGCATTTTATTGTAAAACACATTTATGCTTTCAATTGATCTAATTGTGAATCGTTTACATATTTTCCACTGGTGCATCAACGATTCTCATTCGTCCACCAATACCTTCAAGTAGCATTGATTTGTCGCTGAGAATGACAGCAACCGCCCTATAATTAGCACCACCAGGGGTTATACGAGCTCAAAAATGTTTGTCAACAACGGATTGTCTCATTAAATCAAGATGTTCCAGCGAAAAGTAATAAATCGGATATAGGTTTTTAAAATCAAGTTGCGATTTTTGCAAACCAGTATCAACATTTTGATCACGACCCATATATGACAGCATCCGATGATACACACGTGCTATGTGGTTAGTGTCGTAATCAAGTTGTATATCCTTGGTTGGTTCCTGTTGTCCGTTTATTCTCAGCGAAACCTCACTTACCACTAATCGATCAAATATCAAATGACTGCGTTCTTGGGAGCCTAATCGATTCCGATTCTGCAGCGCTATAAATATATGACGTGGAGCTGAAACGCCTTGTTTTGATGCCAGGTGCCATGTAAATGTACCATTAACATCATCCTCTTTGGCATCAGTTGTTGGTGTTAGCCAATTTATCAATGATTTGCCACCTGTGTCCATAAATGAAAGTAGCCGCTGCTCTGTGGTAATTGATGGGGTCATTACTGGCATCAACAATACTATTTTACTCAAAACAACTTTACCATCAGCGGCACCAGTACGCTAAATTGCATCGTTGTCATTGCCTTTTCGCACTAACGCAATTGTGTGTTTGGCTCCATAGATGACTTTTCTGACATTTCTGCAGAATCCAAATATGTGATGGAGTGGAATCGCACATGAAAAATATCGCTGTTGTCCTTGTAACATCGCAACTCGTGTTGCAAACCCTAAATCGAAATTGCGATTAACGATTCCGAGAATATCAAACGCAGCTCCGGGTCTAGCTCGACGTTCTGGATTAGCTGCTTCTTGTTGATTTGCTTCTGCAGTATCTTGTGCTGTTAACACTTTAATGTACTGAAGGTGGTCAGCGTTATCAGTAGTATCTTTTGGCAAACATCATAGACGGGCCAGCCGATCTTGTATAATCATCAGAATATCTTGCTAGTCCGATTATTGTTGTTGCAACATCAACTTCACGGTCTATTGATTCAATTTCTTTTTGATCAATGAGATATCGTGCGCTTTCAGATAACGCCATTATGCCATTATTAACAAAACCAACTCGGACATTTGGGCCATCTGCATATGGGGTATCAGCTGCATCATTTGTTACGAGTTTTCCCTCGATTTCAATAAATGCTTCACATGGCAAAAAGTATTTACTGGTATCTTGAACTTGAAGTTCAATTCGCGATCGTAGGTCGGATTGTATTGCATGATAGGAATATTATTGATAATCACGGACGGAATCGTCTTTGCGCACTTTGGCTTCCATATCAAGCGCGAGATCAGCTGTTCGTTTAAACATTATATTAACATAATAGTGTTTTCAATTGTGAAACTCTTTGTAATCATTGTCGTTTTCGTTTTTGTTTCAAACCACTTCCTGCTATCGCGTTCATGATAGTGCTATCTGTTACCGGCGAAGCCGTCAATGGCGACGGAGTCACCGAAGCAGCCAAAGACGCTAGTTTTTCTTCCACTGCGCTATTTATTGCTTTGCTGATTTTTGCAGGCATCACTGTCGTAGACGGCAGCACTGTTGGTTTCACCACCGACTTCGTCGCTGTTGGTTTCTTTCTCACCAATGATATTAGTTGATCTTTCGCGGCCGAAAATGCCTTTCCGGCAAGATTTCCAACAGCGCTGATTCCCTTATCACGAATAATATCAATGGCTTTCATTGATAATTGTTTAGCTAACGGCGCCACTTTTGGGGCTATTCCTGTAAATAACCCCGCGATGGTACTGCCGAGACCATCTCCGTACCACGCGCGGTAAACAGGTAATCGTGAGTTCACCACGTAGACGCTTACGGGTTTATCATGGCTGTAGTGTATAATCATCTTGTTATAAAAACACTAGTGTTTTCAATTATGAAACGCTAGCATAGTGAATTGACTAGCCGCTTTGGATTGAAACTCTTTGAGTAATCGCTTTCGATTAATCGCTAAAATCCATAGGATTTTCATCATAACCAAAGTCATCTCTGTGATTTTCAACTAATTCAGCAATTAGTTCTCGATATACATCAATGTCCATGATACTGCCGGTAATTAATCGTCTACAGATATCAGCTGCTTCATTAATTATTTCAATGGAGTTGTTTCCGACTCGTTTTCCCCCGATAAGTACTTCCAGCCGTGATATATCCGAGAGAATATTACCACGGCATGTCACGCTGGAGTCAACGGCGTTGGTGAAACCAACACCGCTGGGTCGTACATATCCTTTTCCGCTTGTTTTCTTAGAACCGGCTTCTGCTCTTATGTCTATTTCCTCCGGGATTGGATCCTCCGCATAACGTGGTGGTTGTGGACCGCCTTTAATCGCAGCTAGAAAGTTATTATAACCAGGATGCCGTGACGCTAAGATTTTATCCCCGCCGTGTCTCGCTTAATATATTTTTGATGCCCAAGTGTCTCTGTTTCTTATAAAATTTTCAAACCCGTCTTTTAATAAATTCTCTGTTTTACCTTTTGGAAAATTTTCTCTAGCAAAATTAGCTAATTCGAAATCCGTACCTAGTTCTCCAATTCTATTTAATGTTTTGGCTGTAAATATACTTTCAGGTGAATAGTCTCCTCCTGCAGCTGCACCTTGTTGTTGTTCTTCGCGTTCTTCAGTTTCGCCCGGTCGATATTCTCGTTGAGTTTTAATATCACTGGATAGCTGTTCTATTCCTGCACGTGTTTTGTTCGGTCTCTGATGCTATCTTTTCAAGCGTATCAAGCAGCGGCGCCTTCTTTGATCGTTCTTTTTCAGGAATATCTCCGTATATTGGTGCTTCAGTTAACTTTTTCACATCTTTGGTCGCACTTGTTATCGGAGCAAACAGTTGTTCACTTGACACAGAAAAGTCAGTCTGCGCTTGTAGTCGTTGTTGAAGTTTCTCGCTAAGTCTGTCTCAAACCGGTATAAACTTTTTAAATGCTGCTAGCCGCTCTCGGGCTAATCTAGTTGTAAGCGATTCACCTACCATATATTGTTTGTGAATTGAGTTTTCAAATGTGAAACCGGAGGGTTTCCATGCCTGCGTTTTCACCCGGAGGGTATTTCCACGTGAAGACGTTATCACAATTAAAAGCTGAGTTATCAAATGATGTACTATCAAGCTAACGTATCCATCTCCGACAAGATTAAACTGTACGACGCTATCCGCAAATGTTTCAAAAATAACAATGCTGGTGGTTTAAAATTGTAATATCTGAGAACGGCGATGAACGATTTTTGTTAACTCCGCGGCAACAACAATAACTACGTAAAAATGGAGGCGTCGCGGTGATTACTTGCTACCACAACCAGATCATCCAGTACGCACATAACTGCATGCGCAAGCCCAAACTGCTGAGTATTCTTTCAGGAGAAAATCCTGTGCAACAAGTGTAACAAGTGTTACAACAAACGCTAAAAAAATTTACTGAAGGCCTATTTTTTATAGTAACGCCCACATGCTTAGGATACGGGTTTTTCCTCGTTTAATATTTTTCTAAGATCACGAACTTTAGAACTAATAGCAGTTCGTTTTGATACTCTTGGCCGAGCTTTTGACGTATTGCTTCAACGGTGCTAACTAGCGTTATAAATGCATTAATGTCGTTACCGTACAAACAAGCATTGATGGACTTTTGAATTCCTTTCACGAGCCTGTACATCTTAGGTAAAACATAACGACCCTTACTAGACTGATACTCAATGTCTTCATATTCCGAGGTAATCCTGTCGCAGTCGAGATCTTCAGATTATACTATCCCTCGATTTTTTAAATTTGAGATTTCAGCAATTATAGCATTTACATCTTTGGTATCGATTATTTATATAATACATTTTATCTTTAATATAAAAAAATGATAAAACACTCATTTGGCAATCTTGCTTGTGGCCTATGATGTCAGAGAGACGCAGTTGTTACTTTATTAACTTAATTAAGTACAGCACATACATAAAAACTCCATTTGGAAACCCCTTTCGCGTCAAATAACGTGAAAGAGACCCAGAGGTTACATATACGACAACACATCGTTGGAACTCCTTGGTTGCCATCACATCCAAGTAAGCCCAAGGGGACCCCGAAACATAAATCTCCGGCGGGATGCCTAACGTGACAAACGCCATATTAGACCGCCCAGAAAATATGCTTGGGGGACGTCACTACATCTGCTTAATTAACTTAATTAAGGACAGTACAATACCGTATAATCTCCACTCGAGTGTTGTGGCAGATTGTAGGCATACATATACTTATTTAATGGACGGTAAATGCCGTATATATCTCCACTCGAAAGTTGTGGCAGATTGTAGGCATACAAATACTTAATTAATGGACAGTACAATGCCGTATATATCTCCACTCGAATGTTGTGGCAGATTTTAGGGATAACATATACTTAATTAACTTAATTAAGGATGGATTATATTCAATGAAACGATGATGGATTTAGTGATGTGATGGTGGGCGTGCCATGCAAGCCCAAGGGAACCCAAAGCATACATCTCCGGAAGGGAGACCTAAGGTGACAAACGTCATCTTAGACCGCCCAGAAGATATGCTTGGGGGACGTCACAACATGTACTTAATTAATGGACAGTACAATGCCATATATATCTCCACTCGAGTGTTGTGGCAGATTTTAGGCATAACATATACTTAATTAACTTAATTAAGGATGGATTATATTCAATGAAACGATGATGGAATTTGTGATGTTATGATGTGGGACGGCACAATGCCATATAGATCTCCACTCGAGTGTTGTGGCAGATTGTAGGCGTAACATATACTTAATTAACTTAATTAAGGATGGATTATATTCAATGAGACAATGATGAATTTGTGATGTAATGATGTTGGACGGCACAAGACAGCACAAACATGAAACGACGGGGCGGATTTTTCTACGGCCGATCCAACCAATCAAAAGCAACCCAATTAAATTAACCCGGTTGCATGATTGACAAAAGACAACCACACGCCCAGGTCAATGGTGTGGGTTAGTTTTGATCGGTCGGATTGGCTTTCCAAAGCCCCAAGCTAATACCTTTCATATGTTAGATAAGGTGACTAATGCAGCAGCGTTGATTCACGGGTGTGTTATTTTATTTCCTTGAATTACTTATTAATGCTGTTTCACAACATTTAAATGAGACTAAATATTTGAATAAAACACTAAACAAAAGAATATAGCTGTTAGATAACAGCGTGTAGTTACCGATAAGGCCACAAAGAGGAATTTTTAATATAACTGCAACTCTCAAATAGTGATTTTAACCACGCCCACTTACTTCAATGAATGGGAAATCCAATGGGGGTTTTTCTCAATTGAAAACACTAGTGTTTCATGCTCGTTCCGGCTGAGCAAACATAGGTAACGCGTTGGATTATAAAGAACGTTGTACTGAAAGTGTATAATAGCTAAATGTTGATGGTCTTGGGGTTTCAAAAAATAAATACAACTGTTTAAATGATGCGGTTTTAGCCAAGCGACAATAAAAATTTTTAAAAGTGTTAAAAGTATTTATTTAACTAACTCTACCAAAACTCACAATCAAGTGTACTCCATTACAGTCACGTGGGCGGGCACACGTCAAGTATACCTCTCTCTCTCTACCTGTGAGAATAGCAGACGACACAAATACCTTGACGGTCATAATACAAGGGAACTTAGTGAGTAGAATGTTATGAATGGTTGGCGGACTTATCCATAAAGGATTTATCTCCCTTGATATATGAAAATTGTATCCTGTGTGTGTCTTTCCTTGACAGAGCAGATTTCTGTATTCCTTCTGCAACAAATCGTATTGGAGACCTACAAATATCGAAATATCTACTGGCTTTATTTATTGATTGAAAGATTCTCTCTTCATTATTTTCTAAATCAAACGATTTGACCCCCCTAGGGCGTTTTGAGTGCCTACCAGCGTTGCTTTTTAAAAGGTTATCACTCTGCGAGATGGCTTGTAAATTTGAAGAATGGTTATCAATCCTTATGTCATTTTTATGATCGATAACAAAACCATCTTTGATTGGTCCATGAAATACTTCATAGATTATTCTGTGATTAAGATATTTCTTCTTCCGGGCTGTAAACATCAAATATCCCATATTATTTACCCGTCCAACCAGTTTCTTTAGTCTGCAATTTCTAACAACACCATTACTGGATGCTTCATAATTAACAAGCACTGGATGGGGTCTGAAGTCTTGGCTCATTTATATAATAATACTACTTATCTAATTTATATCTGCTTTAATTATAAACCTCTTGATATAATCTTGAGGAGTTTTTATGATTTGTTGCTGACGGAGTCATCGGTAGGATCAATAGATGCATTTTTTATTCGTTTGTCATAGTAGCGCTTTAGTTCCCTGTAACGTTTGCCGCCACAATAGAGACATATTTGTGATTTCCCACGAACGCCAACATGGCAAACCAGACAAGGGGTAGGGCCAAAAGAACCGTTTTTCACGCTTTGTATATGATACCCACAGAATTCGCCTCTACATGATTTATTACATGGGGTCGCTGATCCAATCATAAGCCACTTGCAGTGATTCATTATACTATATTTTTCTATTTAAATACTTGTTTTAATTATAAAATAGAGGAGTTCGAGAGATTATCAGCAATTAAGCCTTTAAAAAATGTTAAATTCAATCTCGATAGAACCCTCAAAGATGTGCCAAAACGGGCAATAACGGATAGAGCCCTGATAAAAAATTCGCAATTGTATAAATGAATTCAAGCACGACGGTGCATCTCATAGCTGATCAACATTTCGAATTGATGGCGTTGTTGATGCCACCATGAATGACAGTAACGCGGCCATGATGTTATCACAGCTTGGCAACAAAAAGTATTTTTTTAGAGTGAAATTCATTATCCGTGTAGAATCAGGCGGTTGGATTATACGAGACAAATTTGAACCGATTCTCAGAGACAAGAAAACAGTCGTTGTTAGCCGTGATTCTAAGCCGGGTCTGTTAACTGGAATTGACAAACCATACTATGAACGAGCATATCCTGAAACAGCAGTTGTGTATGGGATATATCCGTTAAATGAAAAACCCGATATAGGAAAACTAGCGCAGATGAAACAGTCGTCGCCGGCGGTTTTGTCGCTGAATTGTGTAGCAGCACCAATAACAGAACATTTTACAAATGCATCCCGAGGGAACAAACTTACCGATCTACCTCGCAGCAAAATAGCTCAATGGAGTTTAACAGTCAAAGAGCGCGGGGCAACTATTAGCGATATAGCGAAATTAGAAACGTCGCTGAGATTTCCAATAACCGTTATGACGATAACCGGAGCAGTTTTTTATACGATCTGAAATATAACAAAAATGGAGCCCCAATTAAAATTATTGATCATAACGAACACGCATGGACGTCCGCGGTCACAATATTTCCACGAAACAGAACAATAAAGTATATACCTGACGAATTCTTGGGAGAAGATTTCTCCAGGGATGGTTTTCTCGTTGAAGAGAAACTATTCGATGATATTGCGCATTTGAGTAAAAACGACCCCGTGTCGGTGTGGTTTCTTCGCAGCACTGAAAACGACACGGATACTTTTGATTAGTTTGTAAGACCAAACGGTGAATTATACCGCACTGAACCATTTCACAATAAAATGAAAAAAAACAGCTAGTGGGTTTTTAACGGCGTGTGGCGGAGTCGCCAATGGCGAAGCCAACAGTGATGAAATTATCAACGACGAACAATTATTGACAAACTGTTTTACAATTCCTTCGGTTGCAGCACATTTTGCGAGAATCAAAAACGCATGGAAACCAACACACGTAGAATTCTTGCCAGATATTGAGGCTAGTTGTTAAAATTTAATCATGGTGGTTTATGGAATAATAAATACGAGAGTGATAATATCATTTCAGTTGATATGGTTGCTTGTTATCCAGCGAGTTTTCTTGGTTATGGAGAGCGTACTGAGTATTTTAAACAATTTGGACATCCCGTACATGAAATGACTCGTGTTTCAATTAATGGGCCGCTGCCTAATTTTGATTTAACTGGATTCGCTCGTGTAGTATCATTTGAGTTCGCAGCAGGACTTCATCGCGCTTGTTATATTTGGATTGGTAGACACATGTCTGAAAATAAGTGGCTGACAATAGCGCTATTACGATTTATGATTGATACAAAAATGTTAATTTCGCTGACGGTCATTGAAGCAATTATATCATATCGGAAACAAACCAATGTCTGGTTACAAACACCGGAACGTCTTGATAAGATAATTGAGGAATCCAGAAAACATATTGATGCCGACGAAAAATATATCATTGAGTGGTCCAAACGGTTATTTAATCAACGAAACAACGAAGCAAAAAATCTCGGCGGAAGAATAATTGGAAAATTCACTCAGGGAGGGAAAAATGTGACTACAAAAGATATTCTTCACGGTTGATGATAGATAGCACCGAATATGACTTTGTAATCGCGGATGCAGTATCTAAAAACATATATGTGGATCGTAAAGATGCTTTCTTGTCCGATGGAACAAAATTGGGTACAATTGTTACTTACAACGATGGATGCAGTTCTCTGTATACACATTTGAGGTGGTCGATGCTGGGTTATGCCTGTATTAATTTGTTTTCAATGATAAATAGATTTCCTGACACTGCAGTTAGAGTTGCCGTTGATTCATTTTACATTAACAGCAAGTACAGTTGTGCTGTTGCTGAATTCACTAATTCGGAAGAAAGTTGGGGATCATGTAGAATTAAAAGAGAAATGCTGCGTGATTATTCTGAATCAGCAGACGTTGAAATTAAAAGTAATTACTTACGCGGTGATAATTTATCAGAACGTTCTAATGCACCACCGATATCTGATCCAATTTGTAGATATAAAACAGTTTATTTAAACGGCTGTGGTGGTCAGGAAAAACGACTCGGGCGATTGAATTATATCGTGGGAAAAATCCTACGGATTTCACAAACATGATTGTGCTGACACCGACCCATAGATTAGCGCGAGAGATAAAACAACGAAACGTTGAAGCTTGCATTTATCACAGTTTTTTTCCGATACAACGGCGACAAATGGACACCTGAACAAATGGGTGAAAAATTCATCCCCGCGGTTATTATTTGGGATGAGATATGTACAGTTTCGTTAGATGTATTCAAAATGTTTCCTGATTGGTTGTTTGCAAAAGAATACAGCGGTAATAATGTGTGGAGATCATGGCCAACCACTACCATTTGTCGGCGCGGGTCCACATGATTGGTTAAAAAGGTTTGTTGACTATTATGAAGAAATCGATACTGACTATAGAGCACTTGATGAACAATTACGTGAGGTAAAAAAATTAATTAGATTACAACCGGATAGAATCAATGTGAAATAATTAGAGAAATAATTCCTGAAAATCCCATGGAGGAATTTTGGGAAGCATGGAGACCAAACGATTTTGTAGTGGCAAGTAGAAAGATAGTCAGAGATACACTTCAAAGAAAGTTGTTTGAATTACACAAAGAAAAATTCCCAACGCTTCCAGTGCCGCTGTGTTATAGACCCTGTGATACACGAAAGCAGAATATTGAAGTTGAAATTCCAGGACGTGTGACTGTGTCACCCGAAAGACAAACACTAGGATTAAATGATATTGTGCTCGTTGATATCAGTGTTGTCGAAGACTCATTGCGTGCTGATAAATCGCCATGGACACTGGGTTACGTAACAACAATACATTCGTCGCAGGGATTAACTATCGCGGATACAATTGTTTGGATAGTCGATAATCGCATTGAATAGTCTCATTTAGTCTATCTTGCAGTGTCTAGAGTACGGCGAATAAATCAACTTCGAAGAATTGCTTTCGATGATGACACCACAATGATTGATATTGATGTTAGCATAATTAATAAAAAACTCTCCGGATATAAACAACTAGACAAAAAAAAAACAACGAGAATTTGACATAGATGCTTAATTAATAATCTTTTTGAAGCAACAACAGAATAATCACTGCGCGAGTTGCAATTGTATAATGCGTTGGCAATATTCGGAAAACGTTCCTCGCCAAATTTACCGTAGACAGAAAAAATAACAGTCTCGGTCATGTCAGAAACAATGTGATGTTGACTTGTCTTGAATGCAACAGACTCAACGGTGCTAGTTAAGACCATGCGGCGGCAATTGAGTATCGTCAGTAATCACTTGTAGTTGTTCGCGTGTAAAACCCCGCTGAGGAGCAGTTGAATCCAATTTATAGATTGGAGGTCTACCAGTTGCGTAGTGACACTCCAAATAGGATCAGTAGCCCTTTTTACCACCTTCAAGTTCTCCTGGTTTATTTAAATATCTCACGGTGACATTGCTGAGAATTGGCTGAGAAACGCTATCCCGCTGTGATTGTGGTATATACTTTTTTTTTTATTGCGTTGTTAGGTTTCATATTGATTGCTCTGGTAATCTCGTTATTTAGCGCTGCAACTACCCTGGTAACCTTTTGACCCATTCACGGGATCGCTTTTCTTGGATGAATTCTTTTGCGTATTGATATCCAAATAACCGTTCAGCAAGAGTCCGATTAAATCGTTCTACAATTGCCTGATCGTGATGTAGTGCAGTATGCCCCCGTCTGATGGTGACATTGTGATGTTTCATTGTAGATGCAACCACACCCTGAAATTCCTTGCCAGGATCAACTTGTAACAGATTTGGCCAGCGTAGTGGGCCTCGTCGATAAATCCTTTCAAATGCAGAAGCAACTTCAGATGATGATTTTGTTTTTAGCGGTTCTGCTTGTTAGTATCTACTCGCAACGTCGACTACGGTTAGCGCGTATTTGTAACCGTTGTCATGTGGTAAAAACAATAAATCAGCTTGATGAACTTCATTGAGTCCAGTAACATCAAAATGCGAGAAATTGATTTGTTTAGGACGCGGTAGATAAATTTGCCATATAGTCTGTTTGTATAACCAATTAGCCGCAGTAGCCTTTTTCACTTTTGCGGCGTTGGCGAGTTTATTGATTGCAGCGCTACCCCTCCAGTATCCTTTTGGAGAATAATAAATAGATTCCATATTATTAATTACCAGCGCCCATCATCAATTTGCCTTTCATAGCTGATTTACCAACCACGAAGCCAATTTTTCTTTGAAAGATTTATCAGGAATAGCATTCAACGCATGAATTAATTTTACATCTGCGAGATGCCTGTGTTGCAAATTGCTGCTTAAATATGCAACATCATGAGCATGACACGCCTTATCAATGGCGTTTATTGGTTCTTCACCATGTCGAGGTTGGTTTTGATCATCAAGTCTGATATCTAATCGTTTCCGGGGCCACAATAGCTATATACTGGAAGATGCTTTTCTCCTGGATAATTTGCCCACGGCGTTCCAGGGAGTTTTACTAACTTGGCTGCGATATGACCTCCTCGTTTTTTTTAAAAAACATCTCCGGATTTCATAGAAACAAATCTATATTTTTTTATACCACATGTTGCACATCTACCAGTAAGTGCAGATCTGTTATTCCTAGTTGTAATCGTCGTCACATAATTTGTGCCAGTACGCGTTTTACACTTCACATAATATAGATCCATAATTTATGTATAGTGATATGAATATAATTGATTTTTCAGCGACTAAAACAAGAAAACCAGTTAAGCATCATGCAGCGCTACCAAACTCTAGTCGCGCAATTATAATCGGGCCATCTGGATCCGGCAAGACGCAATTGTTGCTCAATTTAATAAGGAGATGGATGAAGTGGGATAAGTTGTATTTAGTTGCTCCTAGCGTAGATGATAAACGATGCTATGAAGTGTTAAAGGATTTTAACTAGAATACATCAGAAATTAAAGGTGAGAACGTCATTGATTTTATAACTGATATTGACGAGGCACCATTCGTGGATGACCTCGATGGAAGTATCAATAATTTAGTCGTATACGACGATGTGATGTTAGACAATCAAAAAAAACCCAGCTAGAATATTTTCCCGAGGCAGGCATAACGCAAAACTCAGATTAAAAAAAGTGATCAGAGACAACTGTAATATTCTTGCTGTATTACACGGCATTGATACACATACGCTACGAAATATTTGGCAGACATGGTGCTCTGATATGGACTTCAATCAATTTCGAAATTTCTTTAGTCATGCTCAGTCGACCCGACACGGATTTATAACAATAAATTTACATGATCCTCTGACACGATATCGTATCGGACTTGATCATAAATGATTTTTGTTAACCCATAGCAGCAGAGGGGGCGATGACAACATAGTTGCGACCCGGATGATTGAAAAATCGTTAAATCTCCGTTTGCTAAATGGAGACTTTTTTTTGGGGGTTAAAATATGAGATTCGCAGGAAGGCTCTAGTTTTCGTTTTAAGGCTTCAATCGATTTTGTCGAAAAAAGTTGTAGGGTTTCCTCTCTCTGATGCTCATTGATAAATGCAGAGGTTTAATACAAAGTAACCGAATAGTGAATTAGCAAATTAATTCTGACCACAAGCTACCAATCTACATAATTCTCTACGTAAGGCTTCAGCCCATTTCTCAAATACGAATGCAAATAAAAAACTACAAAGGTAATGCTACATACTAAACGATCCAAGAAATTCAGTGTACATACTACCAATAATTAAAATTATGATGCCGTGATATTCTGTGAAAATCTAGTCAATAATTTACTGACATTTTCGAAGCTTTGTATTTCCTTAGAATCTACCTCTACATTCTGCAGCCAGATTACGAGTGGCTTCTTTCTCTGATCTGCAATCCTTCCAAGCTAATACTAAATTACTCATTACGATTTCCAGTCCAATTAAAATTAGTGGGCAATATCCCTTTTGTTGTTTGTCAACATTGAAAACGGATAAGAACAGGCCCCGTTACCGCTGTGAACTTTCCTTTTAATCCTTGAACGAACCTTTAACTTATAGGTATGTTAAGTGACGTAACCGGTTGCCTTTGCCAAATCAAATGTTTTGTTTCTGGCTGGTCATGGTAAACTTGCATTAGAGTTCAACACTAACCACACGGCAATATTTAGAGATCAAACACAAGGCAGCGGTACTATTCTCAAGACAGGTAGATTATAACTTATAATAGACGCCATAGTAGGGGCATCGCAAATGTGAAAACCATCTCGTGATAAATACGTAGCAGGGAACATCCTTGACGTGAAATATGCAAATATTAAAAATTTTCAAACGTATATCCTTGGACGTAACAATGAGAATAGTTTCAAAAGCAACACAAATATATAAATGCCAGCAGTTTAAGCATGCTTTATAGACGTATTGCATGCAATACAGATACTTTCAGTAGACATTTTTGCATAGTTATATACAAAACAGGAGCATTTTTATTCACACAACCTTGAGAGGGTCATACAAATTGAGACCATTTTGATACACACAACAGTGAAGTGGAACATACAAAACGAGGTCATGAATAAAAACATTTCATTCACGTGATTAATGTACAAGGAAAGCATTTAAATAACGGAACAATAAAACTGTATAAAATAATCCGGGACATTTAAATACACAATGCCATGATGTGGTACCTACAAAACTAAGACATTTTCATACTTGTGTTTTTACAAGGTACACGAAAAGGGAATATTTGTATGTAGGTATAAGTAACTATAACTTGTGATTCTGACTGGCCTTGTACATGTATAAATTGTATGTCTGCCTGACCCAGCTGTGATGTTCAAATTGTTCTAAAAGTTAGCTAATCCCCTTACGTAAGATGGTCTTTGTTAGCTCTCGAGGGGAGAGGAGACTGTGTCCATCGCGGACGGGTGACGTAACCACATCAAAGGACAGGACAGCGTCAAATAAGAAGACTGTAACAATTGATAGACACACAGACAGACATTCGGATGATTGACAGTCGAACGACTGACTAGAGTCGATCGCCCTCCAATCGAAATGCGATGTGGGTGGGATTTGATTCGAGAAATTTTAGATAATACCTAATGTTTAGTAGGAATTAGTCAGTTTGCTACAAGAAGTAACGGTGTTAAGAGACATGTAGAACTCCGTACGGCCAGACGATAATTGGCGGCAGACTCAGATTTTGGAAATCAAGGAAATCTGAAGATAGCTTCAAAGGTCAGTGTGATTTTGTTTGATTTCTGCTTGACACGTCTGCGGAATTGAAGGTTCTCGTATGTATATTCATTTTACTTGTATTGTAGTATGAATAGTTAATTATGATATTAATATTTTGCATATTTCGTGATGTTCGTTAGTACCTTTGCTTGCAATTGATTATGATGTAAATTCGTTGCATCTTCTTCTTGATATTATTATATTACACTTTATTTTGTGAGGTATATTAAGGTAGACTAGCACTTTGTTTACGTAATGATATTTTACCATTGAGTTAACGGATTTCCGTTATTGCAATTTGAATGTGAATATTGTGGATTCGGTACGCTTGTGTAGGACATATATATAAATATATAGATAGTCATATTACTAATAGTAGTAATATTATAATACAATGATATTTGAAATATTTGTTTGTATATACTGATAGGGCTCAGTATGTAGATATTTGAATTCTTTGTGAGATTGTGTGTGGCGCCATTTTGTAAGCGGCGGAAGCGTATGGAAATTTCGATGTGTGCGCATGCGTGACCAAAAATGTCCCGCCTTAAACTGATGGTTCAATTCAGTGACTTAGTGTGAGGTAATATTCATCACCATATGCTAATGCATTATACCTTTCAACAGGAAGCTTTCGGGTGACGTTGAGAGAATTTCGGGTGACGTTGAGAGAATTCCGGGGAAATTTCGGGTGACGTTGAGAAGAATCGGAAGGAAAGAATTCCGAGTGAATTTGAGAGATACCGAGTGAATTTCGGGTGACCTCAAGAGATACCGTCGAAGAGGAAACGGAAGTAGAGATAGAAGAGGAAACGGAAGTAGAGATAGAAGAGGAAACGGAAGTAGAGGAATCGGAAGGAGAGAAATACGAAAGGAGACTTATTTAGATGAGTAACACTCAAGAAGGGAAAATATTCCTCACACTGAAATCAAATGATGATCTAGGGACCATTGGGTCAAGAGTGACATTGACTGATTAATATCTTTAAAATTTGCATTTATTAAATTGTTGTTTAAATTTCATCTTTGTATTTCTTTTAATTTAACTGTCGGCATTGCTGACTGGGGGCTCGTAGCCATATATAATATATTGTCCAGAAGTAAACATTCTGAAAGCGGACCAGGGGAACTTCCTCATAATTCTGTAAAATCTATAGGAAGAACCCCACCCCTACTAAACGACACTCCACACGTTCCATATATATAATTTATATTATATATTTTAAAGAAAATGTAAGCTCCATTTTATTTTTGTAGATGATGTTTAATAGTAAAGTTCGTGATAATTGTTTTGTACTTGTAAAACTGTTAAATACCTATCTTATATTAACTGAACAGAAAACATGTATAGCCCTGACAGAGTTGTATTTCCGGATACTCAAAATACCTTGTATATGTTATAACCCATGTTAACTGTATTAATTAATCGATTTATTTTAGCACCATTTATGTTTTGGGGGTAATTTAATTGTTTTTAGTGCCAAAAGTTTAGCATTCAAATCCTCTGAGTGATTTTTCGTGTTTCTTAGAAGATCTAAGTGTTTTATGGTTGTTCATATCGGTGCTTACCAGGACCCGTTTTGTACATGGCTACCAGTGAAAACTTCCACAGCGATCAACACTTTTCGTTTAGAAGATATTTGATGACATTTAAGATGCAGTCCATTTAGCAATAAAATCACGGTTAAACAGACATTGGTAAAACTGTTTTGGTGTTAATGTTTTGATAAAAAATTCATATTTAATTTAATCCGACAAAATGTATGTAAGGGACAGTTTTTACGTACAAAATAAAAACCGCTTCCAAGTGCATTTAATAAACCAGAGCAGTTCATACCAAAACTAAATATATGCTCCTCAGCTACAAATTGATACCCGAATTTTGCAGGTCAAAATACCATTGTTGATACCACATGTGATACTCACTGTGCAAATATAAGCATTTTTCTTAGGTGATGATGCAGAAAAACATTTTGTACTGAACAGCTGGGTCCATTGAAAATAGTTGCCATTTGTTTTTGAGATATTCTATTTACCTTGAACCCTTATGCATACTGCTATGGGTGGCTAGCTTTCTTCCTAACCGACTATTGCTATTTCACTATATACATACTGGATTGTGACTGCGGGAGGTTACAATTTAAGGAAAGGACCATAACAGTAAAATATAAGAAAGTATAACATTCCAGTAAATTCAATAAGTGTGTTGCTCGTGATAAGATTGTGCTTATACCCCATAAAATCATGTAAAAACATTTCGACTCATAAATAACACAAGTCAACTTCGAAGTCAAGTTTGTACCTGCATATTTTGAACTCAAAATAATAATATGGCTGTTTTGAGTACCGATGTTTGCTTGATTAAACAATTGCGGAAAGTCTCCAGGTATTTAAATTAACGTGAATAGGTGACATCGATAATTAGATTAGCGTCTTCTGCAAATATGTAAAGAGCAGATAGGTAGTTGTTTGTTCTTGTTCTTTTTTATGTTTAACGCCATTTTTCAGCACAATATAGGCTATACATGACGGGCAGTATAAATGGTGGAGGACAAACCCGGACAACCTCCGGAAAGAACCACAGACCCACGAGAAGCTTCCGGCAAGCTTTCGTACATAACTACATTTGCCGAATCTTAGACTCGAACACACGCAGACAGAGGTGAGATGGCAGTGTCCCCTCAGATAATTGGTATTGAGCCCAGTTGTAAGTGCGCAAGACAAAACATTTTCGTAGCCATTTCAGTTCGTTGCTTGTATTCATGTGCAATGTACTAGATTAATGTATGAACATATAAGCATATGAATATAAAGTAATCGATAATTAGAAGAGCTCCCTCTGCAAGTATATAGACATCGGCTAAAGTGGCATTATGCACAGTTCAAAGATCGCAAAATAAAATCGTTTCGTAGTAATTTCCTTTCTTTTTTTTTTGTTGTATACGTTTGCATTTATTCTCAAAAAGTCAACAAAAAAAATCAACAAGGGAATGGATAAAATATTTCTCACTGTAACAATGAAATTATAAATATATGACAATGGTAAAATGTACTAGATATATGTGAAAAAAATTGCATATGAATATATAGTAAAATGGAAAGAAACAGTCTATGAAAATATAAATCTATGAATATATAGTTAAATCACCAATACGAGAGTGTATGAAAATATAAAAATATAAATGCATAGCGAAATGGCAATGGAATATTGTATGAAAAAATGAACATATGAATATATCGTAAAATTCCAATTCTGCAGTGTATGAAAATAAGAAAATATGAATGCATAGCGAAATGGCAATGGAATTTTGTATGAAAATATGAAAATATAAATATATCGTAAAATTCCAATTCTACAGTGTATGAAAATGAGAAAATATGAAAATATTGTAAAATGGAAATAGAATTGTGTTAGAAAATAAAAGCAAATGAATTTATAGTAAAGTGCCAATAGAATAATGTTAGAAAATAAAGGCAAATGAATTTATAGTAAATTGCCAATAGAATAGTGTTAGAAAATAAAAGAAAATAAATTTATAGTAAAGTGCTAATAGAATAGTGTGTGAAGAATTAACATCTGAATATATAGTAAAACTGTAATGGAAGATTTTTTGTTGTAAATACAAACATAAAACCACGTACTTTAATGCCAATAGAACAATGTTCCATTTGTTACGAAAGAACGTGTAGCACAATGAAAGATATACACTGTGTATGCAATATGTGCTGTGAAAGGGGTAGGATAAACGTGTTTAAGATATGTCTTAACAATTGGAAGAATTAAACGGGCATCTGCTTAAGGACTATTGGTTATGCATAATTCAGTATACGTGTGTGGGAGATTTTATTTTGATTGTGAAGAAATAGTTGATAATCAAGATAATCACATGTAGGAAAATAACTGCAATGCAATAGATCAGTACTGTATCAATGCCGTTATCTACAATATCTACGGTATCAATGCCGTTATCTACAATATAAAATTGTATATTTTAGCGCATATACAGTTCTTTTTCGTTACCAAATTGTCCCTGAACATTTTAATGACTCATTTTAATGTTAATAATTTACAACTTTTCACTAAAGGCGACACTTGTGTATACTACGATAACCTATTATGATGGAGAATAAAAGGTATCACGTGACTGTTATGAGACTTGTATTTTTTAAAATCCAACCAGACATTTTATCAGTAGAAACGAGACTGTAGCTGCAAGCGTATGAACTGTCGAGGATAAAATAATGAATATTCGATTTGATGGCAAGAGGGCATTAGTGACTGGAGCCGGTAGAGGTATTTATATAATTGGAAGTGACCTTGGAAAATAGGGCTGGTAGAATTATTTAAATATTGGTGATGTGGACGTTATTAGCAGTGATATGTTGGTCAGAAGGCATTTGTAAAAGAGAGCGGTGATAGCATTAAATCGATTACCTGAAGGGCGAGGGGCGGTATTTATGGATGCCTGTTTGTTGTTGTTTTTTGTGTGTAGAAGTTTTATGTATCTTCCCTACTTTTGCAATACCACCTGGTTTTTACATTTCGGGCATAGTCTGGACAGGCTGTGACCGTAATTATAGTTCAGCTCCCGCTCTAGTGCACAATTGTAGAAAAGGTCATTCAGGTCATGTTGGAGGTGATGATGGTAATGTTTAAAATTTGCATGTACATACCCTTAAGTGTAAACTATTCAATTTATTTTGATTCTCATAGATCCAAATTTCTTTGAAAGGTTATTGTTTACACGATGTGAGAAGTAGATTCGGCAAAATCAATGTTATATTGCGTCGACATTATTGTGTCAGGTGAACGTAAAGGTGTGGTCCATTACAAACCGATTTGAATGTCGCGCGCCATTAATGCCACGTAAATAAATGTGTTCTAACCTGCTGTTTCCTAGTCCCGAGATCATCTTTTTTGACCCAGTTTTGTACATGGCTACCACTGTAAACTTCCATAGCTATTAATAATTTTATTGAGAAGTTTTTTGATGACATTTAATGTGCAAACCATTCAACACTCAAATCAGACTTAACAGACTTGGATCTTATTATTTTAGCATAAGGTTTTAGCATTATCTTTTGATAAACATATCATATTTAATTTAATCAGAATAAATGTGCGTACATGACCATATTGTCATAAACACAGAGTACAAGGGAGAATTTTTATGAATAAATGTAATGCCGCTTCCACCTGCGTATAAAAAAATCATAGCAAGAAATACACAATCCAGACGAGGTAAAGAATGTCTGTATATATGGGATATCAATATTAAAAGAGAACTTAAGATTAATTTTGACTTTTTTTCAGAATTGAAGATCATTTCATACCAAATTTAAGTCTTTACACCCCAATAACAAATTTAGACTTGCATTTTTCAGGTCAAAATGTCATGTTCGGCACCACACGTGATGCAAAAAGTGCAAACGTAAGCACATGTCTTAGGTCGTGATTGGGAAAAACATTCTAAACTAAACAGCTCGGTGCATTATAAAATATTTGTCATCAGTCTAAAGTTGTTACAAGCTTCACCTTGAAAAAGAACTAGAGGATACAGCAGTGAATCTGGAAACTTATTACATTTAACAAGTGTAATTATATAAATGTATCAATATTTAAAAAGATAATTCAACCAAACGAGGACAACGAGGGAAGAAGGAAACACAAGGGAGAAAGAAAAGATCTAGGATAAAGAACTTATATTTACGAGTACAATTAAAATCCCTACAGACATTTAAAAAGAAATATCTCCGGAACTATGACACATGGAACCCAGACAAAAGAAACTTCTTAAAGTTTGGAAATCGTTGCTCTTTTCTCAATTAGACAAAGAGTATTATTCAAATAGAAAATATGTTTTCTCTTTTGAACTTTTCTGTTTCTTTGCTATGATTCGTCAATTTTCTTACACTGAGTTTGTCTATTGTTCGAGTGTTCAGCTTGAGTTAAAATGTAATTTGTTTTAAGATTGATACTACTGGGCCAGCAACACTCAGTAAAACAGTGTGACACCAATGTAATTTGGTGACTGTCCCACATCCCAAATCTGTCAAAGTTAAGATAGGTTTTGATTGTTGAGAAAAAATAATATATTGGTGCCTCCATTATTTCGATCAGTTGGATTTCAGGACATATCCAAATATTTATCAGAGTCAGACAGTGGACTGGATACAAATAGTTTCCCGATGAACTGAGATTTACCCCCAAAATGAATAAAATACTATTCACCTTTCATTATAGGGATAGGCCGAGGAATCATCAAAAAACTGGCAGAATGCGGTGCAGAATGCGTTGCGTTGAGCAAGACACAGGAAAATCTGGAGAGCCTGAAAAATGAGGTAGGATAGAATAGCATGGCATGAGCTTACCATACATACCCTTTGTTTGTTTCTATCCAGAGGTAAACATACTTTTTTTCCTTTTCACTACTTAGTGTTTAATATAGAGATTTCAATTTATTCATAAATTTTAATCCTCCATACATGGAAACGAGATTATCATATATATTTCAAAAGTTATTTACATTTTTATAAAGATTCAGTATTTCTAAATTTATCGAACGTATATGTCCCCCCCCCATGTATGCAAAAGGTACAATAAAGGGGAAATATTTCTGCAGGATATCTGTGTCTGACTGATTTTAAAGATTATGAAATATGTAATAACATTACTCATGTTAAACAAACAATAAATGATAAATCTTAATTATACTACTGACCGAGGAATCGACGACGCACGCCTTTACAAATCAATTACACACTTCAATTCTCTATGTTTGAGTTCTATCTCTGCTCGGCAAGCATGGGAGTTTGAGGCAGCTTGCCAGCAGTTTCTCCTGGATAGCTCGTTCATTCCGGACTCTTGTCATGTCGTTCTTCCACAAAATATACTGACCACCATATATAACATGTAATGTGCTGAAAAGTGCAATTAATCCAGATACAGATAAACATGATGTACCTTTTCTACTTTCGTACATAATTAATGTTTCTACAGTCATCAAATTATATGAATGCATATATCTCTAATAGTACCACGCCCGTACCTCATTGGAAGGTAACAATAACCTACGTTTCATCTATACATATCTTTAATATATGGAACACACAGATCAAGTTATGGCGTTTATATGTTGACCAAAGAGGCTATTATACCCCTTGTATATGCTGTCATTCTGAAATGTAGTAAGGTAGTTTTATTTTGATAGGTAATACACCTCTTCATAAACGTAGACCACTTTATCCCATTTTTTATATTTCACGGCTCTGGGTACAGCCTCTACCACGCTCATGTAAGAATCAATAAAACGAGGTGATTGTGTGTATCCAGATAAGTACAGCATGCTGGAAACAAGAGGGCAATGTCAGCTACATTTTACTTGCCTTGCGTAAAGTTGTTACATTTAACAAATGATAGCTTTGTTTTGTTAATATTTGTTCTCTGCCTGGAATTATGGTGAGAGGATGCATGTTGAAGAGTACAGCATCCACATTGTAACACTCACTGTGACCTATTTTTCACATTTTTCTGAAATTGGTTCAATAGTGTTTTAGTAATATCAAATATTTGAGGGACCCGAGTGGCCAGTGGTCTAAAGCGCTTTCCGTTACAGCTCACGTCCATCTCACCTCTGTCTGCATGGGTTCGTGTCTCGGATTCGGTCAGTGTGAATATGTGGGAAAGTTTGCCAGTAGCTTCTCGTGGGATGTTGGTTCTTTCTGGGGTTTTCAGGGTTCTTCCGCCACCATAAATACTGGCCGCCATATATAGCATATCTTGTGCTGAAAAATGGCGTTAAACCCTACACAAACAAAACAAACAAAATACTATTAAATATTCAATTTTTAAACTGAGCGGCCGAGTTGTCTAATGCGCTCACCATTACGGATCACTGCCATCTCCACCATTTATAATATCCGCCGTGTATATTGTGTTTAACAATGTCGTAAAGATTAAATTCAACAACAAGAAGACCATTAAACTAAATGATGGTTTCCATCTCTGTTAGTACTAGACCCATGCCAAAATTGTCAACAAGGACCTTATTTTATGTTTTATTAGATTATGCTAAGTTGTTACCTTTATCTGATGACCAGTCTATTTTTTATAGTTTCATGTCTACCAGTTTATAAAGAATCATGGATCATGGGGGTGCATCTTGATCGAACGTCATTGAGAGGTTACTTTTTATGTTTGATGTTGATTTCGCAGGTTCTGCGGATGCTTGGATCATTAAAGTGATGATAGTCTTTGTCTCTGTCACTAGTTGCTATGCCTATTTTTTTATATACATAAGTTTAGGATTTGATGTTCCCAAATGAATAACTATTCATTTTTGTGTGTAGTATGTGATCTTAAGCAGGTTACGTGTTCATTATTCCGGGGTATTAATGACGATATTAGGCCCGCGGATCCCAAACTGCATGTTTTAAATGTGTCCTGACTGTAGTGGTTAATAAAGTTATATATGAAAAAAAAGCAACTTTGTACCGCACTTTGTCTCGAGAAAAATATAACAACAGGGAGTAAATTAAGGCTTCTAGGCTGGACAATGTTAATATGTTTCCAAAAAGATGTTGGGAACAATAATTTCTAATCAAACCTAATATAAAAAATTATATTTTATCAACTTAAAATCTCTAAATATAGATGACCTAAAATATATTCTTTTTTTAGTATGATATTTATGATGCCCTGAAGAATGAAGGACAGTGTCATAATATGTCAGCTTAATAATGGTATAGAGAGCCAATTAAAAGTTACAATTGTTAATTTTAAAATGATACATGCATAAAATGTAAACATTAAATTTATGTGAAAATCGTTAAACCAAGATCGCTGTCGTCAGAATATATTTTCGTCAAAAAATATTACAATGGATACTGGGGACTATGAACATAGTTGTTTAATTATTATCCAGTTCTAGTAATTACTTTGTCTTAGAGACATGTTCAAATGGATTTAGTTCATTATTTTAGGGAATACTTCATAACCCAATTTTATTTTATTCTTTAATGGATTTGACGAAGACATTCGGACATCCTACTTTAAAGATGAAACGATATACATGCTCCAAAATGAATTAGGATTTTGCTTCTATTCACTTTGTCTTCTCCTTCATAATATGAATCGATTAATATGGTGCCAAGGGCTAATATGTAGACGGTAATTACTACACATCCAAAATACCTTGACATGCTACATATACACCCCATACAACAAAAAAGCTTATAGGTCCACATCATTACTCCTGGATATGGAAATCTTGGGTCAAATCTATTTCGGAGGAAATACATATTGATTGACTATTACTTTATGTGCGTTGTTTTCTTTCTTTTTCGTTTGAAATTTGGTAATCGACATGCTAGCATATTTAAAGGAATATAGTTAAGTAAGATCCATCTGAGAGATTAAGTAGCTTTATTGGTTCTGTACTTATTGGTTCATGAACGTAAGTTCAACACCAATCATATACCCATCTGTCTATGACACTTAAAAGTAGCTTTATTTATCTGTACTTATTGGTTACGTAAGTTCAACACCAATCATATACCCATCTGTCTATGACACGTGTACACTTATCGATAACATAATGAACGTTTCATTGCTTTGTCATAACGTTGCATTACCGTGACTGAAATTAGGTGCCCGGGATCCAGACAGTTATGGTGGATCTTGCGGACTGGACAGCCACAAGACATGCACTGGAAAACGTCGGGAAGATCGACCTGTTGGTGAATAACGCCGCGATTTTGATTGCGTCTCCTTTTCTAGAGACTACAAAAGAAGATCTTGACAAGTAATTACTATTCTTCTGTTTGTCATTCTTTCGCCATGACATTATTCTGTAACGTCTTTAAATCTCATTTATGTCTCTTCATCTTTAATCTTTGTTTATACCGAAATATCCTTATTTTGCCATGAGATGGACACAGGATGAGATAGAAAGGTAGTGTTTATGTCAACATATATACTGAAGTTTGTCAAGATTGATATATTCTTATGAATAGGCGTAAGGCAAAGTAATATATAATATGGTTTGTTGGTGGATTTCTTTGTTTCTGTTTTAATTTTATAACAATGTCATTATATACTTAATAAAAAAACCAACAACATTATGGTTGATATTTTGTTTCACTTTTTCTTTTCAGAATTTGCTTTATGAAGATGGTCAAAATATAATTGTCTAGGATATGTGCTATTTGTATGTGTGTCTCCGTTGAGTGCATTGGTTGATTATATTGATTATTGGGGTCAGACAGGGTTCTATCCTGGGTAGGTGTTTCGCAGTCGATTAATTAGACAATTTACAGGAAAAGACATCACAATGAACTTCAAGCACAAGTCATTATGGCAACATACGGGAATTTTGTCAACATGATTGGGTATTATTGGTTTGTAAATTTTGGAATAATTTGTTTTGTACTGCATGGCGTAATATTCAGATTGTAAAATCTTAATTGTCATTCAAATGTGAAACAAGAGGAGACGGTACAAGTGAGAAATTTGAGTTTTGTGATATGTAGTTATTAGTTGATTGGAATGAAATTATTTGTACCGGTTAGCTGAGAAAAATTGTTGTCTTGAATTTTCAGTAAGTTGGATAAAATAATAGGACTTCTGCTGGGCTCACAGGGGTATTTGAGATACTCAAGTTTATGTTGGTTTGTGCGTTTAGATACTTTTTCAATTATATTTACAATATATTGTATGCGACATTTCTAACATGTGCTAAAATAAATAACTTATGATGGCGCAAAATTATTATCAAAATGCTTCATTGATTATTCTTCAGTATTGCAAACATTTAGTTGCAGTTCTCTTGATAAATGACGTCCTTACTAGAAATCTCTGAGATACATAGTATTTGTGTAAATCAATATTTTTTATCTCATGGCGCTGCGGTGGCCGAATTGTCTGAAACTCGCACTTTTCCCAATCATTGCTATCTCGTCTTTGTCTTCTTGGGTTCGAGTCTCTGATTCAGTCAATGTGGGTAATTGAAACAGCCGCTAGTATCTTCTCGTGAATCTTTAGTTTTTACCAGAGTTTTCACTGGGTCTTTCTTCCGCCAGTTTACTGGCCGCCATAAAAAGTAAATATAATTGCTGGGAAAAAGGCTTGGGACCTCAATACAGCAATAAAATATCATGTCGCTGTACAATTCATTGACGGTTTCCATACTTTTAAATACTTTCTTTCCCAGAGGATGGATATTGTTAATTTGGAAATGGAAAGTCTGTTAAAGTAAATATATTGGACTAACTGTAACGATACATCTTACCCATAAGGTCTGAATTCTAAACTTTTCGATGATATCCATTAGTATGGTCAAAGAGTGTTTTGAATTTTCTTGCTTTGACGGCTTAGTGATAACAGTGATGATTGTAATGGGACTATTACACTCTAAATAAATACTAATAAAAATATTGATACAAAAGTATATAGAATACAAATATTACATTCTAAAATTATTTTCATGTCATTTATTTTGTAACGATTTTATTAAAAATATTATATTATTTTTTATTTTATCTTTATTGTTTAAATTCTAATTTGGGATATTGGTAGAAGAAGTAAAATGTTTTAAAAATATGTTTAAGTCTAAAGATAGTGTAGATGCGTCACTAAGTTATCAATTCTAATTATATTAAATGAATAATAAATTATACATATGTAATGGGTATATATATATATATATATATATATATATATATATATATATATATATATATATATATATATATATATATATATATATATATATTCCACTTTCAGAGTTTTTGATGTCAACTTTAAGGCTGTCTTCAACGTATCTCAGGTAATTATTATATGTTATTTAAATTATTTCATTATAATTGTCTAAATCACCAATGTTTATGTTACAATGTGTTTATGCACAAAATATATGAATTCAAATACTTGGAAAAGAGCTAGTTTTGAAAAGAAGTCTGCATACTTTAATTGCAAACGAATGCAGATTGAATTAATATTGATTTTTTTGGCCTGGGAAGGTGAGTATCGAGGTTTTGAATCATATGACAACACCGAATCAAACGAAAATTCATTTGAGAAGATGTTTTAATCATTACGAATGATGTTTGCATTATTAAATAATAGATTATGGACAGAAGTTCAATAGAAGTCTTGATAAACATGACAACCCGATTGTTAATTATTGCCTTGGTTGACCTTCTTTCCAGAGTAAGTTCATGGCAAAACCCGTTTCTGACACTGTAGAGTATCTACTAGTAGAGGGGTTCTATTTGCCATTCACATTCGAGCATATTGAGAAACATAATGATCCTGAACAAGAGTGCTGACATCAGAATCTTTTTCAAGTGAAAGATGATTTCCAAGCTACCATGACAGATGGTTCTGACCAGGATGTAATATTCTTTTCTGAGTCTTTGTAATTTATATCATGCAATTAAACAGCTTCTCTTTGATGTTGTAGATTGTGGCCAGAAGCATGGTAGAAAGAGGAAACGGAGGTGCTATTGTCAACGTGTCCAGTGTTGCTTCTAGAACAGCTTTCAGTAACTTTGGGTCTTATTGCTCTTCGAAAGGAGCAATGGACAGTTTGACTCAAGTCATGGCCACTGAACTAGGACCACATAAGGTCATCATTTATTTATGTTTCAATATTTAAGGTTTTAATAATTATACTCAAAATAGCGTGTTGGCTCAGAGGGGAGAGTTTAATTGCTGTTATTTGTTGAGAATATTTAGTAATTTCCGATTATGTAGTAAGCTTTCATTTTACCATCGATACAGATGACGTTTCTGTTCTGTAGAAAATAGATATCCTCATTATTCACACAAGTATACATGTCCAAGTGAACAAATGTTCCAGGAGGAATTCAAGGCTGGGTGAGGATATCAGTACACAGAATATTATCTACACACTACGATACCTTCCATTCTCTCAAAACTGAATTGAGTACATATAGCATTTAAATTGATCCTTATGAGTAGGAAAGGTTGAAAGCTAACCAATGGGTTCTTGTGCGGTGAATATAGTTTGTACTAATACTAGTTTGCAAAAGGTGTCATACCAATTGAAGTATTGCTGTGTATCTCATTAGTTACCTTAAAGACCTCTGCAATGGAATATTTCTTTTGGATAACAGAGTGTATAGTTTCTTTTCTCTCTTTCCAGTAAATAAATCATACAACTAAATCATTTCAACTTCTTTTCTGGATGGACATATTGCATAAACTGATATAGTTTGTTTGTATATTTTATTCTGTAGGACGCAAAACACACAAACGGCTAAATCGATTCTTAAAAGGGTAATGAAGATGCATTGACATGGTCGCACGTCTTGTCCTTCAATCACTAAGCTGAAATGTACAGACACAACCATAATGTTAAATAAATTATTATTTCTAACTATTCTTTTGATTACTTAGAATTATCAGACAACATTGATTTATTAATAACAAAGATGTTATTTTGCAGTGTGGCATGAATTAACTTGCGTAGGCTATACGTTGGATATATATATATATATATATATATATATATATATATATATATATATATATATATATATATATATATATATATATATAGTATTAGTATGGACACGAGCGAAATTAATTATTCGTTTTATTTAGATCCGTGTCAATTCTGTCCATCCCCATTTGGTTCCATCGACCGATATGGCGATTGCTGTATCCAGTTCGTTTCCACTTGGGGCACTAGAACATATGCTTTCTCGGATTCCATTCAACAGATTCCCAGGCAAGTGTTATTTTGATTCTCGGATAATATAATTCAAAGGATGAATGATGCCTTACCAAAAAAAATATTTGCAATAACGACAACACTTAGAATAGGAAAAAAGGGACGTCTACCTTAAAATGCCTTTAGAAAGTAACAATATCTATATTTTAGTTTTGTAACAACTTCAGAATTTATACATTTTGCGATCATTTTTATTGCAAACGAAACTTGGTAAACAGCACACTAAAAAATATTCAGTATTACGTAACATTGTGTGGTTAGGTTATTTATCAATTCTTAAATCGTAGTATTATGCAACACAATTAAAAACAAAAAGATATTAGACGTTAATCGAAAAATGACAACTTTTGTTTGCTATTTGGGTTCTTTTTTTCATGAGTCCGGCTAATGAATACAAAGTGATCCTTTAAGCCCTCAATATCACATAGGCCGCTGTTATAGTGCGATTTGTAAAACATGTAGACAAATGTCTGCCATTCTTTTGCACCTTAATCGATTCAAAAAAAGAATTCAATATAATAAAAACTGTAGAAAACGACGAATATTCAGAGGATGGTAGATTTATGCAATTTCGTAACTTCTGTGTCATAAATAGACACAATTACTATAGAAGACTTTGGAAATTTGTTCACGCTTAACAATACTGGTGTCTATCTATTTATTTCATAAGAATATAAACTTAAAACGTGCAAACTTTAAAATGTTGAGAAAGAAAAACGTAAGTATTATTGTAATATTATTAAATAACTAATGTTGACATATGTACATATATAATTAATTAATCACGAAGCTTAAAAATTTATTGATGATTTCATTCTGAATGGAATTAATATCAGAATAATGTTTTTGGAGTATATGTTGTTAGTACATTTGGACCTTGGCTTAGCTGTTGGTTTGCATATTGGACAGTCGATTTAAGTAATTTGTGGGGTTAATATATTTTTCTTATTTTATTTGTTTGTCATTTTGTTATAATTTGTATTACATTTCCAGAGAGAGAGAGAGAGAGAGAGAGAGAGAGAGAGAGAGAGAGAGAGAGAGAGAGAGAGAGAGAGAAGAGAGAGAGAGAAAGAGAGAGAGAATTGCATGCCAGACAGACGTATGTATTGATAGAGGTATCTATTTCTTATTATTCACACAAAGTAGTTTCTTTTGTTTAGATGTGGATGATGTTGCCAACGCAGTATTATTCCTTTTAAGTGACAAGGCTTCTAACCTGAATGGCATTGCATTGCCGATAGACGGAGGCTACGAAGCAAACTGAAAGAACATGTACAAACGAGACGAAATTGAGCTACAGTTTATACTCTCACATACCATACTAACCATTGAATCAGACCAAAGCAAGAAGAATTTGAGCAACAATTAATAATAATGCATTTTATACTAACCATTGACACAGACTAAAGCCAGAAGAAATTACGCCAAACAGTAATTCTGTATTATAGAGTTGAAACTGGAGCAATGCAAGAATATAATTGAGCCAAACGGAATTTAAACTGCATTTTGGAAGAAACTGAACAAGTCCAAAGCCAGAAGAAATTAGTGAATACTATTACTATGTTGTAAAGCAAAACTTGAAACAGAAAAATTAGAGTAGAAATTGAATCTAATAATAATTCATCTACATTGTAGAGTAATTGTTAGGGACTAATGCATTAAGCTTATTTAGGTTTGATAAACCGTGCGCAATTTCAAGCAACATTTTCAATATTCACTGAATTGATGTTTATTGTCTAATGTCTGTTTCATAATTAATTGTAATGACGTTTAAATAATAGTCTTTTAACATTCACTGATTTGAAGATCAGTCGATATAATCTGTTGTAAATTGCAATTGACAGTCATTTATGCAGATTATATTAGTGTATTTGTAATGGTTATGCGGCAAGTAAATGTTTATTAGCACAACAGAGAAGTAATTTTAGAATTCTTTCACACTTTGGGTCATTATCATTTACACGCCTTGGTTATGAATTGCAATGATATTACTAAACATATACTTCTTTTTGTTTGAAAATTAACCTTAGAAGATGATGTAAATTGTTTGCTATATCTAAAGACTTCTATCAATAAAAAAAATCTCATACGTATAAAGTGTTTAAATATAATATTTTGTAATTGCTTTACTATGTTTAATTACATGTAACATTTATTCCCAGGTGTAATGTTTCTTTCTCTGCTAGTTATTAAATGTTTATTTTTATTCCAAATCAGAGTAATTTATGCAATGATGCATTGTAGTATTTCTAATGCTTGATTCTTAAAACAAGTTGCAAAAGCGATGGAAATGAGATTTGATTTATGCATAACTGCAACAGTTCAGCTATTCATTTATCCTTTAGCACCATGAAACTAGATTCAAAAATCCAGATGCTGCAAATCCTTACAAGAAACGTATGCAAAGGAAAGTATCCAAAGAAACGAATCCCAAGAAACGCATCCAAAGGAATGTATCCCAAGGAACGTATCCAAAGAAATATATCCAACGGAACTAAAACAAATACACGTAACCCAATGGAACGAATCAAACAAATGTATTCCAGGGAACGTATCTAAACAAATGTATCCAAAGCACGAATTAAAAGAAACATTTTGAAAGAAAGGTATCCTAAGAGATGATAATTGAACAAACTGCTTATTAACTACATTATTAAAGAAATTAGAAACGTACATTTGGGATTCCATTCAAAATCTGATATCTGCGATATTCCTGAAAGACTACTTCGCATTCTATTAATTGGAACAAGGGATTTTTCATTGATGAAGATGATAAACATATAAACATTATACATATATTTCAGTATCTAACAATACAAAGTTCGTTGGTGCTTGTTATGAAAATAACTTAATAGTACAAATGGACAATTTAAGAACACGTCCTGATTAAAATCAGATCTCCACAGTCTAACGTGGAGATCTGATGGACATTGATTAGAGGTAGTGCTATGTTGACCTTGTGTTTTAGAAATTAAATCACAACTTTCAATTCTTTTTAAACTGACACACATTTATCGAAACATTATTACTAACGTCAACTCTCACTAATACGAATTAATTTGCAATACATGATCTGATAGTGTACTACAATAATAGCCCTAGAAATTCGAATTGTCACCAAAGCGTGTACTTCGATCGGTGACTGTCAGATATCCACGTAAGGCTGTTGAGTTCTGATTTTAAGCAGATTGTTTCAGAAAGCTTCTATGATGAAGGCAATGTCCAAGCTGGGTCCTAAAAGGTAAAAATAGTAAACCAGATCACGTTAATTTAAACAACAAAAGACAATACAAAGTTAAAAACGTCTAAGCGACTTTGAGAAGTTTAAAAAGATAAATATTAATGAAAATTGGATTAACATCGATACAATAATCATCTTGTTCAAGATACTTTCAAACTGAGAAGGAAGTGAGTAGTTATTTCAACAGCTGGCTTGCAGGTATCGGAAAATGTTGTTCTACTAAATATAAGCCGATATAGAACGGTTGTTACAGGAATTGTTTCGAAATCTTTAAAGTAATAATATTTTGCATAATAGGATTCGAACATGATGAAGCTCTCCTGGAACAAATGGATAGGAATAAGTTTTCTTCCAGTACTTTTTATTTTTCGTGTCGACACTTTTGCTTGCACAAAAAAATGTTGTGCTTTCGAGAATCCACCCTTCGTAGAGTCCTTATGTCACTTACAACTACAGAAGTGTAGTATTGTGAAACGGAATATAAGCGTTAGGGATCAGATTGACAAATGGCAGATTTATTCAGAACATGATTGTTTTGCGTGTTCGCATATTTGGTCTTTCCGGCATGGATAATGTAGACACCTGTACTTAACAACCAATTATCGAGGCAAGTGATATTTTAGGACTTATTTTTTAAGCAGGAGATCAATGTGGCAAGCACCAATTTCCTATCCACTCATTATACCAAAACAATCGTAATGCATCCTACAAAAAAGTATTCTTTACGTTTAATAATGTTGAAATTATACCTGCACATGCTTAAAAGGCAGTAGTTTCAATTAATTGCATTCAACAAGCCCTTTTTCTGACTTGTTTCCCATGCTGCCATCCCTACCTTCCGGCAAATGATATTCCTGGATCTTAGCGTATTTTGATAGACAAAATACTAATCAATTTGATTTTTAATAAACAAATTAGCACTAGTAATGAGTTAATCAGTCCCTTTGGCGGAACCATTTCCTAGAATTGGTCTCACTTGAACAGGTAAGATAGTTACTAATCCGAGTTGTTCATGATCATTATTGAACGACTGTTTTTCAACTTGGCATTTAATATGAACTAACGGGACAATTGGACATAACCTCTCCTGACTATTAAGACGGAGTAAACATCGCGTCACAGTGACGAGAATTGTTATTTATATCGCACCATACTATATCTCAGTAGACACCAGATTGTAGCTGAAACGTGTGAACTGTCGAGGATACAATAATGAATATTCGATTTGATGGTAAGCGGGCATTGGTGACTGTAGCCGGTAAAGGTATTTATATAATGGCAAGCGACATTTGTAATTGGAGACCGTATAGGTCAATAAATAATTGGGAATGTCATAAGATTTTTATGTTGGTCAGAAGTCATTTGTGACAGAGAGCAAATGAAGCAGTAAACTGATGGCAAGAAATGCGAGATTGCTGTAGAGGTATTAAAGAGATGCTTTTGTTGTTTCTTTTGTGTGGAGAATTTTCAAGTTGCTTATCCTACTTTGCACTACAATCTGGATTTTCCATCTCGGGCATAGTATCGACTTGGCAGCGACCGTATTTCCATCTAATTTCTAGTTCGTTTCACGCACTAATGCACAAATGCAGGAAACATCATACAAGTCATGTTTGAGGTGAGGAAGAATATTTTTAGAATTTGATTGAACATACCTATAAATGTCAATTATTCACTTTTTTTGTATCCTCATACTTCCATATTCCTTAGAAAGGTCATTACACGACCCGATAAGTAATACAGCAAAAGCGATGTTAAATCACTTAGATATTGTTGGGTGTCCATTACAAACTGGTTTGAACGTCGCGCGCCATTGATGCCAAATAAATAAATGTGTTTTACCTTGTTATGTTATAGGCCATTCACGTTTTCTTGACCAAGTTTTATACATGGCTATTTCCATAGCAATTTATAATTTTTGTTTTGATGTTTTTTGATGACGTTTTGGGTGCAGAAGATTCAACAATCAAATCAAGATTTAACAGACTTTGGAAACACAGTTTTAACATTAAGGTTTTATTAAACAATTCATATTTAATTTGATTGGAATAAATGTGCATAGATGACCATTTTGACATAATCAACGGTTGCAAGTGACAGTTTATATGTTTAAATTTAATGCCATATCCACCTGCAAATATAAAACAATAGCAAAAACTACACAAGATAGACGAGGTAAAGAAATGTCTGTATTGTTGGATAGCTATATTTCAACAAAGCTTAAGAATATTATTGACTTTCCTTGAGATGTCAAGGGCAGTACATACCCAAATTAAGTCTTTGCACCCCAACAACAAATTCTGCAGGTCAGAAGGTCATTTTTGACAATACAAATTATGCCTAAAGTGTAAGCATAATCCCCATTCGTAGGTGATCATTCAGAAAACCTTTCTGTACAATATATATATATATATATATATATATATATATATATGATTACGAAAGTCGAGTATCCCAGAGAAATAATATTTTGGCGTGAAATTTAATTTAAAGACAGAACTAGTTTAATCAACAAAATGGAGAACGAAGAAATAGAAGACACTACAAATGGAACTAGACACGTCTAACCTATGTTGAAAATGGGGCAAAATAATTTGATTTGGAAAGCGAGGGACGCCGAATCAATAATTCTCATCCATTCGACAGAAAACTGTTTTGCAAACTATTCATGTAGAAAGAAAAGTGATGTTGTATGATTATTTCAGTGTCATACAATTGTTTTCTAAATGGACGATACAGATTGTATGTTTGTCGCCAATATTAGTAAAACTCTGCTGTCACAAATTCCATGAAATCACTTATATTGTTTCACAATAATGTTTCCAATCGTTAATTATTAATGCGTCCTCTGCAAATATGTAAAAAGCAGATAGGTAGTTGTTTTATTTTTATGTTTAACGCCCTGCTTCAGCACAATATAGGCTATACATGGCGGCCAGTATAAATGGTGGAGGAAGAACTCGGACAACCTCCGGAAAGAATCACCGACCCACGAGAAGACACCGGCAAGCTTTCGTACATAACTACATTTGCCGAATCTTAGACTCGAACACACGCAGACAGAGGTGAGATGGCAGTGGCCCCTCAGATAAGTAGAACTGAGCCCAGTTGTAAGCGCGCAAGAGAAAAGACTTCCGTAGCCATTTCCGTTCGTTGTTTGTATTCATGTGCAATGTACTAGATTAATGTATGAAAATATAAGCATATGAATATAAAGTAATCGATAATTAGAAGAGCGCCCTCTGCAAACATGTAGACATCGGATAAAGTGGCATTATGCACAGTTGAAAGCTCGCAAGATAAAATCTTTTCGTAGCCATTTCCTTTCTCTTTTTGGATACTGTGCATTTTATTTCTTAAAAAGTTAACAAAAAAATCAAGAAAATGGATAAAATATTTCTCACTGTAACAATGTAAATATAAATATATGACAATGGTAAAATGTACTAAATATATGTACAAAAAATGCATATGAATATATAGTAAAATGGAATGAAACAGTCTATGAAAATATAAACATATGGATATATTGTAAAAATACCAATTCGACAGTGTATGAAAATATAAAATTTGAATGCATAACGAAATGGCAATTGAATATTGTATGAAAATATGAACATATGAACATATAAATATATCGTAAAATTCCAATGCTACAGTGTATGAAAAAAAGAAAATATGAATATATTGTAAAATGGAAATAGAATAGCGTTAGAAAATATATGCAAGTGCATATATAGTAAAACGGTAATAGAACATTTTTTGGTGTCAATACAAACATAAAACTATGTACTTTAATGCCAATAGAACAATGTTACATTTGTTACAAACGAACGTGTAGCACAATGAAACATATACTCTGTGTATGCAATATGTGCTGGGAAAAGGGTAGGACAAACGTGTTTAAGATATGTCTTAACAATTGGAAGAATTAAACGGGCATCTGCTTAAGGACTATTGGTTATGCATAATTCAGTATACGTGTTTGGGAGATTTTACTTTGATTGTGAAGAAATAGTTGATAATCAAGATAATCACATGTAGGAAAATAACTGCAATGCAATATATCAGTACTGTATCAATGCCGTTATCTACAATATCTACGGTATCAATGCCGTTATCTACAATATAAAATTGTATATTTTAGCGCATATATAGTTCTTTTTCGCTAACAAATTGTCCCTGAACATTTTAATGACTCATTTTGGAGTTAATTATTTGCAACTTGTCAGTAAATGTGACACCTGGACATACTACGATCACCTGTTATGATGGAGAATAAAAGGTGTCACAGGACTGTGATGATCTTTCTATTATTTAAATCAAACCAGACATTTTCTCAGTAGAAACGAGACTGTAGCTGCAAGCGTATGAACTGTCGAGGATAAAAGAATGAATATTCGATTTGATGGCAAGAGGGCATTAGTAACTGGAGCCGGTAGAGGTATTTATAAAATTGGAAATGACCTTGGAAAATAGGGTTGGTAGAATTTTTTAAATATTGGTGATGTGGACGTCATTATCAGTGATATGTTGGTCAGAAGGCATTTGTGAAAGAGAGCGATGATAGCCTTAAGGGCGAGGGGCGGTATTTATGGATGCCTGTTTGTTGTTGTTTTTTGTGGGGAGAAGTTTTATGTATTCTCCCTACTTTGCAATACCACCTGATTTTTACATTTCGGGCATAGTCTGGACAGGCCGTGACCGTAATTATAGTTCAGCTCACGCTCTAGTGCACAATTGTACAAAAAAGTCATTCAGGTCATGTTGGAGGTGATGATGATAATGTTTACAATTTGAATGTACATACCCTTAAGTGTAAACTATTCACTTTATTTTCATTCTCATACATCCAAATTTCTTTGAAAGGCCATTGCTTACACGATGTGAGAAGTAGATACGGCACAATCAATGTTATATCGCGTCGACATTGTTGGGTCAGTTCAACGTAACGGTGTGGTCCATTACAAACCGGTTTGAATGTCTTGCACCATTAATGCCACGTAAATAAATGTGTTCTAACCTGCTGTTTCCTAGTCCAGAGATCATCTTTTTTTGACCCAGTTTTGTACATGGCTACCACTGTAAACATCCATAGCTATTAATAATTATATTGAGACGTTTTTTGATGACATTTAATGTGCAAACCATTCAACAATCAAATTATGACTTAACAGACTTGGGTCTCACTGTTTTAGCATTAAGGTTTTGATAAACATTTCATATTTAATTTAATCAGAATAAATGTGCATACATGACCATATTTACATAAACACAGAGTACAAGGGAGACTTTTTATGAATAAATTTAATGCCACATCTACCTGCATATAAAAAATCATAGCACGAAATACACTAGCCTGACGAGGTAAAGAACGTCTGTATTGATGGGATATCTATATTAAAAGAAAACTTAAGAATATTATTGACTTTCCCTCAGAATTGAAAATCTTTTCATACCAAAATTAAGTCTTTACACCCCAATCACAAATTTAGACTTGCATTTTGTCCAATTCTGTCCAATGCAATTAAAATAAATAAGACAGACAACATATTGACCATATCGAGTAAAATAGGTAAGACAGACAAACTATTGACATAAAGAGGTAATAATGGTTCAAGTCCGGGTTGACTGGCAACCATTCAAGGCAAACGGTGACATCATGATTGACCAAGAAGTTTGCTGCTGTCTCGTTGTCTTGTACAGATAGTTCTCGTGTTGAATGCTTGAAACTGTAGTGAAATAAGGATTCTGGAAATTTCGAGTTTAGCTTTAACAGTGACCATTCAACCTAGATTTACTACGATTTTTATCCGACTGTTGGCTATGCTACATGGGTTCATAAACTCACCAGGTATTAAAATTAATTAAATGAATACTGAATCGGTAACATCACTAAATATGAAGACTGTGAATGAAGTCGAATTGCGAATACATTTCCTTTTGTCCTTTTTTGATAGATATGCATAGTTTCCAAAATATTAGAAAACAAACAGCAAGGAAATAAATACAACTTTTATTTCACTGTAACTAATAAATTTTAACCATATAAAAAATAGTAAAATACAAATAGAATAGTGCATGACAATATAATAAAATCTTAACTACATAATTAAACACCAGTATAATAGTACAGGAAAATATAAAACATGTGAATATCTTCTATCATGCCAATATAAGAATGTTTGAAAAAAATAAAAACAGATGAATATATAATTAAAATAGCAAAAAATGTATCAAAATAAAAAAGATGAATATTGAGCAAAATACCAATAGAACAGTGTATGAAAATATAAACACGTAAATATGTAGTAAGATACGAAAATAACAGTGTATGAAAATATAAACAGATGAATAAATAGTAAAATACCAATAGAACAGTGTATGAAAATATAAACAGATGAATAAATAGTAAAATACCAATAAAACAGTGTATGAAAATATAAACAGATGAATAAATAGTAAAATACCAATAGAACTGCTTGTAAATATAAATAGATAAATATATAATAAATTGCCAATATAACTGCTTGTAAATATAAGCAGATGAATATATAGCAAAATAATAATAGAACAGTGCTTGTCAATATAAACATACAACTGTTTACTACAATGCCAAATAGAGCAATGTTCTATTGCTACCCAGCAACGTGTAAGCAGAATGAAACATGTACACTGTGTCCGCAATATGTGTTAGGGTGGTGGTAGGACAAACGTGTTTAAGATATGTCTTACAAGTCAGAAGCATTAAATGTGCCGCTAATTAAGGGCTATTGTTTATGTATAATTCAGTATAGGTGGGCCGGGGATTTTCCTCAGATTGTGAAGAAATGGCTGCTGGTTAAAGTAATCACGATAGTCTCGTGCAGGAAAATAACTACAACGCAATAACTCAATAGCGTCTCACATTTGTCCATTTTAGAGCATATACAGTTATTTTGCGCAAATGAGTTGTTTCTGAACATGTGAATGAAGGATGTTAGAGTTTTTAACTTACAACTTTTCACTTAATATGTACTAAAGGTGACACTTGGATACACCACACTCGCTTATAATGAAGGAGAAAGGATCACGTGACGGTGATGAGAAGTTTTGTTTAAACCCCAACACACTGTATCTCAATGGAAACAAGTTTATATCTTCAAGCGTGGAAACTCTCGTGGATACAATAATGAATATTCGATTTGATGCAAAGAGGGCATTGGTGACTGGAGCCGGTAGATGTATTTATTTAATGGCAAGATGGCATTGGTAATGGATGCTCCAGAGGTATTAAAATAACCGACTATCGGGGACGGCATAAGCATTTATATACTGGCCAGAAAGCATTTGTGAAACGAATCGGTTGAAGCATTAAATGATTGTTAGAATGGGAGGGGCGGATGAGTTAATAAATAGAAGCCTATTTTTGTTGTTTCCAATGGAAAACAACCTGCATTTTACATTTCGGGCATGGTCTGGACACGGCTGCGATCTTATTTCCATAGCAGGTCTAATTCAACTCACGATCTAGTGCACACCTGTAGTAAAACTAATACAGGTCATGTTGGAAGTGATAAGGGTAATTTTTAGAATTTGATAGCACATACCTATAAATGTCAATTATATATATGTTTATCCATATGGTCACTAGAAGACGATGTTATGCCTATTTTACCTGGAGGGCGGGCAACTTTGCAGTTTCTTCTAGATGAGATCACCAAATTTTACCTGAAGCAAAATCAGCTTAGAACTCATAAATATAGACACTAACGGAAAGTTTGTTTCGTGTTCACTTTATGTATATAATTTTCGTACATGTATCTTGAGATTCCATAATTTTTCTTAAACTTCCAAGCACCACATGAAGTCAAATATGGTTGTTGATGACGTCATTCGGGAACTATTTATTCACTTTGTTTGGATCGTATTACATCCATATCGCTTTGGAAGGTCATTATTTACACGACCCGAAAAGTACATACGGCAAACTCAATCAAATTATTGGGTCAGGCCAACCGAAAGGTGCGTTCCAATTCAAACTGGTTTGAATGTCACGCGCCATTGAAGCGTTGAAAAAATGTATTCTACTTTGTTCTGTATTAAGCCCGGCGTCATCTTTTCTTGACCCAGTTTTGTAAACACCGCTATGAATTATAAGAAGCACTAAGTTTTAACATTAGAAACTATGAAATTTGTAAAGCCTTAAATTACCCAATAAAACAAAAATGTTTGCTAAAAAGATCGGTAGATATTGTTAACACGGACCGTAACAGATATAAAATGGTCTTGGGTATTAGGAAAGACAACTCTAGACATCTGTTTACTGGTCGGTGCATAATATATATAACCTATGAATATTGTACGTAAAACCTTGATATAAAACCTTAATGTAACCTTGGGCGTACGTTGGTTTGTGAGACGGTCCACTGCACCGTAAAGTATTTGTAAACAATGTGATATCCAGGTTTTATTTAATTTCATCTAATTTTGTATCATATTTCACTGAATAATAAATATGATTTAATGCATTTGATCTACTCAGACTTCAACCAAGGATTTGTCGTTACATAAGTACACTAAACGTTTCTGGTCTGTAGCATATGTCATACGCAATCTAAACTTTTGATATCGGAAAATAGTAAGTAAATCTGTATATTACATATTCATATATACACAAACACACACACACACACACACACACACACACACACACACACATATATATATATATATATATATATATATATATATATATATATAACCTTCAATGCTTGATACAGGGTGAGAACATTTTATAAAGAACTGCGTTTTTAGCGATTATCAACGGGTATATCGAATTGCACACAATTTGTGCTTTGATTACGATTCCTGTGCCATGTTTTGAAATTTTATACACACTATCAAAACATTCACTTATAAAAGGATATGACATTTTCATTTAATCAGCCTATGTGCTTTTAATTTTGTTTGTTTAGGACACTTATGAGTCTGACGACCTTAATAACGGCTGCCGACCTCAATAACGTGAACTTGTTTAATATGAAACTGAAAGACATTTTCGGATACAAACGTTAAGGTGGTGCATAAAAACTCTAGTTTTGTTATATACGCAACAGCTACGTTTTTAAGATATATCGAGGACGTTTTTCAAACAACATTTGAAGATGTTCATAATAAAAAAGAACATTTTCATGAGCACAAATTTGACGTGGAGCATTTAGAATGGAGACACTTCACGCAAACGGTGTACAATGTTAACTGATAACATTAATATACATATGAACATTGTGACGAAGTATATGTTTAGGGTGCGTGCTCACAATATTTATTGAAGCTTTTATAGAAGTCTCACCCAGGCTCTATTTAGTTGAAAGTTGAATTTAGTGAAAGACATATGTAAAGCTCCGAGCCCCAGTCAGTAATGCCGACGGTTAGATGGTTAAATATTCAAAAGGTCGAAATTCAATGAATAACAATTTAATATTAATACAGTAATCAAGTGACTAAATTTTCAAATTACATTCCTTTCGCTCGACTGTTTAATAAGCATATTGCATTACTTGATTCGCAGTGTGAGATTGATTTTCACCCGTCCTTGTATTTCAACTCATCGGTTGCATCATTTCTCTCCTATTACTCCCAATACCTGCTCCTCTTCCGTCCCTGACCTTTTCCCAAATTCCTTCTCCTCATCGTCGACTTTCTCTAGACTACTTCTCCTCCTCCTCCACTGTCTTTCCCACGACTACACTTCTATCGACTTCGACTTTCTCGGCAACAGTCTCAATTCCATCTCCAACTTTTGAACACTTGAGACCGAATGGACCCGGGTGTCCCCTCTCCCTTAAAAACCTTCATGCGAAAACACAGAGACTGTACAATCTTTTTCCTTAGCCCTCTCATCTAACACTACACACAGCCTATCATCAGATAACGGTTATCAATGTCTTCGGTCACGCATTCATTCACATCGAGATACCCATACGTTCTTGCTTGATAAAACAAACGTCATAATACAACACGTTATCAGTTACTTTGTATACATACACCAATAAATTGCATCACATCAGTACATATTCCTAATCCCATTATACTAAACAATATCACAACAATCAGACATTTCTTTACATTATAACTTAAACAAAGTACACAAACATTAAAATATCCATGCTCTTATATATCCATACATCCCTATTAACTGAATTTGCACACTTTACCATTTTCCAAATTCACAATTAAAAAAATGTATAACAACGCATTGATAAATGCAGCGGTTTAATACGAAGTAACCGAATAGTGAATTAGCAAATATATTCTGACCACAAGCTAGCAATCTACATAATTCTCTACGTAAGGCTTAAGCCCATTTCTCAAATACGAATGCAAATAAAAAACTACAAAGGTAATGCTACATACTAAACGATCCAAGTAAGTCAGAGTACATACTACAGCAGCAGGGGGAGGGGAGGCGAATCGGACAACTTTTTCCGACAAAATCAATTTAAACCCTCAAAACGGCAAATAGAGCCTTCGTACGAAATCTCATGTTTTAATCAAAAAAAAGAAAGTCTCCGTTTGGTAAATAGAGCCTTATTGATTTCTTGCTCAAAACATGAGTTTGCGCGGGTGATACTCTATTCGCGCTTTCGTTGCTTAACCATAAAACATCGCAGCGGTGTTGTCATCGCTCCCACTGCTGCTATGGATTAACCGAATATTTGATCAAGTCCGATACGATATCGTGTTCGAGGACGAAAATCATTTATGATGGAAGTCCTTAGGATTTTACAAACAAACTAATCGCTAACACCTCACCGCGTAGATCAATCAAATTATTTGATTGGTCAGTGAGTCAGAAATTAATTCTCGTTAGCGAATTATTATGGCATCGCATGTAGACAGAATTAATTGGGTTTTCAATAATTAGGAATTCTGGAAGAGCTGTTGGTGCAAACGAATAAAGAACATATCCTTATTGGGCTTGATTTGATTGCTCTAGATTAATTTGAAAGCTTCCTTCAATTGCATCACATACTAAATTGAGTGCAATCACTGATGAAATATTTACATTGTGCGGGGCAATATGCCTACCGCCGCCATCTGGGTCATTATTATTTTTGAGGAGGACAGATCAATCTAGTGTTTGTAATACCTTGATATTGTTTCTAACATTTGTTTTTAGTTCCTCAGCGTTGTATCCGGGAAACTTGAAATTAGGCAGATCGGCTTCTGTGATATTGTAACCGGTTAGGAATCGTTGTTTATTGTCGCTGTTGTCATTGGTTATTGTTTGAATAATTAGTTCATTTATATATTCCATGTCAGATACAAGCTGATTTAGTAATTCAACGTGTTGTTGTAAATTTGTTTGCCGTAGTTGTTCTAGTTGTGTTTTATGTAATTGATTAATTTCATTAAAATAACCAGTGATGTCAGTTAGCGTAAATGAAATAGTAACAGATGAGTAAACTGTTCTTTTAATAATAAAATCCAATTGCTACGTGTTTTTGTTGGTAAATATAAATCTATCGGTGATTTTTCCTTTTTTTATATCAGATAAATTATCTCGATATATGGGATTGATTTCATGATATGATTGTACGTCTGTGGTTAAGTCGGCTGGGGATTTTTCCGGTGGTTTTTCAGGCCATCCTAACACTGTTCTTAAAGAGTTGTTATAAATATCTACAATGTATCCCTCTGTGCTTATTTCGATCGACGACGAGAGCGTCGGTTCATGAACTTTAATAGCTATTTTTGATTCTTTTCCAGTGATTGATTTTATTCTACGCTGAATTTCAGCATCGATTTGCTCAATTTGGTACGACCCAGTTGGTAACGAAACAGTTTCACAACTTGGAGTACCATCGGTTTTTTTCCACAAAAATCTTAACTAGTTATTGGGTTGCTGACTGCCAAATGCAACCGATCTGATATTGGGCCAGCTATGATATACTCGTAATTTTGCCAGCGCGATCTCGCGCACTGGAATTGGAGAAGGGAAGTTCACACTAAATTGTGGGTTTGTTGATGTAATTGATATCATGCTTGTTCGTATCGGAGTGGTATTCTTTGCGATTCGTTGAAGCAGTTCGAGTGACATTATTGTTAACGTTGTCTTCAATTTCCAATTTCAACATCGCGGAGTTATACAACTGGGCAATCGCGGAAAATTCAACATCGGATATGAACGAATTATCTATCGACAGCGAGATCAACTCGGATAATTTCGAGTACGCGTCAAATACCACCCGGTACCGAGCTGTATAATCGCTGAGTTTTTTTCTGAGAACACGATGATAACTTTTTAGTTATCGCGGTGGCGAGTGCCGCGATTGTTGTTGCCGCGGGAATAGCGATTGGAACTGCAATCGGAGCCATAATGGTCAACGTCGACAAAATAACCACGGCGCTGGCCATCACACCGGACACCGAGTACACGGTGATGTCGATGATTGTTACGTTGAGGTGATACTTTTTTATTTTTTCACGATAACGCTCAGAAAGTGATTTCAAGTTCGTGGAAAACTCTTTCACGGTATCATATCGATATCGATGCGATTGTGATAACTCTGGGGATATTATCGGTTCAATTGATTTCATCGATGTCATTACTATTTTAAACCCGCTAGTGGTTTCAATTATTCGATTGTGCACTCAGATTTATGGTCGGTGGTGGGAATACCGGATACAAATTCTAGCGTCCAGGGTAGCGAATCCCTAACCACTGACTCGTCTGATGCAATTATATCAATCCTAATAGGGTATCGTTTTTGGTCGTGTTTTAATGGTATGTTATCGTTTATATATGTTACTGTGTTCACATCTTTTATATGTTTTGCCGGGCCGACTTTCAAATCAAATTTATGGTGATGTATTATTGTATATCGATAACAACCCGGTATACTATCATATTTGCTGTGAAAATGTAAACTATTTTCATTTCCTTGGATCCAATCAAAGGTCCCACTGGCAACTGTGTAAAGGATGATACCAACGGTTTTCCCGTGGTGCGGAATTTTTACCTTATTGAGTCGTTCGATCATTTTTGGAAAATCATCTTTGACAGCATCAACTGTTGTTTTACTTTCATCGATAGCCGCTTTAATTTCAGCGAGAGTCATGTCTGCCATAAGTGGGATTCCAAAAAACGGTTTTCGGTCGTCAATAGCTTTTTTAATTTCAGCGAGGGTCGGGCCTGTCAGTGATGTGGTTCCAGACACAGGTGTTCTTTCCCAAAATTTATCCACGATGGTATTAAGTGTTGTTTGTCTCACCATAAACATATTAATATCTTTGAGAGTCATCGTAGATGTAGCCGGGACACCAAAGAAATTATTAGCGATGTAGGCATTGTGAGTATGTTTGCCAATAAACTCGCTAATTTCAGAGAGAGTCATGCCTGCCACAAGTGAGGTTCGAAAAAACTTATTAACAATTTCGATGGTGGGTTTTTGTACCTTTTCAAAATTTTCTATTAGTTTAGAAATATCCGTGTAAATATCGAGATAATTTGCTTTGATTTTATTTTCATCCATCATCCTTCCCGCCCCCTTGTTAAATAAAAAATGAAAATAGAAGGTTTTTAATTTCAGCGAGAGTCATGCCAACCACAAGCGGGGTTCCAAAGAATTTTATGTACGACATTTTTGCGAAAAGCATTATGACCTCGTATATAATCATCCAGATCACTGCCGTGGGCGGCAATTACGTCGGTGATCGTAGACACAAGTGCGCCTGGTTTAAATTGTCCGTCGCTGGAATACAGCGACATAGAGTTTTCAGCGGCGTTGCGTTGTCGTATCAAAATGTCATCCTCGGATATATTACTGGTTTTCAATTTACCCTGGCGATCTTAAAATACAACTATTTCGTTCGGGTCAACACTTGCTAAATTCAACGTCTCAGCGATTTCATCTTCAATTATTTTTTTTACATCCTTGATAGAACCCGCAGATGTTTCCGCGGTGGGTATCGACATTGACAGAGGTCGTCCCCAAATATCAATCATTATTGTAGGCGCAACTTGTGTTTTCAATTTATTGATTCTCTAAAAATACCTGGTAATTTCGCACTCGTGTATTCATTTACAACCAGATGAGGTGATATTCCTCTGAAATCTAGATATCTTCGCGAGGACATTTAATACTTCACGGCCGCATATTGGTGGATCATTTAATTGTTGTGCTGGCAGCGTGGAATAAAAAATCGGAAACTCTTTGAGTTTCATCGAATAATTTATATACCGCATAAACTCGCTTGGCGGAGCTAGCACATATGAATCAAAATAGACAATCCCACGCGGATCGATCGCGTATGCAACCCAGTGAGTTCCGGATCCGTTACTGTTATCAAGATTGATTATTCCGGTTTCAACGCGTGTAGGTTGTTTCGGCAACTGATCTTTCATAAAGACCCCTCTAAAGTTTTTTATCGCTAGCGCGCTAGCAGCATCAATTAAATCAAAATTGGACATGGGAAGAATTGGGCTTTCAACTAATAAACCGTTCCTGGTATTCTTAAGCCACTTCATTTGTACCATGATTATGGGGTCCCTGGTAGTCTTAGACCCTTTCCTTTTTTATATCCTTTCCCAGTTGCCTTTTTCAACACCATCCCTGCCGCGGTACCAGCGGCTCCCAACGCCGCAGCCTTCGCCACCGCTGGGGCGTCCGCTGCAATCAATGCTGGTATTGCGGCTAACAATGGAAATATACCACCTGATTTTATCATGTTGGCGATTGCAGCCTTCGAAAATACAATTGGAACAACTCGCTGTTTCTTTAGCGCATCATTGAAATGTTTTATTTGACGATCCGTCAATGATATTTTATGTGTACCGCCGGACATCTGCGCTGGTTTTAACGTTATTGTTGTTCCACATTCTTTAGCGGATTTTGATCGCAATTTCTTGACCTGACCATCAGTCAGCTTGACACTAACAACACTATATGGCATTTTATTGTAAAACACATTTATGCTTTCAATTGATCTAATTGTGAATCGTTTACATATTTTCCACTGGTGCATCAACGATTCTCATTCGTCCACCAACACCTTCAAGTAGCATTGATTTGTCCCTGAGAATGACAGCAACCGCTCTATAATTAACACCACCAGGGGCCATTTTAGCCCTAAAATATATGTCAACGTTGGATTGTCTCATTAAATCAAGTTGTTCCAGCGAAAAGTAATAAATTGGATACAAGTTCTTAAAGTCAAGTTGCGATATTTGCAAACCAGTATCAACGTTTTGATCACGACCCATATATGACAGCGTCCGATGATACACACGTGCTGTATGGTTGTTGTCGTAATCAAGTTGTATATCCTTGGTTGGTTCCTGTTGTCCGTTTATTCTCAGCGAAACCTCCTTGACTCCTAATCGATCAAATATCATATGACTATGTTCTTGGGAGCCTAATCGATTCAGATTATGCAGCGCTATAAATATATGACGTGGAGCTGAAACGCCTTGTTTTGATGCCAGGTGCCATGTAAATGTATCAGCAACACTACCCTCTTTGGCATCAGTTATTGTTGTTAGCCAACTTATCAATGATTTGCCGCCTGTGTCCATAAATGAGAGTAGTCGTTGTTCTGTGGCGGTTGATGGGGTCATTACTGGCATCCACAATACCAATTTAGTTAAAATGACTTTACCATCATCAACATCATTAGCACGCCAGATTGCGTCATTGTCATCACCCTTTCGCACTAACGCGATTGTGTGTTTGGCCCCATAGAGGACTTTTCTGACACTTCTGCAGAATCCAAATATGTGATGGAGTGGAATCGCACATGAAAATTGTCGACGCCTCCCGTGCAACATTACTACTCGTGTTCCAAACCCTATATTGAAATTAGGAATAGTATTTATGACATCAAAAGCTGCGGCCGGTCTTACATATCCGGCTGGTGCTGGATCAACTGCAGTAGCTTGTGTTGCCTTTACCTTAGAATACTGAACGTGTTCAGGATGATCAGAAGTATCCTTAGCAAACATCATAGATGGACCAGCAGACCTTGTATAATCATCAGAATATATCGCTAGTCCGATTATTGTTGTTGCAACATCAACCTCGCGTTCTATTGATTCAATTTCTCTTCCATCAATGAGATATCTCGCGGATTCAAATAGCGACATAATACCATTATTGACTAAGCCGACTTTGGTACCATCTAGATACGGTGCGGGTACAGTACGGGTATCAGTACGTTGTACAAGTTCTCCTTCTACTTCGATAAACGCTTTACACGGCAGCAAGTATTTACTGGTATCATGGAATTGAAGTTTAATTCGCGATCGTAGGTCGGGTTGTATTGCATGATAAGAATAATATTGATAATCCCGAACTGAATCGTCCTTGCGCGTTGGGGTTTCCATATCAAACGTGGGATCAGAGGTTCGTTTAAACATTTTATTAACATACTAGTGTTTTCAATTGTAAAACTCTTTGTAATCATCGTCGTTTTCGTTTTCGTTTCAAACCACGTCCTGCTATCACGTTCATGATAGCGCTATCTGTTACCGGCGAAGCCGTCAATGGTGACGGAGTCGCCGAAGCAGCCAACGACGCTAGTTTTTCTTCCACTGCGCTATTTATTGCTTTGCTGATTTTTGCAGGCATCACTGCCGTAGACGGCAGCACTGGTGGTTTCACCACCGACTTCGTCGCTGTTGGTTTCTTTCGCACCAACGACATTATTTTATATTTCGCGGCCGAAAATGCTATTGTTGCAAGATTTCCAACAGCGTTGATTCCCTTATCACGAATAAAATCAATGGCTTTCATTGATAATTGTTTAGCTAACGGCGCCACCTTGGGAGCCATTCCTGTAAATAACCCCGCAATGGTACTGCCGAAACCATCTCCGTACCACGCGAGGTAAACAGACAATCGTGAGTTTACCACGTAGACGCTAACGGGTTTATCATGGTTGTAGTGTATGATCATCTTGTTATAAAACTAGTGGTTTTTCAATTGTGAAACTCAAAGAGTTTCCATTGGTGAATTGCAAAGCAATTCCATCTTTGAGTGGAAATCAAAGATTTTAATCGCTGTAATAGCCATGGGCGTCTCTGTGATTTTCAACTAATTCAGCAATGAGTGCTCGATATACATTAATGTCCATGATACCGCCGGCAAATAATCGTCTACACATATTAGCTGCTTCATTAATTATCTCGACGGAGTTGTTTCCGGTTCGCTTTCCCCGGATAAGTATTTCCAGCCGTGATATATCCGAGAGAATATTACTAGGGCATGTCACGCTGGAGTCAACGGCGTTGGTGAAACCAACACCGCTGCGTCGTACATATCCTTTTCCGCTTGTTTTCTTAGAACCGGCTTCTGCTCTTATGTCTATTTATTCCGGGATTGGATCCTCCGTATAACGTGGTGGTTGTGGACCGCCTTTAACCGCAGCTAGAAAGTTGTTATAACCAGGGTGCCGTGACGCTACGATTTTATCCCCGCCGTGTTTCACTAAATATATTTTTGATGCCCAAGTGTCTTTGGTTTTTATAAAACTTTTAAACTCGTCTTTTAATAAATTCTCTCTTTTATCCTTTGGAAAAGTTTCTCTAGTAAAATTAGCTAATTCGGAATCCGTACCGAGTCTTCCAATTCTATTTAATGTTTCGACTTTAAATATATTTCCAGGTTAATAGTTTTTTCCTGCACCTTGTTGTTCTTCTTCGCGTTCTTCAAATTCGCCCGGTCGATATACTTGTGGGTGGGATGGATCAGGCACTGGTGCAGAATCATCAATATCAGCTAATCGTTCATATTCTCGTTGCTTTGTTTTTATCACTGGATAGCTGTTGTATCCCTGCGCGTGTTTGTCCGGTCTCTGCTGCTATCTTTTCAAGCGTATCAAGCAGCGGTGCCTTCTTTGCTCGTTCTCGTTCAGGAATATCTCCGTATATTGCTGCGTCAGTTAACGTTTTCACATCTTTGCTCGCACTTGTTATCGGAGTAAACAGTTGTTCACTTGACACAGAAAAGTCAGTTTGCATTTGTTGTCGTTGTTGAAGTTTCTCGCGAAGTCTGTCTCGAACCGGTATAAACTTTTTAATTGCTGCTAGCCGCTCTCGGTCTAATCTAGTTGTAAGCGATTCACCTACCATATATTGTTTGTGAACTGAGTTTTCAAATATGAAACTCTTTGGGTTAACATTGCCTGCGTTATCACCCGGAGGGTATTTCCACGTGAAGACTATATCACAATTAAAAGATGAGTTATCAAATAATGTACTATCAAGCTAGAGTATCCATCTCCGACAAGGTTAAACTGTACGACGCCATCCACGAATGTTTTAGAAATAACATCGCTGGGATTTTCAAAAATGTAATATCTGAACGCGGCGATGAACAATTTTTGTTAACTCCGCGGCAACAACAACTACGTAAAAATGGAGGCATCGCCGTGATTACTTGCTACCACGACCTCATCCAGTACGCACATAACTGCGTGAGTCAACCCAAACTGATGAGAATTCTTTCAGGAGAAAATCCTATGCAATGACAGCGTCATCGACGCCGCCGACTAAACAACAAACAAGTGTATAAAGTGTTACAAAAAAAAAACGCTAAAAAAAACTTTTAGTAAAAAATTTATGTAAAGCCTATTTTTTATAGTAACGCTCACGTGGTTAGGATACGGGTTTTTCCTCGTTTAATATATTTTTCTAAGATCACGAACCTTAGAAATAATTTCAGTTCGTTTTTGATACACTTGGCCGAGCTTTTGACGTATTGCTTCAACGGTGCTAAATAGCGTTATAAATGCATTATTGTCGTTGCCGTACAAACAAGCATTGATGGACTTTTGAATTCTTTTCACGAGCGCGTACATCTTAGGTAAAACACAACGACCCTTACTAGACTGATACTCAATGTTTTCATATTCCGAGGTAATCCTGTCGCAGTCGAGATCTTCAGATAATACAATTCCTCGATTATTTCAATTTGAAATTTCAGCGATTATAGCATTTACATCTTTGATATCCATTATCATAGAAATATAATATAATATATTTCACCTTTACTTATAAAAAAAAAAGATTTGGGGTCATTTTTGACCCGTTTTGGATGATATTATATACATTATATACAATATTGGATATACAATTATATACAAATGATATACTTAATTAATGTACATATACTTAATTAATGGACAATACAATGCCGTATAATCTCCACTCGAGTGTTGTGGCAGATAGTAGGCACACTACATGTACTTAATTAACTTAATTAAGGATGGATTTTTTTTACAATGAAACGATGATGGAATTTGTAATGTGATGATGGGACGGCAAAAGACAGTACAAACATCAAACGACGGGGCGGATTTTTCTACGGCCAATCCAACCAATCAAAAGCAACCCAGTTAAATTAACCCGGTTGCATGATTGTGACAAAAGACAACCACACGCCCGAGTCAATGGCGTGGGTTAGTTTTGATCGGTCGGATCGACTTTCAAAAGCCCCAAACTTATTACGAGTCATAACGTATATAATGTGACTAATACAGCAGCGTCAATCCACAGGGTCTGTTATTTTATTTCCTTGAATTACTTATTAATGCTGTTTCACAACATTTAAATGAGATATAAAAAACCCACTAAACAAAAGAATACAGCTGTTAGATAACAACGTGTATTTCATTAGTTTTCATCGTAAAAGGATTAATTAATCGTAATATTAATTGGACTTCAAGGGACGTAACTCTGTCATGAGATTTTATCATTGTACGATTTATCTCCCTTGATGTAGAAAATTTGTATCCAGTGTGCAGTCTTTTTTGACAAGGCTGATTTTTGTGTTCCTTCTGCAACAAATTGTTTTGAAGGCCTACAAATATCGAAATATCTACTGGCTTCATTTATTGACTAAAATATTTTTTCTTCGTTGGTGTCTATATCAAATGATTTGACATGTTTTGCCTTTTTTGCGTGTTTGCCGGTTCCACCTAATTTTGTATTCTGACTGAGTAATAACTCGTAAGTTATCCAATTTGTTATTTTGAGGGAATCCATCAACGTGATCAATCACAAAGCCATCTTTGATCAATCCGTTGTGACATTCGTATGCGAATCGATGACAATAATATTTCTTCTTCCCGGCACCAAACATCAAATACCCTCTATTATTTACCCATCCAACCGGCTTCTTTAGTCAGCGGTGCCTGACAACACCGTCACGGGATGCTTCATAATTAACAAGCACTGGATGGGGTCTGAAGTCTTGGCTCATTTATATAATAATACTACTTGTCCAATTTATTATCTGCTTTAATTATAAACCTTTAGATATAATTTTGAGTTTTTTTTTATGATTTTTGTCGCTGACGTAGTCATCGGTAGGATCAATGACTGCATTTTTTATTCGTTTGTCATAGTAGCGTTTTAGTTCCCTGTAACGTTTACCCCACAAGCGCGACATATTTGTGATTTCCCACGAACGCCAACGTGGCAAACCAGACAAGGGGAAGGGCCAAAAGAACCGTTTTTCACGCTTTGTAAATGATACCCACAGAATTCGCTTCTGCATGTTTTGTTACACGGAGTTGTTGATCCAATCATTAGCCACTTGAAATGGTTCATTATATAATTTTTTCTTATTTAAATACTTGTTTTAATTATAAAATGGAGAAGTTCGAGAGATTATCAGCAATTAAGCGTTACAAAAACGTTAAATTTAATCTCGATAGAACCCTCAAAGATGTGCTAAAACGGGCAATAACGGATAGAGCCCTGATAAATAAAATACGCAAATGTAATAATGAATTCAAGCACGACGGTGCATCTCATAGCTGGTCAACATTTCGAATTGGTGGCGTTGTTGATGCCACCATGAATGACAGCAACGCAGCCATGATGTTATCACAACTTGGCAACAAAAGTATTTTTTTAGAGTGAAATTCATTATCCGTGTAGAATCAGGCGGTTGGATTATACGAGACAAATTTGAACCGAATCTCAAAGACAAGAAAACAGTCGTTGTTAGCCGTGATTCTAAACCGGGTCTGTTAACTGGAATTGACAAACCATACTATGAACGAGCATATCCTGAAACAGCAGTTGTGTATGGGATATATCCGTTAAATGAAAAACCCGATATAGGAAAACTAAAACCAATGAAACAGTCGTCGCCGGCGACTTCGTCGGTGACTTTGCCACTCAATTGTGTAGCAGCACGAATAACAGAATATTTTACAAATGCATCCCGAGGGAACAAACTTACCAATCTATGGCGTAGCAAAATAGCTCAATGGGAGTTAACTGTGAAAGACTGCGGAGCAACTGTTAGCGATTTAGCGAAATTAGAAACATCACTGAGATTTCCAATAACCGTTATGACGATAACCGGAGCAGTTTTATACGAATCAAAATATAAATTATTGATCATAATGAACACGCATGGACGTCCGCGGTCACAATATTTCCACGAAACAGAACAATAAAATATATACCCGACGAATTCTTACGAGAAGAATTCTCCAGGGATGGTTTTCTCGTTGAAGAGAAACTATTCGATGTTATTGCGTATTTGAGTAAAAATACGACCCCGTGTCGGTGTGGTTACTTCTCAGCACTGTAAAAGACACGGATACGTTTGATCAGTTTGTAATACCAAACGGTGAATTATACCGCACTGAAGCATTTCACAACAAAATGAAAAAAAACAGCTAGTGGGTTTTTAACGGCGTGTGGCGAAGCCAACAACAGTGGCGAAGCCACCGATGATGAACAATTATTGACAAACTGTTTTACAATCCCGTCGGTTGCAGCTCATTTTGCGAGAATAAAAAACGCATGGAAACCAACACGCGTAGAATTCTTGCCAGACATTGAGGCTAGTTGTTTAGAATTTAATCATGGCGGTTAATGGAATAACAAATACGAGAGTGATAATATCATTTCAGTTGATATGGTTGCTTGTTATCCAGCGAGTTTTCTTGGTTATGAAGAGTGTAATGAGTATTTTAAACGATTCACGAGTACATGAAACGACTCGTGTTGCAATTAATGGGCCGCTGCCTGATTTTGATTTAACTGGATTCGCTCGTTTAGTATCATTTGAATTCGCAGCAGGACTTCATCCCTGTTGTTATGTTTGGAGTGGTAGACACATATCTGAAAAGAAGTGGCTTCCTATAGCGCTATTACGATTCATGATTGATACAAAAATGTTAATTTTGCTGACGATCAGTGAAGCAATTATATCATATCGGAAACAAGCCAATGTCTGGTTATCAACACCGGAACGTCTTGATAGTATAATTGACGAATCCAGAAAACATATTCAGTCGGATGAAGAATATATCATTGAGTGGTCCAAACGGGTATTTAATCAACGAAACATCGAAGCAAAAGATCTCGGCAGAAGAATAATCGGAAAATTCACTCAGGGAGGAAAAAAATGCGACTATAAACGATATTGTTCACGGTTGATTATGGATAACACCGAATACGACTTTGTAATCGCGGATGCAGTATCTAAAAACATATATGTGGATCGTAAAGATGCTTTTTTGTCCGATGGAACAAAATTGGGTACAATTGTAACTTAGAGCGACGGTTACAGATCCCCGTATACAAATTTGAGGTCGTCGATGCTGGGTTCTGCTTGTATCAATTTATTTTCAATGATAAATAGATTTCCTGACACTGCGGTTAGAGTTGCCGTTGATTCATTTTACATTGACAGCAAGTACAATTGCGCAGTTGCTGAATTTACTAATCCGGATGAAAGTTGGGGATCATGGAGAATCAAAAAAAAATGCTGCGTGAGCATTCTGAATTAGCAGACGTTGAAATTAAAAGTAATTACTTACGCGGTGATAATTTATCAGAGCGTTCTAATGCACCATCGATATCCGATTCAATTTGTAGACATAAAACAGTTTATTTAAACGGCTGTGGCGAGTCAGGAAAAATGACTCGGGCGATTGAATTATATCGTGGGAAAAATCCTACGGATTTCACAAACATGATTGTGCTGACACCGACCCATAGACTAGCGCGAGAGATAAAACAACGAAACTTTGAAGCTTGCACTTATCACAGTTTTTTTCGATACAACGGCGACAAATAGACCCCTGAACGAATGGGTGAAAAATTCATCCCTGCGGTTATTATTTGGGATGAGATATGTACGGTTTCGTTACTTGTATTAAAAATGTTTCTTAATTGGTTGCTGCAAAAGAATACAGCGGTGATAATATATGGAGATCATGGTCAACCACCACCATTTGTCGGCGCGGGTCCACATGATTGGTTAAAAGGGTTTGTTGACTATTATGAAGAAATCGATACCGACTATAGAGCACTTAATGAACACTTACGTGAGGTCAAAAAATTAATTAGATTACAACCGGATAGAATCCTATGTGAAATAATCAGAGAAATGATTCCTGAAACTCCCATAGAGGAATTTCGGGAAGCATGGATACCAACTGATTTTGTAGTGGCAAGTAGAAAGATAGTCAGAGACACACTTCAGAAAAAGTTGTTTGAGCTTCACAAAAAAAAATTCCCAACGTTTCCAGTGCCGCTGTGTTATAGACCCTATGATACACGGCGACAAAATATTGAAGTTGAAATTCCAGGACGTGTGACTTCGTCAACGACAGAGTCAGGACCTGAAAGACAAACACTAGTGTTAAATGATACTGTGCTGGTTGATATCAGTGCTGTCGAAGACGCATAGCGTGCTGATAAATCTCCATGGACGCTAGGTTACGTAACGACGATACATTCCTCGCAGGGATTAACCATCACGGATACAATTAAAATTATTGATAAAAAACTCTCCGGTTACAAACAACAAGACAAAAAAAAAAAAACAACGAGAATTTGACATTGATGATGAATTAATTATCACTTTGAAGAAGCAACAGAATAATCACTGCGCGAGTTGCAATTGTATAATGCGTTGGCAGTATTCGGATAAAGTTCCTCGCCAATTTACCGTAGACAGAAAAAATGACAGTCTCGGTCATGTAAACAACAATGTGATGTTGACTTGTCTTGAGTACAACAGACGCAACGGCGCTAGTTAAAACTATGCGATGGCAATTGAGTATCGTCAGGAATCACTTGTAGTTGTTCGCGTGTAAAACCCCGCTGAGGGGCAGTTGAATCCAATTTATAGATTGGAGGTCTACCAGTTGATCGTGTTTTAGTAGATATGCTATGCGTAGTGACACTCCAAATAGGATCAGTAGCCCTTTTTTACCACCTTCAAGTTCTCCTGGTTCATTTAAATATCTCACGGTGACATTGCTGAGAATTGGCTGAGAAACGCTATCCCGCTGTGGTTGTGGTATATACTTTTCTTTTTATTGCGTTGTTAGGTTTCATATTGATTGCTCTGTTAATCTCGTTATTTAGCGCTGCAACTACCCCTGGTAACCTTTTGACCCATTCACGGGATCGCTTGTTTTGGATGAAGTCTTTTGCGTATTGATATCCAAATAACCGTTCAGCAAGAGTCCGATGAAATCGTTCTACAATTACCTGATCGTGATGTAGTGCAGTATGCCCCCGTCGGATGGTGACATTGTGATGTTTCATTGTAGATGCAACCACACCCTGAAATTCCTTGCCAGGATTAACTTGTAACAGATTTGGCCAGCGTAGAGGGCCTCGTCGATAAATCCTTTCAAATGCAGAAGCAACTTCAGTGGCCGACTTTGTTTTTAGCGGTTCTGCTTGTTTGTATCGACTCGCAACTTCAACTACGGTTAGCACGTATTTGTAACCGTTGTCATGTGGTAAAAATAATAAATCAGCTTGATGAACTTCATTGGGTCCGGTAAGATCAAAATGCGAGAAATTGATTTGTTTAGGACGCGGTAGATAAATTTGCCATATAGCTTGTTTGGATAACGAATTAGCCGCATTGGCCTTTTTCACTTTTGCGGAGTTGGCTAGTTTACTGATTGCAGCTCTACCCCTCCAGTATCCTCTAGAAGACTAATAAATAGATTCCATATTATTAATTACCAGCACCTAACATCAATTTGCCTTTCATAGCTGATTTTACCGAACCACGAAGCCAATTTTTCTTTGAAAGATTTATCAGGAATAGAATTTAACGCATGAATTAATTTTACATCCGCGAGATGTTTATGTTTCAGATTGCTACTTTTATATGCAACATCATGAGCATGACACGCCTTATCAATAGCGTTTATCGGATACTCACCACGTCGAGGCTGGTTTTGATCATCAAGTCTGATATCTAATCGTGTTCCTGGGCCACAATAGCTATATCCTGGAAGGTGCTTTTCTCCTGGATACTTTGCCCACGGTGTTCCATGTAGTTTTGCTAACTTGGCTGCAATATCACCTCTTCGTTTTTTTTAAAACATCTCCGGATTTCATAGAAACAAATCTAAACTTTTTTATACCACATGTTGCACATCTACCAGTAAGTGCAGATCTGTTATTTTTAGTTGTAATCGTCGTCACATCATTTGTGCTAGTACGCGTTTTACACTTCACACAATACAGATCCATAATTTATGTATAGAGATATGAATATAATTGAAATTCAGCGACTAAAACAAGAGAACCAGTTAAGCATCATGCAGCGCTACCAAACTCTAGCCGCGCAATTATAATCGGGCCATCTGGATCCGGCAAGACGCAATTGTTGCTCAATTTAATAATGAGATGGATGAAGTGGGATAAGTTGTATTTAGTTGCTCCTAGCGTAGATGATCAACAATGCTATGAAGTGTTAAAGGATTTTAACTAGAATGCATCAGAAATTAAAGGTGAGAACGTCATTGATTTTATAACTGATATTGACGAGGCACCATCCGTGGATGACCTTGATGGGAGCATTAACAATTTAGTCGCATACGACGATGTAATGTTAGACAATCAAAAAAACCCAGCTAGAATATTTTCCCGAGGCAGGCATTAAAACACCGACGTGATATATGTTACTCAACGCTACACTCAGATTCCAAACGTGATCAGAGATAACTGTAATATTCTTGCTGTGTTTAACGGCGTTTATACACATACGCTACGTAATATTTGGCAGACATGGTGCTCTGATATGGACTTCAATCAATTTAGAAATTTCTTTAGTAAACGCTCAGTCTGTCCCACACGGATTTATAACAATAAATTTGCATGACCCTCGAACACGATATCGTGTCGGACTTGATCAAAGATTCGGTTAACCCATAGCAGCAGGGGGGGGGGGGGGCGATGACAACACCGCTGCAACGTTTGATGGTTAAGCAACGAAAGCGCGAATAGAGTATCACCCGCGCAGACTCATGTTTTGAGCAAGAAATCAATAAGGCTCTATTTACCAAACGGAGACTTTCTTTTTTTTTGGTTAAAGCATGAGATTTCGTAGGAAGGCTCTATTTGCCGTTTTGAGGGTTTAAATTGATTTTGTCGCTACTACCAATAATTAAAATTATGATGCCGTGATATTCTGTGAAAATCTAGTCAATAATTTACTGACATTTTCGAAGCTTTGTATTTCCTTAGAATCTACCTCTACATTATGCAGCCAGATTACGAGTGGCTTCTTTCTCTGATCTGCAATCCTTCCAAGCTAATACTAAATTACTCATTACGATTTCCAGTCCAATTAAAATTAGTGGGCAATATCCCTTTTGCCGTTAGTCAACATTGAAAACGGATAAGAACAGGCCCAGTTCCCTCTGTGAACTTTCCTTTTAATCCTTGAAGGAACCTTTAACTTATAAGTATGTTAAGTGACGTAACCGGTTGCCTTTGCCAAATCAAATTTTTGGTTTCTGGCTGGTCATGGTAAACTTGCATTAGAGTTTAACACTAACCACACGGCAATATTTAGAGATCAAATACAAAGCAGCGGTACTATTCTCAAGACAGGTAGATTATAACATATAATAGACTCCATAGTCGGGGCAGCGCAAATGTGAAAACCATATCGTGATAAATTCGTAGCAGGGAACATATTTGACGTGAAATATGCAAATATTGGAAATTTTCAAACAAATAACCGTGGACATAACAAAAGAGGATAGTTTCAAAAGCAGCGTAAATATATAAATGCCAACAATTTAAGCAGGCTTTATAGAAGTATTGCATGCAATACAGATTCGTTCAGTACAGACATTTTTGCATAGTTATATACAAAACAGGAACATTGTTATTCACACAACCTTGAGCGGATCATACAAATTGAGACCATTTTGATACATGCAACAGTGAAGTGGAACATACAAAACGAGGTCATTAATATACACATATCATTCACGTGATTAATGTAGAAGGAAAGCATTTTAATAACGCAACTATAAAACGGTATAAAATAATCAGGGACGTTTAAATACACAATGCCATGACGTGGTACCTACAAAACTAAAACATTTTCATACTTGTGTTCTTACCAGGTACACGAAAAGGGAATATTTTCTTACACAAAACCGTGATATGGTACTTACAAAACGGCAACATTGACATGTGACACAATAAAGACTAATACATTGTTTCTTGAAAATCAAGCCCAAATCAATCCTAATGGTCATTTATATATCAAATGCTTAGTAAAACAGATCTTTGTCGCCCAAAAGTTGTTCAAATAAAAATATCCCATTTTGTAGGTTTTACATCCATGTGTGTGTGTGTGTGTGTGTGAAGTAGATTTTTAAAGTAGCTTTAACAATTATTCATTCAGAACTCTTTGACAGTTTATAGTGACGTATATATATATATATATCACTGAGGCATCATGCCAAAGACACGTATCAGCACTGAGGAGTCCTGCCACGGACACGTATCAGCATTGAGGCGTCATGCCACAGACACGTATCAGCACTGAGGCATCATGCCACAGACACGTATCAGCATGTTCCACCTAGTCTTTCTGGTAGGAAATGATTGTCACATCGGGCCTGAAACGAAATTACTAATACATGTACACGACGAAACAACGAGAAAACGGTTTGCAATGCACGGAAACAGATTCGCAACTGCTGAAATTAATATTATGGTATGTCGTGAAACCGGTATATTGTTACATTCCATAATAAGACAACATTAGGTTATCATTAATTACGATAATTATGCACACTTTTAAGTTCACACTAGTGTTTAAAATGTCCCTGGTACCAAATTATACGTGTTAGTGCTTCTTGGTGTCTCTTGAAACATCAAGCAATTAATAATAATAATAATAATAATAATAATAATAATAATAATAATAATAATAATAATAATGAGGACTTTTCTATAGCGCCTAATCTTTACAAGCTCTAAGCGCTTTACACCATCTATAATGATATGCCTACAATACAGAAAAACAAATAACACAAACATGAAATTAGAAACATAAAACATGCTGAAAACATGTGATACAAAAACGCCACCAGGTCTCCAAGTTTGTTCCTGCAGTCGCAAAAGGTGAGTTTTAGAGCACTCCTAAAAGGGACCACTATGTTCTTGTGTCCAATTTTAATGGGCATATCGTTCCATATATATAATTTATATTATATATTTTAAAGAAAATGTAAGCTCCATTTTATTTTTGTAGATGTTGTTTAATAGTAAAGTTCGTGATAATTGTTTTGTACTTGTAAAAATGTTAAATAACTATCTTATATTAACTGAACAGAAAACATGTATAGCCCTGACAGAATTGTCTTTCCGGATACTCAAAATATATTGTATATGTTATAACCCATGTTAACTGTATTAATTAATCAATTTATTTTAGCACCATTTATGTTTTGGGGATAATTTAATTCTTTACGAACTTTTTAGTGCCAAAAGTTTAGCATTCAAAGCCTCTGAGTGATTTTTCGTGCTTTTTAATAGATCTAAATGTTTTATGGTAGTTCATATCGGTGTTTACCAGGACCCGTTTTGTGCATGGCTACCACTGAAAACTTCCACAGCGATCAATAAGTTTCGTTTAGAAGATATTTGATGACATTTAAGGTGCAGTCCAATTTAACAATAAAATTATTTATTAAACAGACATTGGTAACACTGTTTTGGTGTTAATGTTTTGATAAAAAAGTCATATTTAATTTAATTTAATCCGACAAAATGTATGTAAGGGACAGTTTTTACGTACAAAATAAAAACCGCTTCCACGTGCATTTAATAAACCAGAGCAGTTCATACCTAAACTAAATATATGCTCCTGAACTACAAATTTAAACCCGAATTTTGCAGGTCAAAATACCATTGTTGATACTACATGTGATACTCACTGTGCAAATCTAAGCATTTTTCTTAGGTGATGATGCAGAAAAACATTTTGTACTGAACAGCGGGGTCCGTTGAAAATAGTTGCCATTTGTTTTTGAGATATTCGTTTACCTTGAACCCTTATGCGTACTGCTATGGGTGGCTAGCTTTCTTCCTAACCGACTATTGCTATTTCACTATATACATACTGGAATGTGTCTACGGGAGGTTACAATTTAAGGAAAGGACCATAACTGTAAAACATAAGACAGTATAAAATTCCAGTAAATTCAATAAGTGTGTTTCTCGTGAGAAAATTGTACATGCCCCATAAAATCATGTAAAAACATTTCGACTCATAAATAACACAAGTCAACTTCGAAGTCAAGTTTGTACCTGCATATTTTGAAATCAAAATATTAATATGACTATTCTGAGTACCGATGTTTTCTTGATTAAAGAATTGCGGAAAGTCTCCAGGTATTTAAATTAACGTGAATCGGTGACATCGATAATTAAATGCGCGTCTTCAGCAAATATGTAAAGAGCAGATAGGTAGTTGTTTTTTATGTTTAACGCCAATTTTCAGGACAATATAGGCTAGAGATGGCGGTCATTTTAAATGGCGAAAGACGAACCCGGACAACCTCCGGAAAGAATCACCGACCCACGAGAAGCCACTGGCAAGCTTTCTTACATAACTAGATTTGCAGAGTCTTGGACTCGAACACACGCAAACAGAGGTGAGATGGCAGTGGCTTCTCAGATAATTGGTATTGAGCCCAGTTGTAAGTGCGCAAGAGAAAAGACTTTCGTAGCCATTTCCATTCGTTGTTTGGATTCATGTGCAATGTACTAGATTAATGTATGAAAATATAAGCATATGAATATAAAGTAATCGATAATTAGAAGAGCGCCCTCTGCAAATATGTAGATATCAGATAAAGTGGCATTATGCACTATTGAAAACTCGCAAGATAAAATATTTTCGTAGCCATTTCCTTTCTTTTTTTGTATACGTGTGCATTTATTTTTAAAAAGTGAACAAAAAAATCAAGAAAAAAATGAATAAAATATTTCTCACTGTAACAATGAAATTATAAATATATGACAATGGTAAAATGTACTAGATATATGTGAAAAAAATTGCATATGAATATATAGTAAAATGAAATGAAAAGTCTATGAAAATATAAACATATGGATATATAGTTAAATCACCAATACGACAGTGTATGAAAATATAAAAATATGAATGCATAGCGAAATGGCAATGGAATATTGCATGAAAATATGAACATATGAATATATCGTAAAATTCCAATTCTATAGTGTATGAAAATGAGGAAATATGAAAATATTGTAAAAAGGAAATAGAATAGGGTTAGAAAATATAAGGAAATGAATTTTTAGTAAAGTGCCAATAGAATAGTGTTAGAAAATATAAGCAAATGAATTTATAGTAAAGTGCCAATAGAATAGTGTTAAAAAATAAAAGCAAATGAATTTATAGTAAAGTGCCAATAGAAAAGTGTTAGAAAAAAAAGCAAATGAATTTATAGTAAAGTGCCAATAGAATAGTGTTAAAAAATAAAAGCAAATGAATTTCTAGTAAAGTGCCAATAGAATAGTGTTAGAAAATAAAAGCAAATGAATTTATAGTAAAGTGCCAATAGAATAGTGTTAGAAAATAAAAGCAAATGAATTTCTAGTAAAGTGCCAATAGAATAGTGTTAAAAAAATAAAAGCAAATGAATTTATAGTAAAGTGCCAATATAATAGTGTTAGAAAAAAAAAGCAAATGAATTTATAGTAAAGTGCCAATAGAATAGTGTTAGAAAATATAAGCAAATGAATTTAAAGTAAAGTGCCAATAGAGTAGTGTTAGAAAATAAAAGCAAATGAATTTAAAGTAAAGTGCCAATATAATAGTGTTAGAAAAAAAAAAGCAAATGAATTTATAGTAAAGTGCCAATAGAATAGTGTTAGAAAATATAAGCAAATGAATTTAAAGTAAAGTGTCAATAGAATAGTGTTAGAAAAAAAAAGCAAAAAAATTTATAGTAAAGTGTCAATAGAATAGTGTTAGAAAATATAAGCAAGTAAATTTATAGTAAAGTGCCAATCGAATAGTGTTAGAAAATATAAGCAAATGAATTTATAGTAAAGTGCCAATAGAATAGTGTTAGAAAATAAAAGCAAATGAATTTATAGTAAAGTGCCAATAGAATAGTGTTAGAGAATATAAGCAAATGAATTTATAGTAAAGTGCCAATAGAATAGTGTGTGAAGAATTAACATCTAAATATATAGTAAAACTGTAATGGAAGATTTTTTGTAGTAAATACAAACATAAAACTATGTAACTTAAAGCCAGTAGAACAATGTTCCATTTGTTACAAAAGAATGTGTAGCACAATGAAAGATATACACTGTGTATGCAATATGTGCTGGGAAAGGGGTAGGATAAACGTGTTTAAGATATGTCTTAACAATTAGAAGAATTAAATGGGCATCTGATTAAGGACTATTGGTGATGCAAAATTCAGTATACGTGTGTGGGAGATTTTACTTTGATTGTGAAGAAATAGTTGATAATCAAGATAATCACATGTAGGAAAATAACTGCAACGCAATAGATCAGTACTGTATCAATTCCGTTATCTATAATATAAAATTGGATATTTTAGCGCATATACAGTTCTTTTTCACTTACAAATCGTCCCTGAACATTTTTAATGACTCATTTTAATGTTGATAATTTACAACTTTTCACTAAAGGCGACACTTGTATATACTACGATAACCTATGATGATGGAGAATAAAAGATATTACGTGATTTTGATGATACTTGTATTTTTTAAAAATCCAACCAGACATTTTATCAGTTGCGACGAGACTGTAGCTGTAAGCGTATGAACTGCCGAGGATAAAAGAATGAATATTCTATTTGATGGCAAGAGGGCATTAGTGACTGGAGCCGGTAGAGGTATTTATATAATGGGAAGCGACCTTGGAAAATAGGGTTGGTAGAATTATTTAAATATTGGTGATGTGGACGTTATTAGCAGCGATATGTTGGTCAGAAGGCATTTGTAAAAGAGAGCGGCGATAGCATTAAATCGATTACCTGAAGGGCGAGGAGCGGTATTTATGGATGCCTGTTTGTTGTTGTTTTTCGTTGGGAGAAGTTTTATGTATCTTCCCTACTTTGCAATACCACCTGGTTTTTACTTTCGGGCATAGTCTGGACAGACCGTGACCGTAATTATAGTTCAGCTCACGCTCTAGTTCACAATTGTTGAAATAAGTCATTGAGGTCATGTTGGAGGTGATGATGGTAATGTTTACAATTTGAATGTACATACCCTTAAGTGTTAACTATTCACTTTATTTTGATTCTCATACATCCAAATGTTTTTGAAAGGTCATTGTTTACACGACCCGAGAAGTAGATACGGCTAAATCAATGTTATATCGCGTCGACATTGTTGGGTCAGTTCAACGTAACGGTGTGGTCTATTACAAACCGGTTTGAATGTCGCGCACCATTAATGCCAGGTAAATAAATGTGTTCTAACCTGCTGTTTGATATTCCCGATATCATATTTTCTTGACCCAGTTTTGTACATGGCTACTACTGTAAACTACCATAGCTATTATTATTTTGTGTTGAGATGTTTTTTGATGACATTTAAGATCAAATCATGACTTAACAGACTTTTGTCACACTGTTTTAGCATTAGGTTTTTGATAAACATTTCATATTTAATTTAATCAGAATAAATGTGCATACATGACCATATTGACATAAACACAGATTACAAGGGAGACATTTTATGAACAAATTTAATGACACATCCACCTGCATATAAAAAACCATGGCAAGAAATACACAAGCCAGACGAGGTAAAGAATGTCTGTATTGATGGATATCTATATTAAAACAAAACTTAATAATAGTATTAACTTTCTCTGAGAGGTCAAGATCAGTTCATTCCAAACTTAAGTATTTACACCCCAATCGCAAATTTAGACCGGCATTTTGCAGGTCAAAATGTCATTTTTGGCACCACAGGAAGGTGTAAACGTAAGCCTGTTTCTTAGGTGATGATTGGGAAAAAAACATTCTAAACTAAACAGCACGGTGCATAATAAAATAATTGTCATTTGTTTTAGATATTCTATTTATCTTGAAACCACACGTCTACTGTTATGGTGGCTTTCTCTTTTCGAGCTGATTATTGGTATTTCGCTGTCTATATTCTGGTTAGTGATTATTGGAGATTACAATTTTAGGAACAACATAAAACTGCATTTAATAAGAACGTTACAAATTACAGTAAACTCATAATCTTGTTGCAGATATTTGTTGGTAGCTTTATCCCTGATTCCCAACCATTGTTTATAAGTTCAGCTGGGATGTTGTTTACTCCAGATGTCTTACCATTTTTCCATCTTTCTGCAATGTCTCTTGTTTCTTTGAGGCATTTTCCATTTTCGTCTTGAATGGTACTGACTCTTTGATGCTTCTGTCTGGTGAGGTCTCTTTGATGTGGAAGGCCTTGTTGCTGTTATTCTTCATCAAAACTGCTCTCTATTTCTGTGCACGTTTGTTTGATCCAATCGTCTTTTGCTTTCTTCAAGCTTTTAGTCTCTCTCTGATATTATTGTTTATTTCTCGGTACACCATTGACCCTGTTTTGTGACAGATGCTTTTAAAGTCTATTCGGGCATCACACAAATTCAGAATCTTTTCTGTAACTAAGGTTGTTTTCTTTGGGCAATGGAGGGGAATGTTGATCTTGGCAGCTGTTGTCAAGACTGTGTTGAAAGTGTCTGTCATCACTGTCATCTGTCAACATTCAGCACAAGAAGTAGAGCAAATGTTCCTCCAATTGCGGTTTGGAATGATTTGCAGAAGTTAGGGGCCTTCAGTTGTTCAAGATTGAATTTGAGCCTGAGTTTCTATGGCTTGTTAATTGTCTTCAGCCTCACTCGGAAGTTCATACTCACGAGGTCGTAATAACTCCAAAATCAGCGCTTGGGAAATGTCGTTGTTTTTGCTCTATTGATGCTACATCGGTAATGGTTTTGAACTTGTAAGTATTCGATCTGGTTATGATGGATTCTGTTTGGTGTGCCATGACCAGGATCGTGAAGGTTTTTGTTGGACCGGGGTGTTGGCTAGTACCAAGAAGTTGTAGCTTGCTAACTCGAGCATCCGTCTGCTTTCATTGGTAATCTCATTGAAAGAAGATCCACAATAATCATCCCAGTCTTTTAGAGCATTATTGCTAAATTTGGCATTCCAGACTCCTTGGATGATCATAATGTCTTGTTTTACTAACCCTGTTTAGAATACCATGGAGTTTGTTGTAAAACTCCTCTATTTCTTCATCGTTATTCAGTAGTAAGAGCATAGATGTGGCTGATTGTGATGATAAAGGGAGATTCTTTCCGACGAATGGAGAAGATTCTGCTGGATATGGGTCGACATTCAAGCACAGATCCATTGATGGCTTTGTTTACAAAGAAAACTACTCACTGTAGTAGAATATATGACCCTCTTTAGTTTGGTGTTTTCCTAGGGGTTTCCATCTTACTTCACAGAGTCCCATATTGTGTCATGTGTAGTGTTCCATCTCATGTGTCAACTCTTGGAGTCTTCCAATTTGCGCCAGAGTTCTAATTTTCCAGGTGGCGATGGCGATGCTGTGATTGTGGGTATGCCTAATTCAGGTCATAATTTCACAGTGGGGTCATGAAGGTAGAAGACACTAAGTTGATGTACTAAAAATGTAATTATTCTCTTCGAAAATATAGTCAAGAAATGTTTTATGCATCACTATTTGCAAGACAGATACATTGGTGGCATTTATGTATGATGTCTCTCAAGTTTATCTGCACCTTTGGAGTTAAGCTACTTTGAAGAATTTGTGATGACAAGTTGTGCAATTGTATTTGTATATCTGTTTTAAAATATAAAAATATTCATTAATATAAAGGTGCAGAGCTTGACACCTACAAACACAGCAAGAGAATACTTTATGATCCTCATAATGTTCCTATATCTAGAGGATCTTGCTCAAAATAAGCAACGTTGTCATGACGGAAATGATTCTAACAAAGATGTTAAAAACGCAGTTACCTCCTCCGCAACCAAGTTTGCCATCCAGCAGAGAGCGGTATTTGGAGAAACGAGTATAGAAAATGAGGCAAATGCATAAAATTACTTACAAAAAAGGAAATTCTACAACATATCTATGACAAAATAAATAATATCAATTTTTCTTAAGGACTCATGTTACAGTTTATATGCAAATAAACTTAATGCCAAACCTTTATGATATAATTTTCTAAAGAAAAGGTAAAAATATAATAAATGTCAGATGAATGTCTTTACTTAAAAAATTGTCACCGGAGCCGATTTAGGAAATTATTCACTGCTACTCAAAGTTTCCGTTAAGTTTTTACGCTTATTCTTTGCGATGGATCGTCTTGTACACACAGATTAGATGAGCTTTATTTGACCACTCAACAAATATTAAATGCCAGAAATTTGGAATTCAAACAATATTTAATGTCTCATCATATCTTCATCATCGGACATATTGGAATTCAAACAGTATTTAATGTCTCATCATATTTTCATTTTCTGACATATTGGAATTCAAACAGTATTTAATGTCTCATCATATCTTTATCATCGGACAGATTGGAAATTCAAACAATATTTAATGTCTCATTATATCCCTATCATCGGACAGATTGGAAATTCAAACAATATTTAATGTCTCATTATATCCCTATCATCGGACATATTGGAAATTCAAATAATATTTAGTGTCTCATCATATATTTATCATCGGACAAATTGGAATTCAAATAATATTTAATCTCTTACCATATCTTCATCATCGTACAGATTGGACAGAAGAATGTATAAATATTGATACATACAAGCGCAACGCCGATTATGATGACAGAGAGAGGAGCTAACAATATGAAAGACGCGGACTGAATGAAACATCCCAACTGATATTTGTGCATTATATGTGACAAATGTGTACCGTTAACAAATGTTTCAAAATTTCCTTACACTTGCAAATAAAGGACTTTTGAATGACATATCATCACAAATACTGAAATAGTTAAGAAAAATAAATATTTCGTGTAACATTAAGTCTCAAGTGAAATTCATTGGGCTTAAGATTTTAATTTGTTATGTCTATATTAAATATGAGAGGCAAACAAAACCTCATACTCAATTGGTTATATGAAAATGAACTCGATATTGCATTTCCTCCATCGCCTGCAGTACAATTGTTTCCATGAACGTTAATTAAAGCGGGAATTATGTTGATATTTATTTGAATATGGTGTAAATTCTTAAAATGTTTTCAATATCTGACCTTTTTGATGATGCTTTACTTGCATCAAATATCAAACAAATACAGGACTACGATATTACAAATAATAATTTAGGCACCGCGCCACATGTCCGTTGAATTTTGTTTCATAAAAACAAACTGATTATCAGACATTGTAAGTTCCAATCGTTGTTGTACAATATACCATATGATAGCTATTTGTCTATAATTACTTTAATTTGTCTGGTTAGCGAAGTATTTGTAATAGGCGGATGATTGTAACTTTTAGTAAATCATATGAAGAAAGTAATCATACATTGAAATACATTGACAAAAGAATACGGAATCTGTTATCGACAAGCATACACTGAAATACGTCGATAAATGAACACCGAATCTGTATAGTAAAATGTTCTACGTTTTAACATATGACCATAAAATAAGTATGATATAATTTTGTGAGTTATCACAACTTGTTACCTTACCTAGACGATTCACTGAAATTTCAAGTATGCCAGTTAATCATCTTTACAATATTAAATTATTGAAAGACAGGTCTATTATTTCTCAGTAAGTAACCATTATCTAATTTGTATTACACGATATATATATATATATATATATATATATATATATATATATATATATATATATATATATATATATATATATATATATATATATAGTTATGATAAACATGATGCACAGCAGAAGATTATTTCCAATGTTCAATGTAAAGAATGAACTTTCTCCGCAATAGTTGGATAGTATGGTATATTTCAAGTTAGAAAAACAGTACCAAAGACCTAAATTGTTGTGAATTACAAACGACTATTTCAAAGCAACATTTCGGGAACAAAAACAGTTAAAAAATATAATTGCTTACTTCAGTGCTTTTTATAGAATGAACTAGCCAAATCAATTAGATCAGAAATTATATAAATTTTGTCTTTGAAGCAAAACATTCGACTAAGATTGTAAAATGCAGTTTTCATTGTAAATATTGAAAAACATGTTGTCAAAATTAATGTAACAAAATTGTAACAGAGTGGGTATTGGATCAAATGAATAATTCAAACACAATGCGTGAAAGATAAAAATGTATTAACTTAATAAGTAAAGAAAAATGTATGATGTAAAAATACAATGATTCTCACACACGCTCAGTATACACTTAATTCAATCACTCTGTACTATCACACATTGATAATACACCATTAATATATATCTCTCTGATATTCTGCTTAAGGAAACTACAATTTCAAATAATAGTACATACTAAAATAATCATATAGTTTCACGTATGCACGATTCATTCACCGATAAAACGCACAGTTTCACCACGTTCCTCGGGTTAACCCAATCTCTTGTATTGGCTGTTCACACCCTTCACGGATCCACTACATTTAGTCAGTAATACGTATACACGTACAGACAGCATACAGCACTCTTGTATTAGCTATGTCTATAGTCGTGGTTTCACCACATGTACAGACATACGTACATACATATTGACAACCATGTAACGTAACCACGTAACGTCGTAACCACCTCGTAACCACCTCGTAATGTTGTAATCTTGTAGGCTTGTAACCTTGTAAGCAGCAATAAAACCAAACTGGTAATAATAATGATTTCTGGAAAATACTAATACATTAAATTCTATATAAAAATAACTTGAAATTCACAGTTCACAACATTTCCAATATGCGTTGTTATAAATTAATTATTACACGATATTACAATACAAACACAATTAACTTCACCTATAAATTTTGTTTGTTTAACACTCACCCCTATGGCTTTTAGAAATACCACGTGAAAATACGTGCTCTTCTCACTAGATCCAATTGATCACTGCGTCAATTATACCTTAATCTTGATTAATTCAATGGACAGTGAGTAAAATGCACGTTAAAATATCCGTGCATATCGTGATAATGATGTTTGTAGCCGCCAGTAGTTTACGGCGGCGCGAGACATATGTTTGTTTCGTAGCTCGTCTGAAAAAAACCACCTGTTAAACCCTCACAGCGCCGCACGCACGCACAACACAAATAATAAAATATTTCTCAGGCAAAACAAAAGTTTTTTTTTTCTTTATAATTCTGTGACAATTAAGATTTTATAAATATTTAGCAGCAATGAAAACAAGTTTTTTTTTTTATATATGATATTATATACTACATGATTGTTACAAATCGTTACTCAATAAGAGAATTTCTGTCTTGTTGTATACAAAATACAGATGACAGAGTATAATTCAGTTTAAGTCGACATTGTAAAAGAAAGAAAGAACAAACGAGAAAATAAATGTAACGACGGAGAGATGCAAGCACAAATACAAAGAAGAAAACACCACCGGATGATACGGGTACGGAAAAGAAGGAACGGAAGAAAAACGAAGGATAGGAGAAGAGGCAAAACCAGTCTGAAGTTGTTACAAACTTCACCTTGACTAAGACCTGGAGGATACAGCTATGAATCGGGAAACTTATTCCATTTAACACGTGTAATTGTATCACTATTTGAAAGATATTTAAACCAAAAGAGGACAAAAAAGAAAGAAGAAAACACAAGGGTTAAAGAAAAGATCCACTACAAAGGACATCTCTTTACAGGTACAATTAAGATCCCTTTACTCGTGCACTAATACCACCCCAAAGGACATTTAAAAACAAAACAATATCTGCGGAACTATAACACATGGAACCCAGACAAATAAACTTCTTAGAGGTTGGAAATCGTTGCACTTTAAAATCATCAGACGAAAAGTATTTTTAAAAAAAGATGTTTTATCGCATTATCTTTTCTGTTTCTTTGCTAGGATTAGACGATTCCATATTCTGAGTTTGTCTATTGCGCGGGTTTACAGCTTGAGTTAAAATGTAATTTGTTTTCAGATTGAGAGTACTGGGCCAGCAATATTCAGTATTACATTGTGAATTTGTGACTCCAACATTATTTGGGGACTGCCTCTCGTCTCTAATCTACCTGTGTTAAGATCGGTCATAGGTCTTGATTTTAGAAACAAAATAGATAGGGGTGAACCCATTATTTCGATATCAAATTGTTTTAGGACATATCCAAATATTGATCCGAGTCAGTCCTTGGACTGGATACAAATAGTCTCCCGATGAACGGAGATTTACCCCCAAAAAGATAAAATACTATTCACTTTTCATTATAGGGATAGGCCGAGGAATCATAAAAAAACTGGCAGAATGCGGTGCAGAATGCGTGGCGTTGAGCAAGACACACGAACATCTGGAGAGCCTGAAAAATGAGGGAGGATAGAGTAGTGTGGGGTGAGCTTTCCTTACATAACCTTTGTTTATTTCTGTCTAGAGGTAAACATAATTTGTTTGGTTTTCACTAATTAGTGTTTAATATAGAGATTACAGTTTATGCATAACTTTCAATCCTCCAGACATTGAAACAAGATTATCTTAATCTGTTAAAAGTTATTCACATTTTTATAAAGATCAACAGGTTTTAAATGTATCGAACGCATTACCTGTCTCCCAACACGTATGCAAAAGGCACAACAAAGGGAAAATACATCTGCAAGATATTTGCGTCTGACTGTTTATAGAGGTTATGAAATATGTAATAACATTGATCATGTTAAACAATTAATAGGTCAATGATACAAAGTTCTGATATAGCTTGGATGCATACAGTTTCAAACCCTTATTCATATCTATTTTACGCGATTGACCAAGTAATTGAAGATGCACGCCTTTACAAATCAATTACACACTTCACTTCTCTATGTTTGAGTTCTATATCTGCTCGGCCAGCATGGGAATGTGAGACAGCTTGCCAGCAGATTCTCCTGGAAACATCTTTCATTCCGGACTCTTGTCATGTCGCTTTGCCGCAAAATGTACTGGCCATCATATATCATGTACTGAAAAATAGAATTAATCCCCTTACAGATAAACATGATGTACCTTTTTGCTTTCGTACATGATTGCACATATTTCTAATAGTACAAGACCTTTACCTCAAAGAAAGGTATATATAACTTACGTTTGATATATTCATTATATACATCAAATTATGGCGTTTATCGGGTAACCAAATAGGTGATTATACCCCTTGTATATGCTGTCATTCTGAAATGTTGTAGGGTAGTTTTATCTTGATAAGTAATACCCCTCTTCATAAACGTAGACCACTTTATCCCATTTTTCATATTGCACGGCTCTGTGTCCTGCCTCTACCACCCTCATGTAAGAATCGATACAACGAGGTGATTGTGTGTATCCAAATCAGTACAGCACTCTGAAAACATGTAGGCATTGTGAGCTACATTTGACTTCCTTTGCGTAAAGTTGTTACATTTAAGAAATGATTACTTTGTTTTTTTAAATTTTTATCTCTGCCTGGAATCATGATGAGAAGATGCTTGAAGATTACTGCATCCACATTGAAACAGCAGCTGTAACCTATTTGAAGGGCTCCGAGTGGCCGTGAGGTCTAAAGCGTTTACCGTTACAGGTCACTGCCATCTCACCTCTGTCTGCGTGGGTTCGAGTCTCGCATTCGGCCAATGTGGATATGTGAGAAAGTTTGCCAGTAGCTTCTCGTGGGATAATGGTTCATTTCGGGGCTTTCTGGATTCTTCCTCTACCATTAATACTGGCCGCCATGTATAGCATATCTTGTGCTGAAAAATGGCGTTAAATCCTACAAAAGCAAAACAAACAAAATACTATTAAATATTTAATCACTAAACTGAGCGGCCGAGTTGTCTAAAACGCTCTTCGTTATGGATCACTGCCATCTCTACCATTTATAATGGCTGACATGTATAGCCTATCTTGTATTGAACAATGGCGAAAAGATTAAATTAAACAACAAATAAAGATGAAACCGAATGTTAGTTACTCTGTTAACACTAGACCCATACCAAAAATGGTAACAGCGAGCTATATTTTATGGTTGACTAGGTTATGCAAAGTTGTTACATTTATCTGAGGATAAGTCGATTCTCATATTCTCCGTATAATAGTCTATAAAGAATAACGAATCATGGAGAAACATCTTGATCGAAGTTCATTGACATGTGACGTTTTATATTTGGTGTTGAGGTACTGCTCATGCTTGGATCATTAAAGTGATGACAATATTTGTCTCTGTCACTAGTTGCTATGCCTATTTGTACATATGTTTAGGATTTGATGTTGCCAAATTAAAGACTATTAATTTTTGTGTGTTGTATGTGATCTCAAGCAGGTTTCGTGTTTATTATACATGTGAATTAATGAAGAAATTAGGTCCGCGGAGCCCATACTGCTTGTTTCAAATGTGTCTTGACTGTAGTGGTTAATGAAGTTATTGTTTGAAAAAAAATTTTACCGCTCTTTTTCCCCGAGAAAAATATAACTACACTGTGTAAATTATGGATTCTAGGCTAAACAATGATACAATTTTTCCAAAACGATGCTGTGAACAATAATTTCTAATCAAACCTAATATAAAAATTATAATATTTAATCAGCTTAAAATCTCTGAATATAGATGACATAAAATATGTTCTTTTTTAGTAAGAGATTTATGATGCCCTGTAGAATGAAGGACATTGTCACAATATGTCAGCTTAAAAATGGTATAGAGAGCCAATTAAAAGTTACAATTGTTAATTTTGAAATGATACATGCATAAAATGTAAACATTAAATATAGGTGAAAATCGTTAAACCAAGATCGCTGTCGTCAGAATATATTTTCCACATAATAATTATTACAATGGATACTGGAGAGTATGAATGTAGAGATGACTTATTTGGCTGTTTAATTATTATCCAGTTCTAGTAATAACTTCGTCTTAGAGACATGTTCAAAAGGACTTTCATTATTCATTCGTTTTGGCAATACTTCAAAACCCAATTTTATTTTTTTGTTTAATAGATTTGACAAACAATGTCGGATATCCTACTTTAAAGATGAAACGATATCCATTCTCCAAAATGAATTTGGATTTCCCTTCTATTCACTCGGTCTTCTCCACACGTTATGAATCGATTAATATGGTGCCAAGGGCTAATATGTAGACGGTGATTACTACACTTTCAAAACACCTCCACATGCTACATATACACCACTAACAAAAACAAATCTTATAGGTCAACATCATTAGTCTTGGATATGGAAATCTTGGGTCAAATCTATTTCGGAGGAAATACATATTGATTGACTATTACTTTATGTGCGTTGTTTTCTTTCTTTTTCGTTTTAAATTTGGTAATCGACATGCTAGCATATTTAAAGGAATATTGTTAAGTAAGATCCATCTGAGAGATTAAGTAGCTTTATTGGTTCTGTACTTATTGGTTACATAAGTTCAACACCAATCATATACCCATCTGTCTATGACACGTGTAAAGTTCTGGATAACATAATGAACGCGTTATTGCTTTGTCATAACGTTTTATTACCGTGACTGACATTAGGTTCCTGGGATGCAGACAGTTAAGTTGGATCTTGCAGACTGGACGGCCACAAGACATGCACTGGAAAACGTTGGGAAGATCGACATATTGGTGAATAACGCTGCCATCGTTATTGTGTCTCCTTTCCTAGAGACTGCAAAGAAGATCTTGACAAGTAATTACTATTCTTCCGTTTGACATTCTTTCGTGATTATTTTATTCTGTAACTTCTTTAAATCTTCTTTCTGTCTCTTCATCTTTAATCTTTCTCTATGCCGATATATCCTTATTTTGCCTTGAGTTGGACACAGGATGAGATAGAATGGTAGTGTCTATGTTAACATATGTACTGATTTTTGTCTAGAGTTATATATTCTTGTGAATCGGCAAAAGGCAAATTAATATATAATGTGGTTTGTCGGTGGATTTCTTTTTTTCCTGTTTTGATTTTATAACAATGTCATTATATACTTAATGAAAAACAACAACAACAAAATTATTAATACTTATTTTTGTTTTACTTTTTCTTTTCACAATTTACTTTATGAAAATGGTCAAAATATAATGGTCAGTCTAGTATATGTGCCATTTGTTTGTGTGTCTCCGTTGAGAGAGTTGTTATATTATATTGATTATTGGGGGTTGGACAGGGTTCGATACTGGGTAGGTGTTTAGTTAAGCCGATTAATTAGACAATTTACAGGAACAGACATCACAATGAACTTCATTCAGAAGTCATTATGATAGCATATAGGAATTTTGTCAACATGATTGGGCATAATTGGTTTGGAATTTTAAAATAATTTGATTTGTACTGTACGGCGTAATATATTCAGATTGGAAAATGTTAAAATTAATTCAAATGTGAAACAAGCGGAGACCGTACAAGTGGGAAATTTGAGTTTTGTGATATGTAGTCATTAGGTGATTGGAATGAAATTATTTGTACCGATTAGCTGAGAAAAAGTGTGGTCTTGAATTTTCAGGAAAATGGGGAACATACTAGGGCTTCTGCTGGGCTCACAGGTGTGTTTAGATATTTGTTTCAATTATTTTTACAATATATTGTGTGCAACATCTCATGGGGCTGCGGTGGCCAATTGGTCTTTAGCGCTCTGTTTTCCCGATCATTGCTATCTCGCCTTTGTCTGATTGGGTTCGAGTCTCGGATTCAGTCAAGTTGGGTATGGAAACAGCCGCTTGTAGCTTCTCATGAATCTATGGTCCTATAAGAATTTTCCCCGGGTCTTTCTTCCGCCAGTTTACTGGCCGCCATATATAGTAAATATAAGTGCCGGGAAATGGCGTGGGACCTCAACAAAGCAATAAAATATCATGTCGCTGGACACTTCAATGTAGGTTTCCATACTTTAAAATACTTTCCATCCCAGCGGATGGACATTGTTAATTTGGAAAAGGAACGTCTGTTAAAGGAAACATATTGGACTCATCGTGAAGATACATCTTATCCATGAGGTTTGAATTCTAAACTTTTGGATGATATTCATTAGTACGTTCAAAGAGTGTTTGGAATTTTCATGCTTTGACGGCTTGGTGATAACAGTGATGATTGTAGTGGACAATTGCACGGTAAATGAATACAGACAAAATATTGATACAAAAGTATTATATAAAATACAAATGTATATTACATTCTAATTTTTTTTTCATGTTATTTATTTTGTAACGATTTTATTAAAAATATTATATTACATTAATTTTTTGTTTTATCTTTATTGTTTAAATTGTAATCTGGGATAATGTCAGAAACAGTAAAATGTTTTTAAAATAGTTTAAAGTCTGAAGAAAGTGTAGAAGATTCACTAATTTATTAATTCTAAATATATTAAATTAATAATAAGTTATAATTATGTAATGAGTAATATATACTTTTTCATAAGCAGCATCTCTTTCTCTCTCTATCTTCTCTCTCTCTCTCTCTCTCTCTCTCTCTCTCTCTCTCTCTCTCTCTCTCTCTCTATTGCACTTACATTTCCAGGCTTTTATACACACACACACACACACACACACACACACACACATATATATATATATATATATATATATATATATATATATATATATATATATATATATATATATATATATATATATATAGACGTGAATAGTTTGGAGGCGTAACATTATAGAATGATATCCCAGAAAAGAGAGAGAGAGAGAGAGAGAGATAGAGAGAGAGAGAGAGAGAGAGAGAGAGAGAGAGAGAGAGAGAGAGAGAGAGAGAGAGAGAGAGAGAGAGAGAGAGAGAGAATTGCATGCTAGACTGATGTATGTATTAAAGGCATACAACCTAAGATTTTCGACTTTTTTGTTCTTGCAAATTTATGATATTATGAAAAGTATAGTAGAAATAATGAGTAATTACAGGTAATTCGGTTTCAAAAAATGTACATCTGTAAGTTTAATCAATGAAATTATAACAATTTTCTGTACGGATTGCTAATTAATTATGCAGAAACGGAATTTACCGATATTCTCCGAAGTCGCAGTGTCAAGTGACGCGCGTCAACAAATAATGAAAGTCGAGGTAAGCCTGTGATTCTCTTTTGATGTAATTATTGCCTTATTATTCGTCTGTCCTCCTTAGTTCTTTATAGTCACCCACAATATATGTATTGCTTATAGATTTCTCATTATATATGATAAATTACAAGAAGTAGGCAAAAAAGTCAATATGATAGAAAATCCTGACAATAAGGGGTTCCTAAGGGGCCATTCTTGAAAGTGTTTACTTCTCGTGTTTGTGTGATTCTGTTACGTTGTAAGATAAACCAGCTAAAAATATGATAATTTGTATCATTGTAATCAGAACCGCTATTAAAAGGTCTCGCTAAAGTCGCTTCTTTGGCTCAGAATAAAGTTGATTTTCTTGGGCAGTCGCATTACCACATTACGTTCACGTATCCGATAGTCGATGTGATTTGCGCATTTGTTTGTATATTTACACGTTTGCTTCATTGCATAACACAAAAAGTAATATTTTCCCACATAATATTTAATGGATTTATTTTATTTGGAATTTTTTTTTACTGACAATTTTTAAAAAATTTCTGCAGGACTTCGACCTGGTTGTTTTAGATGAAGTCGTGCTCCTTGTTGCACAGAGGTATATTCAAGATGTCCTGGCAGCAGAAGAAGATAATGATTACAACCAGGGGAAAAGGCATACTGCTAATAGGCAGTTTATTTTATGGACTTAACGGATACCTAAGTACTGTCAACAGACGTATCATTCCAGGCTGTTGTGTATGGGGTATAATGGATAAATAATTTTGGCCAGTACCATGGCTTTACACAAGGAAGACTTGGATGATCTATCCAAATATATGATGTGTGAATAATATAATTTATGTTGATTTTCTGTTGTATAAAACATTTCTTTTGTAGTATGCAATTTTTATTTTGCATGAACAAGTTTTGTTAAACATTTTTTAGCTACCTACCCACTAAAGAATGATTATATGTATGGCTATGTTTTGAAAGCAACTGTGAGGAGACTATTTATTAAAAACATAGGATGAATTGAAGTTGACTTGCATTGTCTTGGGATGCAAAGAATATAAAAAACAAAAGTACACTGGTGAACATGATTTTAATTGTGCATATACAGTAACACATTAAGTTAAATGATAAATAACGCATATTCATATTGAGTTGAGAAAGCAAAACTTGTTGCAGTGTTTCATGAATACAGATTGTCTTGCAAATATTAACAGAACTACAAACTCTAGGATACTATTCTATCCAGATACTGCTCATTAATTACAATCTGATGTAATACAAAATGGCTCTGGAAACAGAATAAGGTTTTTAAGACTAAAATACTAATTCATCTAAAGCAACCTTGAATGCTTATATCACATATGTGGATCATAAGCCATCTTATTACAACTAAATCAAATATACTCGACACCATTTAAAAGCATCATATTTTCAGTTTTTCAAAATGTGATCATTTACCATAGAAATAATTATACCCTTTATATGAATACCCAGATGAATGTACACAACTGCATACACTGTAAAACTAACTATTATATATTATGAAATGTACAAAACTTATATAAGTACAAATGTGCACTGTCACAGAATTAGGCGAAAATTAAATTTATTTTTCTTCTTGATTTACAAACTAATCTCACCATTTTCTTTGTTTCGTCGTACATGCATTGCCTGGGGTTAATAAGTGGTTTTCCCAAGGTAAGCGGCGTGTAACGATTTGCATGTGCCTGGTTTGTTATTTACATGAAATCCGAAATACTCGTTTCACGTGGTGCACGGCAAGCTCGATGTGATTTATGTTCACCTATAGAGAGTATATAAGGCGAGATATTTCTCATAATAATTACGTGAACCAAAATATCTAATCGAAGGATAGATAAGCTCGTCTTGCAATCTCCAGCCAAAGGGTTGTTACCGTGTTTCTGATACTGTAGCTGACAATCGCTGCTACCATAGATCTGATAATCGCTGATACCGTAGATGTCAATGTTTCTGATACCGTAGATCTGATACCGTAGATCTGATACCGTAGATGTCAATGTTTCTGATACCGTAGCTGCTAACGTAGTTGATACCATTTCTGATACCATAGCTGTTAACACATCTGATACCATCTTTTGATAAACGTCTTTGATATCGTCTGATTTGTTGTGGAACATCTTTGTATAAATATCTGAATGTGATTGTGCCGTTAATTTGTGCAAACGGAATTGAAGTATCTGTCTGTGTGTCGAACTGTCTGTTCGTCAACATCTGTGTAACGTGTAAATATCCGGAAAGCTAGAAGTCCGAGTGTCGGAGCTATCTGAGTTGTAAAACATCCGGGTCGACATCTAGGGTAGTGAGGAACCGTTGGTTCTGGTAGATGTTGTATGTTGTCTGAACGTAAAACTGTGGTGGATCCGTGAAGGGAAACGTCCGATAATAGTATTGGTCAACCCTAGGTTTTCGGGGAAACTGGGAGACGATTCAACTGTTGCTGAATCGTGCGGTTATACGGGGTCGAGACACATATGTGTATTGAAATTGTAATACAATTTAATACATTGTTGTATTTGCATGCTTATGTCAGATCACAATAATATTTCAAGTGATCGCATAGATATCAATAAAAGCTAGCAACTTGATTGAATACAAGTATATGGTCGTGCTAGTTATCGCAATCCATCGTGCGATAGTATAGTTTGTCGTTTGTGCTCATTTTTCGTAATTTATACTTGCATTAATTTAACTTTCGTAAAGGATCCTTGGATCTGTGTATAGTCCAAGAGATCCCTTTACATCTGAGATTCCTTTTGTATTAATATTTAATTTGTTCATGTATTGTGAATGGTTGTGATTGTAATTGTGGGTTGAACGCATGAGTTATTGTGTTGATACATCATTATTTTTCATTAATAATTTATTTCATAAATTTACATTATCTTTCACACTTGTGTTTGTTTTGTTCATTTAATCCACCATCCGCTCGGTAACCATTCTGATACAATGGTGTCAGAAGTGGGATCGCTGGATTAAGTGAACTGTCAATCATTTTTGTGAAGTAAAAACATATTTAAAGTATTGGTTTGGTTACCTTCATCAGGAAGATAAGGTCAGCCTGTGGTATATATATATTTATATTTTTATATTACAATTGTCATTGTCATGTCATCCCTTAAGGACTTGGTTGCCTTAGGCAAAGAATTTGGTTATGAAGGTGAAAGTTTAAGGAAATTTATTCAGGAAGAACAAGCCCGGGAAAGGGAAGAAAGGGTAACGGCAAGGGAATTAGAAAGGGAATTAGAAAGGGAAAAAGGAGAAGCCGAAGAAAGGAAACGGGAATTAGAAAGGGAATCAGAAGATAGGAAATGGGCCTTAGAGAGGGAAAAGATAGGATTAGAGAAGGAAAAGATAGAATTAGAGAAGCAGGCCGAAAAGGATAGGATAGGATGGGAAATGGAAGCGGAGCAAAAGCGAATAGAGTTAGATGAAAAAGCAAAGCAACGGGATCATGAGCGTAAGGTAGAATTAGCGACATCTGGAAGAGAACACGATTCTGCCTTTAGCAAATTAAGGGGCCCCAAATTACCTCCCTTTGACGATGAAAAGATAACATGGATAGTTATCTTCATCGGTTTGAGCGGTATGCCGAAAACCAGAAGTGGAGTCAAAATGACTGGGCATTGCATCTTAGTGCGCTTTTGAAAGGTAAAGCGCTGAATGTATACTCTCGACTTCCTAGGGACGATGTGTTTAAGTACGACGTCCTAAAGGAAGCACTTCTAAAAAGGTACGAGCTCACTGAAGGAGGATTTCGTAAAAAGTTCAGGTATAGCAAGCCCGATAAGGGAGAAACCTTTGGTCAGTTCACCGTCAGAATTGCGAACTATTTTGAGCGGTGGATTGAATGCGGCAAAGCGGTTAAAACGTTTGAAGGGTTGACTGATTTCTTGCTCAGAGATCAATTATTTAATACAGTTGGGCGAGAATTAGATCAATTTCTGAAGGAGAAAGTCTTCACGAACGTAAAAGATATGGCTAAGCAAGCCGATTTATTTGCCGAAGCTCATGGGGGAACCCAGAACGTGGTTTTGAAAGATTTTAAGTCTGGAAACCAGTCTGTAAGACCTATGCCTAGGGAGCCTGTAAAATCAGCTGAGGTAAAAAGGTCAGTTAGGAATCCAGTTTTTCAGCGTGTGCAATGTTTCTTGTGTAATGCATGGGGTCATGTTCAAAAAGACTGTCCTAAAAGAAAGGCACTTATACATAAGGTAGCAGTGGCTATACAAAGTAAAGGTATATCTGATAACATCGTACAGGTAGAACCTTGTATTCATTCGCTTGGCACGTGTTTATTTCCTTAAGCGCGTGTACCAACCGCGAGAGGGTTTGTCAACGGTCGAGAAGTCGTAGTATTACGTGACACTGGTTGCACTGGCGTAGTGATCAAACGTAGTCTCGTGCAGGATCACCAAATGCTCGGATGGGAGTCCCCATGTATGTTACTTGATCAGACGATGGGTCGCATTCCCGTAGCAAGGATCACAGTAAAAACACCTTTCCTAACGGGAACTGTTGATGCCCTTTGTATGGAAAACCCTATTTACGATCTGACGATCGGTAATGTTGAAGGTTCCCGTCTTCCAACTATGGCCGATTTTAAAATACCTTTGGCATTTGCAGTCGAAACGCGCGCGCAAACGTGGCGAGAGAAAACCGCGTTTCATAAATTAATAGTCCCTGAATCGATCTCAGGAATTTCGCGTGATGATTTCAAACAAGAGCAAGAACATGATGAATCCATCAGAACAATTGTTGAGAAAATCACGTCCGGTGCGATTAAACATTGCAAGCGTGGGGGTAGCTCGAGATTCGTACGCAAGAACGGATTAATTCATAGGGAGTTTAGCGCTCGGGAGGGTAAGAAGTATTGGCAAGGGGTCGTACCCCAGAGATATAGATCTCAAGTACTTAGGGTGGCGCATGAGTCAAGCATGGCAGGACACCTAGGTAAGGCTAAGACCACTAGCAGGGTAGTCGCTGAATTCTACTGGCCCGGTGTTAATGGCGATGTCACACGGTTCTGTAGGTCGTGCGACGTATGTCAGAAAACCGTCTGTAAGGGAAGGGTCACAAGGGTGCCCTTAGGACAAATGCCATTAATAGATACACCGTTTAAAAGAGTGGCAGTAGATATTGTAGGACCAATACACCCAGTTACCGAAAGAAAGAATCGGTATATACTTACTCTGGTTGATTACGCGACCAGATACCCCGAAGCCGTAGCGTTACCAACCATTGAAACGGAAAGGGTAGCTGAAGCATTAGTTGATATCTTCAGTAGGGTAGGGGTGCCAGAAGAAATCCTCACTGATTGTGGTGCCCAATTCACCTCTGACCTCATGGGTGAAATAAGTAGGCTGTTATCCATCAAACAGCTAAACACTACCCCATACCATCCGATGTGCAATGGACTGGTAGAGAAGTTTAATGGTACCCTGAAAAGCATGCTGCGAAAGATGTGCGCGGAACGTCCGCAAGACTGGGACCGTTGTTTAAACGCTGTTCTGTTCGCGTACCGTGAAGTACCGCAGGAAAGTTTAGGGTTTTTACCTTCCGAACTGTTGTACGGTAGGACAGTTCGAGGTCCGATGCGGATACTACGCGAACTATGGACTGGTGACGTCGCGAACGAGGAAATAAAAACAACTTACCAGTACGTGTTAGATCTAAGAAATAAACTTGAGAGTACATGCCAGATGGCACGTGACGAATTGATTAAATCGGGGCGTAGATATGCCAAGTATTACAACCGCAGAGCGCGAAATAGGAAATTTCTTGTAGGAGATCAGGTGCTATTGCTTCTTCCAACGAGCTCAAATAAGTTACTAGTCCAGTGGAAAGGTCCCTATGAAGTTAAAGAGGTAAAAGGTGAGATGGACTATAAAATTGACATTGACGGTAATTTAAAGACCTTCCATGCTAACATGCTCAAGTTGTATGTCAAGAGACAGAGCGACAATGTTGAAAAGGGGGTCTTAAATGTCGTTTGTACGGCAGTCGTAGACGATGTTGAAGCGGATTCGAATATCGAGAGTTCCCTTGAATGTCCCTTGGGAGTTGCGCGGGAAGGGATAGATAAGGTCGATGTTAGTGCGGAGTTGACGAAAGACCAACGTCAACAGATTAATGCGCTCTTGGCTAAACACTCTTATCTATTCACAGACAGACCAGGTTGTACAACTTTGTTGGACCTCAAAATTAAACTGAATACGTCTGACCCTATTCGAATCAAGGGCTATCCGGTGCCGTACAACGCACGTGAAGCTGTGGACGAACAGGTGGGTAAAATGTTGGATCTGGGGGTGATTGAACCCTCCAACTCACCATATTCGTCTCCAGTAGTGCTAGTAAGGAAAAAGGACGGGACGAACCGATTCTGCATTGATTTTCGGCAGTTAAATAAAATCACTGTGTTCGATGCAGAACCAATGCCAGATATGGAGGGTCTATTTGCGAAGTTGTCGGGAAACCGATGGATTTCCAAATTGGATCTGTCCAAGGGATATTGGCAGGTTCCCATTGTTCTGAGTCCCGAACTTTGACGGCATTTGCGACCAAGAAAGAATTGTATCAATTTAAAGTGATGCCATTCGGGTTAGTTGGAGCCAGCGCCACCTGTTGTCGTTTGATGCGAAAGTTGCTGAAAGGTTTAGCAAACGTTGATAGCTTTGTAGACGACATATTCGTGTACACGAATACTTGGAGTGAGCACGTGTCCGTCCTGAGCGAGCTCTTCAATAGACTCCGCAGAGCGAACCTCACAGTGAGACCCACTAAATGCAGTATTGGTTATACAGATTTAGATTGTTTGGGTCATAGGGTCAGCGGTATGGGTCAGTTAAAACCTCATCCCAAGCAAGTTGAAGCAATTAGAGACGCACCAAAGTCGACCAATAAAACGCAGGTAAGATCAATTCTAGGTCTAGTAGGTTTTTATAGAAAGTTTATACCGAACTTTGCAGCCATTGCTAGCCCGCTGTCTGATTTGACCAAGAAGGGGCAACCAAACAAAGTTGAATGGGGACCGCCACAAGATAAAGCATTTTGTACTCTGAAAGAGAAACTGGTTAGTGCACCTATATTAAAATTGCCAGATGTCAGCAAACCGTTTATTCTAAGAACAGATGCTTCTGAAACTGGGTTGGGGGCAGTTTTACTGCAAGAGCAAGACGACAGTAAGTTACCCGTAGCTTACTCGAGTAGGAAATTGCTACCCAGGGAGAAGAATTATTCCGTCATAGAAAAGGAATGTTTGGCCGTAGTATGGGGAATTGGGAAGTATCACGCATATCTATTTGGGAGAGATTTCGTTCTCGAGACTGATCACCAACCCCTACTGTATTTAAACAAGGCCAAGGTCGCTAACGCTCGGTTGATGCGTTGGGCGCTAACACTACAACCTTATCGTTTCCGTGTAGAAGCAATAAGGGGAGTTGAAAATATAGGCGCAGACTACTTGAGTAGGGCATGATGGGAAATTTGTATGAATTTGCCCAGTAATAAAATCCAGTTTGTAGTATAACCAGTGTAAATGTTGTAAGATATCATCAGTAGTTATTTTGCTTCTATTCTGTGTTAGTTTTAAAAATGTGTACATTTTTATTCTTAGGAGGGAGGTATTGTCACAGAATTAGGCGAAAATTAAATTTATTTTTCTTCTTGATTTACAAACTAATCTCACCATTTTCTTTGTTTCGTCGTACATGCATTGTCTGGGGTGAATAAGTGGTTTTCCCAAGGTAAGCGGCGTGTAACGATTTGCATGTGCCTGGTTTGTTATTTACATGAAATCCGAAATACTCGTTTCACGTGGTGCACGGCAAGCTCGATGTGATTTATGTTCACCTATAGAGAGTATATAAGGCGAGATATTTCTCATAATAATTACGGGAACCAAAATATCTAATCGAAGGATAGATAAGCTCGTCTTGCAATCTCCAGCCAAAGGGTTGTTACCGTGTTTCTGATACTGTAGCTGACAATCGCTGCTACCATAGATCTGATAATCGCTGATACCGTAGATGTCAATGTTTCTGATACCGTAGATCTGATACCGTAGATGTCAATGTTTCTGATACCGTAGCTGCTAACGTAGTTGATACCATTTCTGATACCGTAGCTGTTAACACATCTGATACCATCTTTTGATAAACGTCTTTGATATCGTCTGATTTGTTGTGGAACATCTTTGTATAAATATCTGAATGTGATTGTGCCGTTAATTTGTGCAAACGGAATTGAAGTATCTGTCTGTGTGTCGAACTGTCTGTTCGTCAACATCTGTGTAACGTGTAAATATCCGGAAAGCTAGAAGTCCGAGTGTCGGAGCTATCTGAGTTGTAAAACATCCGGGTCGACATCTAGGGTAGTGAGGAACCGTTGGTTCTGGTAGATGTTGTATGTCGTCTGAACGTAAAACTGTGGTGGATCCGCGAAAGGAAACGTCCGATAATAGTATTGGTCAACCCTAGGTTTTCGGGGAAACTGGGAGACGATTCAACTGTTGCTGAATCGTGCGGTTATACGGGGTCGAGACACATATGTGTATTGAAATTGTAATACAATTTAATACATTGTTGTATTTGCATGCTTATGTCAGATCACAATAATATTTCAAGTGATCGCATAGATATCAATAAAAGCTAGCAACTTGATTGAATACAAGTATATGGACGTGCTAGTTATCGCAATCCATCGTGCGATAGTATAGTTTGTCGTTTGTGCTCATTTTTCGTAATTTATACTTGCATTAATTTAACTTTCGTAAAGGATCCTTGGATCTGTGTATAGTCCAAGAGATCCCTTTACATCTGAGATTCCTTTTGTATTAATATTTAATTTGTTCATGTATTGTGAATGGTTGTGATTTGTAATTGTGGGTTGAACGCATGAGTTATTGTGTTGATACATCATTATTTTTCATTAATAATTTATTTCATACATTTACATTATCTTTCACACTTGTGTTTGTTTTGTTCATTTAATCCACCATCCGCTCGGTAACAATTCTGTTACATGCACGTACAGGTATAACTTTAATTCAAGAGTACATGTACAGTCAGGCCTAAAAAACTGAAGGATATCATCTAAGAATAATTATGACATATATAGAGGTTTTCCATGTTATTTAGGTTGGATGGGGTGCTCCCAATATTATTTAAATTATTACAAAAGACCCCCTTGGACTGTTTTTGTAAGGAATTGAAGTAGTGATAGACAGATGCACTGCTCAGAGCCCCCAGTCAGTGGTGCCAGCAGTTAAATTAATGAATACAGAAAATGTGAAAGTCAAATAAACAACAATTTAATCTCATTAAATAACAGTCATCTCTCAAATAAAATTCAAATTAAAACCCTATCACTCGTCTTTAACTCGACCAAGTTATGGCCTATTTTATCATCTGACTTAGTGCAATAGATTGTTCTCTTGTCCTGTGTTTCTACTCGTCTGTATGATCTTTTTCTGGACTGGTAGTCCAAGTCCATTCAGTCCATCACACTTCTGTCTCCATTCTTCCTTTTTCTTTGTCTTCCAGAGACTTTTATATGAGAAACTAGTGTACTATTACTATAAATGATTGATTACAGACATCCTATTCCAAAATACTAGACAGTTCTATAGAAATTACATTGATGTTTTAGTATCCTGTGCTTGGTTTCTATGCTTTTGACACAAGTGATTACCAATTACTCAATGCCAAACTTTAGTACATCACCTAAACAAACTACTGCAGAGAAACAAATATTGACATTAAGCCCACCCCCATGTATGTTTCCTATTGCATTTCTTTTAAAGTTAGGGTAGCTAGGTACTCATTCACACACACACACACACACACACACACACACACACACATATATATATATATATTGTTACGGAATGGTATATATAATGTACTAAGTACAATGCAAAACTGGCTCAGATATACATATCAAATTCAGGAATGCAGGGGTCATGTTACCAGGCAAGAAGACTTTGACCTCTTGATTTTTTAGACGTAAAATGACTGGTTGTACTTTATACCTTCCTCGATGTACCCATTAAGTTCTGGCAGTGTTGTAATCCAAGGAATCATGTATTTATGCAGTGTTGATACCAATTAGCCTATGCAGACAAACAAACTCTTACACATTCACAGGGGTGTTTTAATTGCCAACTGACCTTTAACCTTGTTTGCAGCAATATATCACTGCTGAGTTCATGAAATTGGGCCTACTGTACAGTGATGAAAATATACCAAATTCTGTTTCAAAATTGTAACAGTGTGTGTGATTTGGATTTTTAAGATACCTTGAACAATTTTTCAGTCATATTGCTACGATGTTTGCAGTGTGGCAGTTTATAGTGATATCTAGCACTGAGGCATCATGCCGCAGACATGTGGCATGACATCCCACCCAGTTACATTATCCTGACAGTAGGACGACCAGTCCATACACTAACCTCTTAATGCTGAGCACCAAATGAGGCAGCTGTTAATACCATTTTTATGTCTTTGGTATGACCTTGTCAGGGATCAAGGCCTCCACAACCTCTTGCATCTGAGGTGGATGCTCCTACCACTAGGCCACTGGAACAGTCAACACCAGTATGTAAATAGTAATTTGTTGTTAACAAATATAATCAGTAAAGATCTTTTTTAATTGATTTCTTTTTTATAAAAAAAACCCCAGAACTTAACAGCATTTTTTTCTTTATAAAATTAGTTTCAAACTGTATGTGAACCGGTAATAGCAGACATCGCTGCACCTGTGATAAACCACTTCATTACATTGTATTCTTAAAAAATTGGGCAAATAAATTCAGGAAAATATATAATTTAATTAAAACAAAGTCTAAATATTTTGTGTTAGAAAACTTAGCCTAAATATTTAATAATGAAATAAGAAATATGGGACATTACTATGTTGTGGAATTCGAAACAATGTTGTTAAGCTCAATGCTGTTTTCTGATTTAATTCATTTTCATGAAAATACATACATACATACATACATACATACATACATACATACATACATACATACATACATACATACATACATACATACATACATACATACATACATACATACATACATGGATTGAAGTCAGTTGCTCGAATATCCATTTTTTCTTCTTCAAAGTATCCTAGAAATGTTTCTGACTGCAATTTTACACAAAACATGTAGAAAATAAAATTATTAAAAGGAACTTTATTATGCAATAATACAGACTTGCAATTACACGATTTTAATCTTGTTACTCCTATACGATTAAATGAATTACAATGAATAGTTTCTGATGTTCTTTTTTTTAATACATCATATGGCCAAAATACACTGCATTTACTTCAATCTAAACATACATATAAGACAAGTATAAATGCAATGGGTATGAAAAGTTTAAAAAGGTCCTACATCTTGTTGTTCAAATGCATGTTTTCTTAAACGCTTTAAGAACATAATCAACAGTGGTCTGAAGATAAACTGAATCTTGGAAATCAAACAGATGCTGGACTTTGGCTCATAGTAGACACTTCAAGAAAGACTTAGTCAAAGTCTATATGGGTCCATGGTAGGGATCATTTGTTATCATACAATCACTAGAATAGTCTCTTCATAACAATTTGATATCAATAGGTGTTACCTGACTAAAAGGCCTAAATCATTTTAACTTAAAATGAGATTTCTGCTTTGTAACAATCTCTTCTGTAGGTGGTGGTGGTATTGGAGCAAGTACATCAGATATTCACCTATGATCATTTATTACCAAAACAACTGGCTCCTTCATTCCAACTCTATCATCTAACCTCATTTTCAATATCAGCTTTCTTTGGGTTTGCAGACCATCTCTCACTTTTTTGTTGAATGACCTTTGGTATCTGACAAGAAAATGCAAACATTTCACTGACAATGTCATTTTAAATTTTTTTAATTCTCAAAAGTCCAAATAAAAACTGCATTCAATTACATGTAACAAATCATTTAGCTACAGATGAAAATGTAAATATAGCAAACCTGTATCTAACCCATATATAATAAAAATGTTTTGATTATTTACAGAATTTTCTAATGACATTAGACTAATTCTAACCAAAATTGGTTTATGAAATTTATTTTAAAAAATTTCTTCTGTAAAAGATTAAATTGTACCACAAACAGATGGCTTATCAACTTTCAGGTAAAGCATTAATATTTTAACGAAAATGAATTATTATGTTAGCAAACAAGAATAAAGTTTATTACCTTATTTTTCCATCTGTGTTTAAAATCACATCTCTGTCAATATGATTGTTATGATCAAGAGTTGCCAACAGATTCCTAGCTCTGAAAGCTGGTGGCTTATATGAATATTCTTTGGAGGCATACAATACAATCAAACATCTGGAAATTCTACAGTTCTGCATTACTTCTGAAACAAAGTAAAATGACTAATGAAATAAATTGATTCAGATGCAAAGAACTATTTCAAAATTATAAATCCCAATTAATCTGTTTTGATGAAAATGCCAGTGTACAGTAGCTTTATACAGGCAGAGAATAATCAACTCATTCCACCCCTACAAATTTCTTTCCTTGTCACCTGAAATGGGGGTAGGGAATGCATTTGTGGGCTACTTTTGAATACATTGAAATACATCTGCTTCCAAGAATTTTTTTAATGTAAAATCGCTTTTTGATTAAAATCAGATCTATACAGTCTAACGTGGAGATCTGTAGTACATTGATTAGAGGTAATGCTCTGTTGACCTTGTGATTCAGCAATTAAATCACAACTTTTAAATGTTTGAAAGTGACACACATTTATCGAAACATTATTACTAACGACAACTCTCACTAATACGAATTAATTTGCAATACTTTATCTGATAGTGTACTAAAATAAATGGCCTAGAAATTCGCATTGTCACCAAAGCGTGTACTGTTAGATATCCACGAAGGTCTGTTTAGTTCTGATTTTAAGCAGATTGTTTCAGAAAGCGACTATGACGAAGGCAGTGACGTAGCTGGGTCATAAAAGGTAAAAATATTAAACAAGATGACATTAATTTAAACAACAAAAGGCAGTACAAATTTACAAGCTTCAAGGTGACCTTGAGAAGTTTAAAAAGATTAATATTTATGAAAATCGGATAGACATCGGTACAATAATCATCTTGTACAAGATACCTTCAAATTGAGAAGAAAGTGAGTAGTTATTTCAACAACTGGCTAGTATGTATCGGAAAATGTTGTTCTACTAAATATAAGCCGATATAGAACGGTGGTTACAGGACTTATTTCGAAATCTTTAAAGTAATATTATTTTGCAGAAAAGGATTCGAACATGATGAAGCTCTTCTGGAACAAATGAATAGGAATACGTTTTGTTACAGTACTCTTTATTATTCGTGTCGACACGTTTGTTTGCCCGCAACCAAACCTGTTTGAACCTCTCCTTCGTAGAGTCGTTATGTCACTTACAACTACAGAAGTGTAGAATTGTGAAACGGACTATAAGAGTTAGGGATCAGATTGACAAGTGGCAGATTTGTTCAGAACGTGATTATTTTGCGTGTATGCATGTTTTATTTACAGAATGGACAATGTGGACGCCTGGACGTAATACCCAATTCTCAAGGCACGTGATATTATAGGAATTATTTGTTAAGCATGGGTATCAATGTAGCAAGCACCACTTCCCCATCCACTCCAAACATGATCCCAAAAGAAACTTAATTCATCCTACAATAAGCATTCTTCATGTTAATAATGTTGAATGTATATCTGCACACGCTTAAAATGCTGGCGCGTCTATTAATTTCATCCAACATGTTCTTTTTATGACTTGTTTCCCATGCTGCCATTCCTACCTTCTGGTAAATGATATCCCTGAATCTTAGCGTATTTATATAGACAAAATACTGACCAATTTGATTTTGAATAAACAAAGAAGCAATAGTTATGAGTTTATCAGTCGTAATTAATTGCGACTCCATTTCCTAGTACTTGTCTCACCTGTACAGGTAAGATAGGTACTAATCCATATTGTCCCTGAACATTTTTGAATAACTGTTTTTCTACAACTTTTCATTTCATATGAACTAAAGGTGACACTTGGGCATAAACTCTCTTGAATATTGCGATGGAGTAAGCATCAAGTGACAGTGACGAGAATTGTTATTTATATCCCACCATACTATGTCTCAGTAGAAACGAGATTGTAGCTGAAACGTGTGAAATATTGAGGACAAAATAATGAATATTCGATTTGATTGAAAGCGAGCATTGGTGACTGGAGCCGGTAGAGGTATATTTATAATGGCATGCGATATTTGTAATCGGAGACCATATAGGTATTTAAATAATTAGGGATGTCATAAGATTTATATGTTGGTCAGAACATATTTGTGACAGAGAGCAAATGAAACATTAAATTGATTACAAAAAGGGCGAAATTGATGTAGCGGTATTAATGAGATGCCTGTTTTTGTTGTTTCTTTTGTTTGAAGAATGTTCAAGTTGCGTATTATACTTTGTAATACAACCTGTATTTTACATTTTGGGCATAGTATGGACTTGGCAGCGACTGTATTTTCATGGCATTTCTAGTTCATCTCACGCACTAATGCATAAATGTAGTAAGAATCATACAGAGCATGTTTGGGGTTATAATGCTTTTTTAAAGAATTTGATTGAACATGCCTTATAAATGTCATATATTCACTTTATTTGTATCCGCATACTTCAATATTCAGGAGAAAGTTCATTACACGACGCGATCAGTAATACGGCAAAAGCAATGTTAAATCACGTACATATTGTTGGGTGAAGTCAACCTAAAGTTATGGTCCATTACAAACTGGTTTGAATGTCACGCGCCATTGATGCCAAATAAATACGTTTTCTACCTTGGTATGTGACAAGCCCAACGTCACATTTTGTTGTCCCAGTTTTGTACATGGCTATCACTGTAAATTTCCATAGAGATTTATAATTTTTATTTTGAAGTTGTTTGATGACGTTTTGGGTGCAGAAGATTGAACAGTCATATCACAATTTAACAGACTTTGGAAACACTGTTTTAACATTAAGGTTATTAATAAACATTTTATATTTAATTTGTTCGGAATAAATGTGCATAGATTACCTGTTTCAAGCGACAGTTTATATGTCCAAATTTAATGCCACATCCACCTGCATATATAGAACATTAGAAAAAATTACACAAGCCAGACGAGGTAAAGAAATATCTGTATTGTCGGATAGCTATATTACAACAAATCTTAAGAATATTATTGACCTTCCCAGAGATGTCAAGGGCAGTTCATAACCAAATTAAGTCTTTGCACCCCAACAATAAATTCTGCAGGTCAGAAGGTCATTTTTGACATCACAAGTTATGCTTAAAGTGCAAATATAATCCCTATTCTTAGGTGATCATTCAGAACAAATTTCTGTACTAAACAGCTCGGTGCATTCAAAAAGAGTTGCTATCCGTTTATGAGATATTTATTTCGTTTGAACCAACATGTCTACTGCTAAGGGTAGATAACTCTTTTGCCGAACTGACTATTGGTATTTCACTATATCTATCTATCTGTCTATCAGTCTGTATGTCTGTTCGTCCATTCGTCCATCCATCCATCCATCTATCCATCTATCTATCTATCTATCTATCTATCTATCTATCTGTCTTTATATGGTTATCAAAGTCGAGCGTCCCAGAGACATTTCATGTGGAGACGGAACTAGTTTGTTGAACAAAATGGAGAATGAAGAAATAGAAGACACTACAGATGGAACTAGACACGTCTAACCAATGTTGAAAATGGGTCAAAATAATTTGATTTGGAGAGCGAGGGACACTAAATCATTAATCCTTACCTATTCGACAGATAACTTTTTTGGAAATTATTCATGAAGAGATAAACGTGATGTTTTATAATTATTTCAGTGTCATAAAATTGTCATCTAGAAAGAAGATAAAGTTTCTCTGTTTGTCGTCAATATTAGATAAACTCTGATATCACAAATTATATGATATCATTAAAATTGTTTCACAGAAATGTTTCAATCTTTAATTTTTTTCTGACATTTTTATAACTGGATATAATAATAATAATAGTAATAATAATAATAATAATAATAATAATAATAATAATAATAATATGAATAATAATAATAATAATAATAATAATAATAATAATAATAATAATAAGAAGAAGAAGACGAAGATAACTACTACTACTACTACTACTACTACTAGTATCGGCTCATCTTTAGAGTATCACGATGAGAGTACACCTCCCCGGTGCTCTGTTCCCTTACACTATCTATCCATTAGTTCTATGTGCTACGCTTCACTGACGTACTCCAGTCTAACATAGCAATCTAGCCTCACCCATGTGTCCACATCTGCAATATACTTACGCTTCTCTTCTGACAGTCGTATACTCATTTTTCCCACTATGAAACTGAAGTAATATGGACAACGTTCTTTTGTGTACCAGGCTGGAACGAATTGTCCATTAAAATTAGATACAAAGACAGTGAATCTTTTCCGAGTGCATTTACAACTCACCTTTTACGACGGCAAGAACAAACTTTATGACCTAATAATATTTCCTACCTTAAAAATGTTCAGCATTTTGTATGTTTTCAAATGTCATGGTGTTTTTTAGGTAATGATATCGTTATAGATGTTGTAAAGCGCTCAGAACTACTAAAGATGATATAGTCCTCAATAATAATAATAATAATAATAATAATAATAATAATAATAATAATAATAATAATATAATCAACTGCAATGTTTGCATATGTTGTTACCTGTAATTTAACTTTTCCATTTACTACCTGTGTGTTCCTTACAATCATTCCTTCTACAGTCATGGGAATTGCATGTGTCGTGTACATTTTATGAAATATTCAAAGATAATTGCGGGGATCTCAAGGACCAGATCTTGCGGGTCAAATATACATGAAATTCTCAAAGCATGCACCGTTTCTTCCTCTGACGCATCCCCTTAACACCACTCGTTTAACCCAGCACGCTTCTCATTTTCATATTTTTGTCAACCGCGGTCAAAGTTCACAATATCTAAAGGTTGTTAGCAGTAAGTAAACAGGTATGGATTCAGTGTGTATGGGCATCCGTCAATGCCAGAATTATATTAATCAAGCGATGTAGTATGAAATCAATTGATTTAACCCATCAACCGAAAGTTTAAATCCAGATTCCAAATGAGATGGTGTCAAAAATTTACGTGCATAATGTTAAACTGAATATTTAATTTAGTTACACGTGTTTCTAGTGTGATATAATAGTTATCTATCATGTGCTTTTCGATTTCAATTTTTTCGAATGTGAGGGAGACGAATTTATTTCAGGGAAGCATTTAAATGATGGTTAGAAAGGGACGGAGCGGGCAAGGCAATACATAGAAGAAGCCTTTTTTTTGTTGTTTCCAATGGAAAACCACCTGATTTTACATTTCGGGCATGGTCTGGACACGGCTGCGATCTTATTTCTATAGCAGCTACAATTCAGCTCAGGATCTAGTGCACACCTGTAGTAAAACTAATACAGGTCATGTTGAAAGTAATAAAACGAGGTAACCGAATAGTGAATTAGCAAATTAATTCTGACCACAAGCTACCAATCTACATAATTCTCTACGTAAGGCTTAAGCCCATTTCTCAAATACGAATGCAAATAAAAAAAAACTACAAAGGTAATGCTACATACTAAACGATCCAAGTAAGTCAGTGTACATACTACCAATAATTACAATTATGATGCCGTGATATTCTGTGAAAATCGAGGAAATAATTTACTGACATTTGTGAAGCTTTGTATTTCCTTAGAATCTACCTGTACATTCTGCAGCCAGATTACGAATGGCTTCTTTCTCTGAACTGCAATCCTTCCAAGCTAATGCTAAATTACTCGTTACAATTTCTAGTCCAATTAAAATTAGTGGACAATATCCCTTTTGCTGTTTGTCAACACTGAAAACGGATAAGAATAGGCCCAGTTCCCTGTGTGAACTTTCCTTTTAATCCTTGAACGAACCTTTAACTTATAGGTATGTCAAGTGACGTTACCGGTCGACTTTGCCAAATCAAATTTTTGATTTCTAGCTGGTCATGGTAAACTTGCATTAGAGTTCAACACTAACCCCCCGGCAATATTTAGAGATCAAACATAAGGCAGCAGTACTATTCTCAAGACAGGTAGATTATAACTTATGATAGACTCCATAGTAGGGGCATTGCAAATGTAACAACCATATTGTGATAAATACGTAACAAGGAACATTCTTGATTTGGAATATGCAAATATTGGTCATTTTCAAACCTATATCCTCGGACAAAACAAATGAGGATAGTTTCAAAAACAACGCAAATATATAAATGCCAACAGTTTAAGCATGCTTTATAGACGTATTGCATGCAATACAGATACTTTCAGTACAGACATTTTTGCATAGTAATATACAAAACAGAAACATTTTTATTCACACAACCGTGAGCGGGTACATACAAATTGCGACCATTTTGATACATGCAACAATGAAGTGGAACATACAAAACGAGGTCATTAGTGTAAACACATCATTGACGTGATAAATGTACAAAGAAAGCATTTTAATAACGCAAATATGATACTGTACTAAATAATCCAGGACATTTAAATTGAATTGCTACCTTCAAAACGAAGACATTTTCATACACGTGTTCTTACAAGGTACATTTAAAGGGAATATTTTCTTACACAAAACCATGATATGGTACTTACAAAACGGCAACATTGACATGTGACACAATAAAGACTAATACATTGTTTCTTGAAAATCAAGCACAAATCAATCCTAATGGTCATTTATAAATCAAATGCATAGTAAAACAGATCGTGGTCGCCCAAAAGGTTGTTCAAATCAAGATGTCCCGTTTTGTAGGTTTTACATGCATGTGTGTGTGTGTGTGTGTGAAGTAGATTTTTAAAGTAGCTTTAACAATTATTCATTCAAAACTCTGACAGTTTATAGTGACGTATCAGCACTGAGGCATCATGCCACAGACACGTATCAGCATGTTCCACCTAGTCTTTCAGGTAGGAAATGATTGTCACATCAGGCCCAAAACGAAAATTACTAATACATGTACACGACGAAACAACGAGAAAACGGTTTGCAATGCACGGAAACAGATTCGCGGTTTTGCAACTGCTGAAATAAATATTATGGTATGTCGTGAAACCGGTATATTATTACATTCCATAAATGGACTGTAACAGAATTATTACCGAGCGGATGGTGGATTAAATGAACAAAACAAACACAAGTGTGAAAGATAATGTAAATTTATGAAATAAATTATTAATGAAAAATAATGATGTATCAACACAATAACTCATGCGTTCAACCCACAATTACAATCACAACCATTCACAATACATGAACAAATTAAATATTAATACAAAAGGAATCTCAGATGTAAAGGGATCTCTTGGACTATACACAGATCCAAGGATCCTTTACGAAAGTTAAATTAATGCAAGTATAAATTACGAAAAATGATCACAAACGACAAACTATACTATCGCACGATGGATTGCGATAACTAGCACGACCATATACTTGTATTCAATCAAGTTGCTAGCTTTTATTGATATCTATGCGATCACTTGAAATATTATTGTGATCTGACACAAGCATGCAAATACAACAATGAATTAAATTGTATTACAATTTCAATACACATATGTGTCTCGACCCCGTATAACCGCACGATTCAGCAACAGTTGAACCGTCTCCCAGTTTCCCCGAAAACCTAGGGTTGACCAATACTATTATCGGACGTTTCCTTTCGCGGATCCACCACAGTTTTACGTTCAGACGACATACAACATCTACCAGAACCAACGGTTCCTCACTACCCTAGATGTCGACCCGGATGTTTTACAACTCAGATAGCTCCGACACTCGGACTTCTAGCTTTCCGGATATTTACACGTTACACAGATGTTGACGAACAGACAGTTCGACACACAGACAGATACTTCAATTCCGTTTGCACAAATTAACGGCACAATCACATTCAGATATTTATACAAAGATGTTCCACAACAAATCAGACGATATCAAAGACGTTTATCAAAAGATGGTATCAGATGTGTTAACAGCTACGGTATCAGAAATGGTATCAACTACGTTAGCAGCTACGGTATCAGAAACATTGACATCTACGGTATCAGATCTACGGTATCAGATCTACGGTATCAGAAACATTGACATCTACGGTATCAGCGATTATCAGATCTATGGTAGCAGCGATTGTCAGCTACAGTATCAGAAACACGGTAACAGCTACAATAAACAAAACCAGACTAATAATAGTTGTCTCAAAAATAATCTAGGCCGTAAATTACGATATTGCATTTCAAGTCTAATAGTGACTAGTAATTCCAAATATTCCACGTTTAATTGCAATAAAAGCATCATTATACGAAATGATAATCTGAATAAAATTCACAATAAAACGAAAATGTAAATTTAACACTCACCCCTTTGGCTGGAGATTGCAAGACGAGCTTATCTATCCTTCGATTAGATATTTTGGTTCCCGTAATTATTATGAGAAATATCTCGCCTTATATACTCTCTATAGGTGAACATAAATCACATCGAGCTTGCCGTGCACCACGTGAAACGAGTATTTCGGATTTCATGTAAATAACAAACCAGGCACATGCAAATCGTTACACGCCGCTTACCTTGGGAAAATCACTGATTCACCCCAGGCAATGCATGTACGACGAAACAAAGAAAATGGTGAGATTAGTTTGTAAATCAAGAAGAAAAATAAATTTAATTTTCGCCTAATTCTGTGACAATACCTCCCTCCTAAGAATAAAAATGTACACATTTTTAAAACTAACACAGAATAGAAGAAAAATAACTACTGATGATATCTTACAACATTTACACTGGTTATACTACAAACTGGATTTTATTACTGGGCAAATTCATACAAATTTCCCATCATGCCCTACTCAAGTAGTCTGCGCCTATATTTTTAACTCCCCTTATTGCTTCTACACGGAAACGATAAGGTTGTAGTGTTAGCGCCCAACGCATCAACCGAGCGTTAGCGACCTTGGCCTTGTTTAAATACAGTAGGGGTTGGTGATCAGTCTCGAGAACGAAATCTCTCCCAAATAGATATGCGTGATACTTCCCAATTCCCCATACTACGGCCAAACATTCCTTTTCTATGACGGAATAATTCTTCTCCCTGGGTAGCAATTTCCTACTCGAGTAAGCTACGGGTAACTTACTGTCGTCCTGCTCTTGCAGTAAAACTGCCCCCAACCCAGTTTCAGAAGCATCTGTTCTTAGAATAAACGGTTTGCTGACATCTGGCAATTTTAATATAGGTGCACTAACCAGTTTCTCTTTCAGAGTACAAAATGCTTTATCTTGTGGCGGTCCCCATTCAACTTTGTTTGGTTACCCCTTCTTGGTCAAATCAGACAGCGGGCTAGCAATGGCTGCAAAGTTCGGTATAAACTTTCTATAAAAACCTACTAGACCTAGAAATGATCTTACCTGCGTTTTATTGGTCGACTTTGGTGCGTCTCTAATTGCTTCAACTTGCTTGGGATGAGGTTTTAACTGACCCATACCGCTGACCCTATGACCCAAACAATCTAAATCTGTATAACCAATACTGCATTTAGTGGGTCTCACTGTGAGGTTCGCTCTGCGGAGTCTATTGAAGAGCTCGCTCAGGACGGACACGTGCTCACTCCAAGTATTCGTGTACACGAATATGTCGTCTATAAAGCTATCAACGTTTGCTAAACCTTTCAGCAACTTTCGCATCAAACGACAACAGGTGGCGTTGGCTCCAACTAACCCGAATGGCATCACTTTGAATTGATACAATCCTTTCTGGGTCGCAAATGCCGTCAAAGTTCGGGACTCTGGGACAATGGGAACCTGCCAATATCCCTTGGACAGATCCAATTTGGAAATCCATCGGTTTCCCGACAACTTCGCAAATAGACCCTCCATATCTGGCATTGGTTCTGCATCGAACACAGTGGTTTTATTTAACTGCCGAAAATCAATGCAGAATCGGTTCGTCCCGTCCTTTTTCCTTACTAGCACTACTGGAGACGAATATGGTGAGTTGAAGGGTTCAATCACCCCCAGATCCAACATTTTACCCACCTCTTCGTCCACAGCTTCACGTGCGTTGTACGGCACCGGATATCCCTTGATTCGAATAGGGTCAGACGTATTCAGCTTAATTTTGAGGTCCAACAAAGTTGTACAACCTGGTCTATCTGTGAATACATAAGAGTGTTTAGCCAAGAGCGCATTAATCTGTTGACGCTGGTCTTTCGTCAACTCCGCACTCACATCGACTTTATCTATCCCTTCCCGCGCAACTCCCAAGGGACATTCAAGGGAACTCTCGATATTCGAATCCGCTTCATCATCGTCTACGACTGCCGTACAAACGACATTTAAGACCCCCTTTTCAACATTGTCGCTCTGTCTCTTGATATACAACTTGAGCATGTTAGCATGGAATGTCTTTAAATTACCGTCCATGTCAATTTTATAGTCCATGTCACCTTTTACCTCCTTAACTTCATATGGACCTTTCCACTGCACTAATAACTTATTTGAGCTCGTTGGAAGAAGCAATAGCACCTGATCTCCTACAAGAAATTTCCTATTTCGCGCTCTGCGGTTGTAATACTTGGCATATCTACGCACCGATTTAATCAATTCGTCACGTGCAATCTGGCATGTACTCTCAAGTTTATTTCTTAGATCTAACACGTACTGGTAAGTTGTTTTTATTTCCTCGTTCGCGACGTCACCAGTCCATAGTTCGCGTAGTATCCGCATCGGGCCTCGAACCGTTCTACCGTACAACAGTTAGAAGGGTGAAAACCCTAAACTCTCCTGCGGTACTTCACGGTACGCGAACAGAACAGCGTTTAAATAACGGTCCCAGTCTTGCGGACGTTCCGCGCACATCTTTCGTAGCATGCTTTTCAGGGTACCATTAAACTTCTCTACCAGTCCATTGCACATCGGATGGTATGGGGTAGTGTTTAGCTGTTTGATGGATAACAGCCTACTTATTCACCCATGAGGTCAGAGGTGAATTGGGCACCACAATCAGTGAGGATTTTTTCTGGCACCCCTACCCTACTGAAGATATCAACTAATGCTTCAGCTACCCTTTCCGTTTCAATAGTTGGTAACGCTACGGCTTCGGGGTATCTGGTCGCGTAATCAACCAGAGTAAGAATATACCGATTCTTTCTTTCGGTAACCGGGTGTATTGGTCCTACAATATCTACTGCCACTCTTTTAAACGGTGTATCTATTAATGGCATTTGTCCTAAGGGCACCCTTGTGACCCTTCCCTTACAGACTGTTTTCTGACATACATTCTGAGATCTATATCTCTGGGGTACGACCCCTTGCCAATACTTCTTACCCTCCCGAGCGCTAAACTCCCTATGAATTAATCCGTTCTTGCGTACGAATCTCGAGCTACCCCCACGCTTGCAATGTTTAATCGCACCGGACGTGATTTTCTCAACAATTGTTCTGATGGATTCATCATGTTCTTGCTCTTGTTTGAAATCATCACGCGAAATTCCCGAGATCGATTCAGGGACTATTAATTTATGAAACACGGTTTTCTCTCGCCGTGTTTGCGCGCGCGTTTCGACTGCAAATGCCAAAGGTATTTTAAAATCGGCCATAGTTGGAAGACGGGAACCTTCAACATTACCGATCGTCAGATCGTAAATAGGGTTTTCCATACAAAGGGCATCAACAGTTCCCGTTAGGAAAGGTGTTTTTACTGTGATCCTTGCTACGGGAATGCGACCCATCGTCTGATCAAGTAACATACATGGGGACTCCCATCCGAGCATTTGGTTATCCTGCACGAGACTACGTTTGATCACTACGCCAGTGCACCCAGTGTCACGTAATACTACGACTTCTCGACCGTTGACAAACCCTCTCGCGGTTGGTACACGCGCTTCAGGAAATAGACACGTGCCAAGCGAATGAATACAAGGTTCTACCTGTACGATGTTATCAGATATACCTTTACTTTGTATAGCCACTGCTACCTTATGTATAAGTGTCTTTCTTTTAGGACAGTCTTTTTGAACATGACCCCATGCATTACACAAGAAACATTGCACACGCTGAAAAACTGGATTCCTAACTGACCTTTTTACCTCAGCTGATTTTACAGGCTCCCTAGGTATAGGTCTTACAGACTGGTTTCCAGACTTAAAATATTTCAAAACCACGTTCTGGGTTCCCCCATGAGCTTCGGCAAATAAATCTTCTTGCTTAGCCATATCTTTTACGTTCGTGAAGACTTTCTCCTTCAAAAATTGATCTAATTCTCGCCCAACTGTATTAAATAATTGATCTCTGAGCAAGAAATCAGTCAACCCTTCAAACGTTTTCACCGCTTTGCCGCATTCAATCCACCGCTCAAAATAGTTCGCAATTCTGACGGTGAACTGACCAAAGGTTTCTCCCTTATCGGGCTTGCTATACCTGAACTTTTTACGAAAACCCAGTTCAGTAAGCTTGTACCTTTTTAGAAGTGCTTCCTTTAGGACGTCGTACTTAAACACATCGTCCCTAGGAAGTCGCGAGTATACATCCAGTGCTTTACCTTTTAATAAAGTACTCAGATGCAGCGCCCAGTCATTTTGACTCCACTTCTGGTTTTCGGCATACCGCTCAAACCGATGAAGATAACTATCCATGTTATCTTTTTCATCGTCAAAGGGAGGTAATTTGGGGCCCCTTAATTTGCTAAAGGTAGAATCGTGTTCTCTTCCAGATGTTGCTAATTCTACCTTACGCTCATGATCCCGTTGCTTTGCTTTTTCATCTAACTCTATTCGCTTTTGCTCCGCTTCCATTTCCCATCCTATCCTATCCTTTTCGGCCTGCTTCTCTAATTCTATCTTTTCCCTTTCGGCCTGCTTCTCTAATTCTATCTTTTCCCTTTGGGCCTGCTTCTCTAATTATCTTTTCCTTCTCAATGGCTCATTTCCTATCTTCGGATTCCCTTTCTAATTCCCGTTTCCTTTCTTCGGAGTCCCTTTCTAATTCCCTTGCCCTTACCCTTTCTTAAATTTCCCGGGCTTGTTCTTCTTGAATAAATTTCCTTAAACTTTCACCTTCATAACCAAATTCTTTGCCTAAGGCAACTAAGTCCTTAAGGGATGACATGACAATGACAATTGTAATATAAAAATATAAATATATATATACCACAGGCTGACCTTATCTTCCTGATGAAGGTAACCAAACCAATGCTTTAAATACGTTTATACTTCACAAAAATGATTGATAGTTCACTTAATCCAGCGATCCCACTTCTGACACCATTGTAACAGAATTGTTACCGAGCGGATGGTGGATTAAATGAACAAAACAAACACAAGTGTGAAAGATAATGTAAATTTATGAAATAAATTATTAATGAAAAATAATGATGTATCAACACAATAACTCATGCGTTCAACCCACATTTACAATCACAACCATTCACAATACATGAACAAATTAAATATTAATACAAAAGGAATCTCAGATGTAAAGGGATCTCTTGGACTATACACAGATCCAAGGATCCTTTACGAAAGTTAAATTAATGCAAGTATAAATTACGAAAAATGAACACAAACGACAAACTATACTATCGCACGATGGATTGCGATAACTAGCACGACCATATACTTGTATTCAATCAAGTTGCTAGCTTTTATTGATATCTATGCGATCACTTGAAATATTATTGTGATCTGACATAAGCATGCAAATACAACAATGTATTAAATTGTATTACAATTTCAATACACATATGTGTCTCGACCCCGTATAACCGCACGATTCAGCAACAGTTGAATCGTCTCCCAGTTTCCCCGAAAACCTAGGGTTGACCAATACTATTATCGGACGTTTCCCTTCACGGATCCACCACAGTTTTACGTTCAGACGACATACAACATCTACCAGAACCAACGGTTCCTCACTACCCTAGATGTCGACCCGGATGTTTTACAACTCAGATAGCTCCGACACTCGGACTTCTAGCTTTCCGGATATTTACACGTTACACAGATGTTGACGAACAGACAGTTCGACACACAGACAGATACTTCAATTCCGTTTGCACAAATTAACGGCACAATCACATTCAGATATTTATACAAAGATGTTCCACAACAAATCAGACGATATCAAAGACGTTTATCAAAAGATGGTATCAGATGTGTTAACAGCTACGGTATCAGAAATGGTATCAACTACGTTAGCAGCTACGGTATCAGAAACATTGACATCTACGGTATCAGCGATTATCAGATCTATGGTAGCAGCGATTGTCAGCTACAGTATCAGAAACACGGTAACAGCTACAATAAACAAAACCAGACTAATAATAGTTGTCTCAAAAATAATCTAAGCCGTAAATTACGATATTGCATTTCAAGTCTAATAGTGACTAGTAATTCCAAATATTCCACATTTAATTGCAATAAAAGCATCATTATACGAAATGATAATCTGAATAAAATTCACAATAAAACGAAAATGTAAATTTAACACTCACCCCTTTGGCTGGAGATTGCAAGACGAGCTTATCTATCCTTCGATTAGATATTTTGGTTCCCGTAATTATTATGAGAAATATCTCGCCTTATATACTCTCTATAGGTGAACATAAATCACATCGAGCTTGCCGTGCACCACGTGAAACGAGTATTTCGGATTTCATGTAAATAACAAACCAGGCACATGCAAATCGTTACACGCCGCTTACCTTGGGAAAACCACTGATTCACCCCAGGCAATGCATGTACGACGAAACAAAGAAAATGGTGAGATTAGTTTGTAAATCAAGAAGAAAAATAAATTTAATTTTCGCCTAATTCTGTGACATGGACAACATTAGTTCATCATTAATTACGATAATTATGCACACTTTTAAGTTCACACTAGTGTTTAAAATGTTTATTGTATCAAATTATACTTTTTAGTGCTTCTTAGTGTCTCTGGAAACATCTGGCAAATAAAAATAATAATAACAATAATAATAATAATAATAATAATAATAATAATAATAATAATAATAATAATAATGAGGACTTTTCTATATCGCCTTATCTTTACAATATCTAAGCGTTTTACACCATCTATAATGATATGACTACACTACAGAAAAACAAATAACAAAAACATGAAATTGGAAACATAAAAACATCCTGAAAACATGTGATACAAAAGCATCACCAGGTCTCCAAGTTTTTTCCTGCAGTCGAAAACGGTGAGTGCTACGAACACTCCTAAAATGGACCAATGTGTCCTTGTGTCCAATTTCAATGGGCAATTCGTTCTATATATATATATATATATATATAATATATATATTTATATATTTTAAAGAAAATGTTAGCTCCATTTTCTTCTTGTAAATGTTGTTTAATAGTAAAGTTCTTGATAATTATTTTGCACTTGTATTAGACTTACATATGGCTTTTATGTGACCGTCATTTACAACATTTTAACATAATTCATGTTCTATTTTAATGCTCCTGCTTCTGGAGGTGGTGATGATGTTGTTGATGATGATAATGACGATTATGTTAAATAATTATTTTTTATTCACTGAATAGAAAACATGCAAAGCCCTGACATAGTTGTATTTCCGGATACTCAAAATACGTTGTATCTGTTATAACTCATGTTAACTGTATTAATTAATCGATTTACTTTAGCACCATTTATGTTTTGGGGGTAATTTAATGCTTTACTATGTTTTAAGTGCCAAATGTTTAGCATTCATCCTCCTAGTGCTTCCTAGTGCATTTTAGTGCTTGCTAGTAGTTCTAAATGTTTTATACTAGTTCATATTGGTGTTTACCAGGACCCGTTTTGTACATGGAAAGGACCATAACTGTAAAATATAAGAAAGTATAACATTCTAGTAAATTCAATAAGTGTGTTGCTCGTGAGAAAATTATACATGCCCCATAAAATCATGTAAAAACATTTCGACTCATAAATAACACAAGTCAACTTCCAAGTCAAGTTTGTACCTGCATATTTTGAACTCAACATAATAATATGGCTGTTTCGAGTACCGATATTTGCTTGATAAAAGAATTTCGGAAAATCTCCAGGTATTTAAATTAACGTGAATCGGTGACATCGATAATTAGATGCGCGTTTTTTGCAAATATGTAAAGAGCAGATAGGTAGTTTTTTTTTCAATGTTTAACGCCATTTTCAGCACAATATAGGCTATACATGGCGGCCAGTATAAATGTTGGAGGAAGAATCCGGACAACCTCCGGAAAGAACCACCGACCCACGAGAAGCCACTGGCAAGCTTTCGTACATAACTACATTTGCCGAATCTTAGACTCGAACACACGCAGACAGAGGTGAGATGGCAGTGGCCCCTCAGATAAGTAGTACTGAGCCCAGTTGTAAGCGCGCAAGAGAAAAGACTTTCGTAGCCATTTCCGAATATAGGAGTAAGCATCACGTGACAGTGACGAGAATTGTTATTTCTATCCCACCATACTATATCTCAGTAATGAGTTTGTAGCTGAAACGTGTGAACTATTGAGGATAAAAAAATGAATATTCTATCTGATGGCAAGAGGGCATTGGTGACTGGAGCCGGTAGAGGTATTTATTTAATTGCAATCGACATTTGTAATCGGAGACCGTTTATGTCAATAAATAAATGGGGATGTCATAAGATTTTTATGTTGGTCAGAAGTCATTTGTGACAGAGAACAAATGAAGCAGTAAACTGATGGCAAGAAGGGCGAGATTGCTGTAGAGGTATTAAAGAGATGCTTTTGTTGTTTCTTTTGTGTGGAGAATTTTCAAGCTGCTTATCCTACTTTACACTACAATCTGGATTTTCCATCTCGGGCATAGTATCGACCTGGCAGCGACTGTATTTCCATCGCATTTCTAGTTCGTTTCACGCACTAATGCACAAATGTAGGAAACATTATACAGGTCATGTTTGGGGTGATGATGAATATTTTTAGAATTTGATTGAATATACCTATAAATGTTAATTATTTACTTTATTTGTATCCTCATATTTTAACATTCCTTAGGAAGGTCGTGACACGACCCGATAAGTAATACAGCAAAAGCAATGTTGAATCACGTAGATATTGTTGGGTGAGGTCAACTTAATGTTGTGGTCCATTACAAACTGGTTTGAACGTCGCGCGCCATTGATGCCAAATAAATAAATGTGTTTTACCTTGTTATGTAATAGGCCCATCTTCACCTTTTCTTGACCCAGTTTTGTACATGGATATCACTGTAAATTTCCATAGCAATTTATAATTTTTGTTTTGATGTTTTTTGATGAAGTTTTGGGTGCAGAACATTTAACAATCAAATCACGATTTAAGAGACACCGTTTTAACATTAAGGTTTTAATAAACATTTCACATTTAATTTAATCGGAATAAATGTGCATAGATGACTATTTTGAACCGGACAACCTCCAGAAAGAACCACCGACCCACGAGAAGCCACTGGCAAACTTTCGTATATAACTACATTTGCCGAATCTTAGACTCGAACACACGCAGACAGAGGTGAGATGGCAGTGGCCCCTCAGATAAGTAGTACTGTGCCCAGTTGTAAGCGTGCAAGAGAAAAGATTTTCTTAGCCATTTCCGTTCGTTGTTTGGATTCATGTGCAATGTACTAGATTAATGTATGAAAATATAAGCATATGAATATAAAGTAATCGATAATTAGAAGAGCGTCCTCTGCAAATATGTAGACATAGGATAAAATGGCATTATGCACAATTGAAAGCTCGCAAGATAAAATCTTTTCGTAGCCAATTCCTTTCTTTCTTTGGATACGTGTGCATTTTTGGATAAAATATTTCGCACTGTAACAATGAAATTATAAAGATATGACAATGGTAAAATGTACTAGATATATGTATAAAAAATGCATATGAATATATAGTAAAATGGAATGAAACAGTCTATGAAAATATGAACATATGGATATATAGTAAAAATACCAATACGACAGAGTATGAAAAGATTCAAGTATGAATGCATAGCGAAATGGCAATGTAATATTGTATGAAAATATGAACATATGAATATATCGTATAATTCCAATTATACAGTGTATGAAAATAAGAAAATACGAAAATATTGTAAAATTTCAATTCTGCAGTGTACGAAAATAAGAAAATATGAATATATCGTAAAATTCCAATTCTAAAGTGTATGAAAATAAGAAAATATGAATATATTGTAAAATGGAAATATAAGAATGTTAGAAAATAATAGCAAATGAATTTATAGTAAAGTGAATAGTTTGTGAAGAATTAACATCTTAATATATAGTAAAACGGTAATATAACATTTTTGGTTGTAAATACAAACATAAAACTATGTACTTTAATGCCAACAGAACAATGTTCCATTTTATTACAAACGAACGTGTAGCACAATGAAATATATACACTGTGTATGCAATATGTGCTGGGAAAGGGGTAGGATAAACGTGTTTAAGATATGTCTTAACAATTAGAAGAATTAAACGGGCATCTGCTCAAGGACTATTGGTTATGCATAATTCAGTATACGTGTGCGGTAGATTTTACTTTGATTGTGAAGAAATAGTTGATAATCAAGATAATCACATGCTGAAAAATAACTGCAACGCAATAGATCAGTACTGTATCAATGCCGTTATCTACAATATAAAATTGTATATTTTAGCGCATATAAAGTTATTTTTTGCTAACAAATTGTCCCTGGACATTTTTAATGACTCATTTTAGAGTTAATTATTTACAATTTTTCACCTAAGGCGACACTTGGAGATAGTACGATCACCTATTATGATGGAGAATAAAAGGTATCATGTGACTGTGATGATACTTGTATTTATTTAAATCCAACCAGACATTTTCTCAGTAGAAACGAGTCTGTAGGTGCAAGCGTATGAACTGTCGAGGATAAGAGAATGAATATTCGATTTGATGGCAAGAGGGCATTAGTGACTGGAGCCGGTAGAGGTATTTATATAATGGGAAGCGACCTTGGAAAATAGGGTTGGTAGAATTATTTAAATATTGGTGATGTGGACGTTATTATCAGCGATATGTTGGTCAGAAGGCATTTGTGAAAGAGAGCGGTGATAGCATTAAATTGAATACCTAAAGGGCGAGGGGCGGTATTTATGGATGCCTGTTTGTTGTTATTTTTGTGGGGAGAAGTTTTATGTATCTTTCCTACTTTGCAATACCACTTGGTTTTTACATTTCGGGCATATTCTGGAGAGGCTGTGACCGTAATTATAGTTTAGCTCACGCTCTAGTGCACAATTGTAGAAAAAAGTCATTCAGGTCATGTTGGAGGTGATGATGAATGTAAATACCCTTAAGTGTAAACTATTCACTTTATTTTTATTCTCATACATCCAAATTTCTTTGAAAGGTCATTGTTTACACGATACGATTAGTAGATACGCCAAAATCAATGTTATATCGCATCGACATTGTTTCGTCAGTTCAACGTAACAGTGTGATCCATTACAAACCGGTTTGAATGTCTTGCACCATTAATGCCACGTAAATAAATGTGTTCTAACCTGTTGTTTGATAATCCCAATATAATATATTCTTGACCCAGCTTTGTACATGGCTACCACTGTAAACGTCCATAGCTATTAATAATTTTATTGAGACGTTTTTTGATGACATTTAATGTGCAAACCATTCAACAATCAAATCATGACTTAAAAGAATTGGGTCTCACTGTTTTAGCATTAGGTTTTTGATAAACATTTCATATTTAATTTAATCAGAATAAATGTGCTTACATGACCATATTGACATTAACACAGAGTACAAGGGAGACTTTTTTTTAATAAATTTAAGTCCACATCCACCTGCATATACAAAATCATAAACAAGAAATACACAAACTAGACGAGGTAAAGTACGTCTGTATTGATGGGATAGCTATTTTAAAAGAAAACTTAAGAATAATATTGACTTTCCCTCAGACTTCAAGATCATTTCATACCAAAATTAAGTCTTTACACCGCAATCACAAATTTAGACTGGCTTTTTGCAGGTCAAAATGTCATTTTTGGCACCACAAGTGATGCACAAAGTTCAAACGTAAGCCCGTTCCTTAGGTGTTGATTGGGTAAAACAATCTAAACTAAACAGGTCGGTGCGTTATAAAATATTTGTCATCAGTCTAAAGTTGTTACAAACTTCACCTTGAAAAAGAACTAGAGGATACAGCTTTGAATCTGGAAACTTATTACATTTAACAAGTGTAATTATATAAATGTATCAATATTTTAAAAGATAATTCAACCAAAAGAGGACAACGAAGGAAGAAGGAAACACAAGGGAGAAAGAAAAGATCTATGATAAAGAACACATATTTACGAGTACAATTAAAATCCCTACACTCACGAACTAATATCACCCCAAAGGACATTTAAAAAGAAATATCTTCGGAACTATGACACATGGAACCCGAACAAAAGAAACGTCTGAGAGTTTGGAAATCGTTGCTCTTTCCGCAATTAGACGAAGAGTATTATTCAGATGGAAAATATGTTTTCTCTTTTGAACTTTTTTTTTCTTTGGTATGATTCGTCAATTTTCTTACACTTAGTTTGTCTATTTTTCGAGTGTTCAGCTTGAGTTAAAATGTAATTTGTTTTCAGATTGATACTTCTGTGCCAGCAACACTCAGTAAAACAGTGTGACACCAATGTAATTTGGTGACTGTCCCACGTCCCAAATCTGTCCGAGTTAAGATAGGTTTTGATTATTGAGAAAAACAATAATATATTGGTGCCTCCATTATTTCGATCAGTTGGATTTCAGGACATATGCAAATATTTATCAGAGTCAGACAGTGGACGGGATACAAATATTTTCCCGATGAACTTAGATTTACCCCCGAAATGAATAAAATACTATTCACCTTTCATTATAGGGATAGGCCGAGGAATCATAAAAAAAATGGCAGAATATGGTGCAGAATGCGTTGCGTTGAGCAAGACACAGGAAAATCTGGAGAGCCTGAAAAATGAGGTAGGATAGAATAGCATGTCGTGAGCTTACCATACATACCCTTTGTTTGTTTCTGTCCAGAGGTAAACATAATTTGTTTGGTTTTCACTACTTAGTGTTTAATATAGAGATTTCAATTTATTCATAAATTTTAATCCTCCATACATGAAAACGAGATTATCTTACATAATTACATTTTTATAAAGATTCAGAATTTCTAAATTAATCGAACGTATATGTCCCCCTCCCCCATGTATGCAAAAGGTACAACAAAGGGAAATATATTTGCAGGATATTTGCATCAGACTGTTTTTGAAGGTTATGAAATATTTAATAACATTGCTCATGTTAAACAAATAATAGGTGATATATCTTAATTACACTATTGACCGAACAATTGAAGACGCACGCCTTTACAAATCAATTACACACTTTAATTCTCTATGTTTGAGTTCTATCCCTGCTCGGCAATCATGGCAATTTGAGGCAGCTTGCCAGCAGTTTCTCCTGGATAGCTCGTTCATTCCGGACTCTTGTCATGTCGTTCTTCCAAAATATACTGGCCACCATATATAACATGTAATGCGCTGAAAAGTGGAATTAATCCAGATACAGATAAACATGATGTACCTATTCTACTTTCATACATAATTAATGTTTCTCCAGTCATCAAATTATATGATTGCATATATCTCTAATAGTACCACGCGCGTACCTTAATGGAACGTAACAATAACCTACGTTTCATCTATTCATCATATCATTAATATCTGGAACACACATATCAAGCTATGGCGTTTATATGTTGACCAAAGAGGCTATTATACCCCTTGTATATGCTGTCATTCTGACATGTAGTAACGTAGTTTTATTTTGATAGGTAATAAACTTCTTCATAAACGTAGACCACTTTATACCATTTTTCATATTTCACGGCTCTGGGTCCAGCCTCTACCACCCTCATGTTAGAATCAATACAACGAGGTGATTGTGTGTATCCAAATCAGTACAGCACTCTGGAAACAAGAGGGCAATGTCAGCTACATTTTACTTGCCTTGCGTAAAGTTGTTACATTTAACAAATGATAGATTTGTTTTGTTAATATTTTTTCTCTGCCTGGAATTATGGTGAGAGGATACATGTTGAAGAGTACAGCATCCACATTGTAACACTCACTGTGACCTATTTTTCACATTATTTTCTGAAATTGGTTCAGTAGTGTTTTAGTAATATAAAATATTTGAGGGGCCCCGAGTGGCCAGTGGTCTAAGGCGCTATCCGTTCAAGATCAGTGCCATCTCACCCTTTCTGCGTGGGTGTCAGAAAGTTTGCCAGTAGTTTTTCGTGGGATGTTGGTTCTTTCTGGGATTTTCAGGGTTCTTCCTCCACCATAAATACTGGTCGCCACGTATAGCATATCTTGTGCTGAAAAATGGCGTTAAACCCTACAAAAACACAACAAACAAAATACTATTAAATATTTAATCTTTAAACTGAGCGGCCGAGTTGTCTAATGCGCTCACCATTACGGATCACTGCCATCTCCATCTTTTATAATATCCGCCATGTATATATTGTGTTGAAGAATGTCGTGAAGATTAAATTCAACAACAAGAATGACATTAAACCGAGTGATGGTTTCCATCTCTGTTAGTACTAGACCCATGCTCAAATTGTCAAAAGCGACCTTATTTTATGTTTTATTAGGTTATGCTAAGTTGTTACATTTATCTGATGATCATACTATTTTTATAGTCTCATGTCTACCAGTCTATAAAGAATCGTGGATCATGGGGGTGCATCTTGATCGAACTTCATTGAGAGGTTACGTTTTTTATGTTTGAAGTTCATTTGGCAGGTTCTGCGCATGCTTGGATCATTAAAGTGATGATAATCTTTGTCACTGTCACTAGTTGCTATGCCTTTTTTTTTACGTTTATGATTTGACGTTACTAAATTAATAATTATTCATTTTGTGTGTAGTATGTGATCTTAAGCAGGTTACGTGTTTATAATACCTGTGAATTAATGACGATATTAGGTCCGCGGAGCCCATACTGCATGTTTTAAATGTGTCTTGACTGTAGCGGTTAATGAAGTTATATATGAGAAAAAAACAACTTTGTACCGCTCTTTGTCCCGTGAAAAGTATAACTATAGAGTGTAAATTAAGGCTTATACCCTGAACAATGATAATATGTTTCCAAATGGATGTTGGAACAATAATTTCTAATAAAACCTAATATAAGAAATATTTTATAAACTTAAATAAATATAGATGATCTAAAATACGTTCTTTTTAGTAGGATATTTATGATGCCATGTAGAATGAAGGACAGTGCCACAACATGTCATCTTAATAATGGTATAGAGAGCCAATTAAAAGTTACAATTGTTAATTTTAAAATGATACATGCATAAAATGTAAACATTAAAGATTTTTAAAAAGTCTTTAAACCAAGATCGCTTTCGTCAGGATATATTTTCCACAAAATAATTATTACAATTAATACTGGGGCTATGAACATAGAGATTACGTTTTAGGTTGTTTATTATCCAGTCTTAGTAATATCTTTGTCTTAGAGACATGTTCAAATGGACTTTCATTATTCATTCTTTTAAGAAATACTTTAAAACCCAATTTTATTTTGTTGTTTAATGGATTTGACGAACACAGTCAGATATCCTACTTTAAAGATGAAACGATATCCATGCTCCAACATGAATTTGGATTTTCCTTCTATTCACTTTGTCTTGTCCCCCACAATATGAATCGATTAATATGGTGCCAAGGGCTAATATGTAGAAGGCTATTACTACACATCCAAAACACCTTGACATGCTACATATACACCCCTAACAACATAAAAGCTTATAGGTCAACATCATTACTCCTGGATGTGGAAATTATGGGTCAAATCTATTTCGGAGGAAATACATATTGATTGACTATTACTTTATGTGCGTTGTTTTCTTTCTTTCTCGTTTGAAATTTGGTAATCACCGTGCTGGCATATTTAAAGGAATATTGTTAAGTAAGATCCATCTGAGAGATTAAGTAGCTTTATTGGTTCTGTACTTATTGGTTCATGAACGTAAGTTCAACACCAATCATATACCCATCTGTCTATGACACTTAAAAGTTCTCGATAACATAATGAACGTTGAATTACCGTGACTGACATCACATGACCGTTCCTGGGATCCAGACAGTTATGGTGGATCTTGCGGACTGGACAGCCACAAGACATGCACTGGAGAACGTTGGGAAGATCGACATATTGGTGAATAACGCTACGATCGTGATTGTGTCTCCTTTCCTAGAGACTGCAAAAGAAGATCTTGGCAAGTGATAACTATTCTTCCGTTTGTCATTCTTTCGTCATTACTTTATTCTGTAACTTCTTTAAATCTTCTTTCTGTCTCTTCATCTTTAATCTTTCTCTATGCCGATATATCCTGATTTTGCCTTGAGTTGGACACAGGATGAAATAGAATAGTAGTGTCTATGTCAACATATATACTGAATTTTGTCAAGTTTTATTTATATCACATTTTTTTCTTCACAATTTGCTTTATGAAAATCATCAAAATATAATGGTTAGCCTAGGTTATGTGCTATTTGTATGTGTGTCTCCGTTTAGATCATTGTTACATTATATTGATTATTGGGGGTCGGACAGGGTTCGATCCTGGGTAGGTGTTTCGTAGCCGATTAATTATACAATTTACAGGAACAGATATTACAATGAACTTCATTCATTCATTCATTCATTTATAATAACAGCATAAGGGAATTTTGTCAACATGATTGGGCATAATTGGTTTGGAATTTTAGAATAATATTTTTTGTACTGCATGGCGGAATATTCAGATTGGAAAATTGTAATAGTAATTCAAATGTGAAAGAAGAAGCGGAGACCGTACAAGTGGGAAGTTTGAGTTTTGTGATATGTAGTCATTAGGTGATTGGAATGAAATTATTTGTACTTTTTAGCTGAGCAAATATGTTCTTTTCAATTTTCAGGAAGATGGGAAACATAATAGGGCTTCTGCTTGGCTCACAGGGGTATTTGAGACACTCAAGTTTATGTTGGTTCGTGCGTTTAGATATTTGTTTCAATTATTTTTACAATATATTGTGTGCGACATCTCATGGCGCTAGGGTGGCCAATTGGTCTTTTGCGCTCGCTTTTCCCGATCATTGCTATCTTGCCATTGTCTGATTGGGTTTGAGTCTCGGATTCAGTCAAGTTGGGTATGGGAAACAGCCGCTTGTAGCTTCTCGTGAATCGGTAGTTCTATAAGATTTTTCCCCGGGTTTTTCTTCCGCCAGTTTACTGGCCGCCATATATAGTAAATATAAGTTCTGGGAAACGGCCTGGGACCTCAATACAGCAATAAAATTAATTATTTCATTATAATTGTCTAAATCACCAATGTTCATTTTACAAACTGTTTATGCACACAATATATGAATTCAAACACTTGGAAAAGAGCTAGTTTGAAAAACATGTCTGTAAGCTTCATTTGCAAACTTCGTTTGCAGATTGAATTAATATTGACTTGTTTTACATGAGAAAGTGAGTATCGAGTATTTGAACCATATGACAACATCGTAGCAAAAGAAAATTCATTTGAGAAGAAGTTTTAATCATTACGAGTTATGTTTACATTATTAAATAATAGATTATAGACAGAATTTTAATTAAAGTCTTGATATACAGGAGAAACCGTTTGTTTTTTATCTCTTAGACTGTCCTTTCTTGCCAGAGGATGTTTACGGCAATACCATTTTCTGACACTGAAGAGTATCGACGCGCAACAGGGGTACTATTTGCCATTCACATTCTAGCAAATTGAGAAATATAATTAACCTGTCCAAGAGTGCTGCCGTTAGATAGAATATTTTTCAGGTGGAAAGTAAAAGGGGACTTCCAAGATACCACGACAGATTATTCCGACCAGGATTTACACATTCTTTTCTTAGTCTTTGTAACTTGCATTATGCAATTAGACAGCGTCTCTTTGATATTGTAGATTGTGGCCCGAGGTATGGTAGAAAGAGGAAATGGAGTTGCTATTGACAACGTGTCTAGTGTTGCTTCCAGAACAGCTTTTAGGAACTTAGGGTCTTATTGCTCTTCGAAGGGAGCAATGGACAGTTTGACCCAAGTCATGGCCACTGAACTAGGACCACATAAAGTCAAAATTGATGTATGTTTCAATTTTTTATTTTTAATAATTTTACTCGAAGTAGCGTTCTGGCTCAGAAGGAAGAGTTTAATTACTTTTATTTGTTGAGTACATTTAGTAATTTCCAATTACTTAGTAAAGTTTCATTTTGCCATCGATACAGACGACGTTTCTGTTCTGAAGAAAATTGATAGCCACAATATTTACATAAGCATCCATGTTCAAGTGAGCAAATGTTCCTGGAGAAATTCAAGACTGGGGTGATGATATCAGTACACATAATATTATAACACACTATCGATATCTTGTATTCTCTCATAACTGAATTGATTACAAATATGATTTGAATTGGTTCATACGAGTAAGAAAGGTAGAAAGCTAACCAATGGATTCTTGGGCGGTAAATGTCATCAGTACTAATAATAGTTTGCAAACGGTGTCATACCAACTGATGTATTGGTGATTATCTCCGTAGTTTACCATAAAGACCTCTGCAATTGAATATTTCTTTTGGATAACAGAGTGTATAGTTTCCTTTCTCTCTTTCCAGTAAATAAACCATACAACTAAGTCATATATTGCAAATCCTGATGCAGTTTGTTTATATGCTTCATTCTTTAAGACGCAAAACACAAACGTTTCTTAAAATCGTAGGTAAGATGCCTTGACATGGTCGCACGTCGTTTCCTCCAATCACTAAGCTGAACTGTAGAGACATGGCCATGATGTTAAATAAATCATTATTTCTATATCTCACGAGACAGCCTTTATGTTCAGAACAGAACGCTTGATAAAGCACAAAGATGTTTTTTGCAGTGTGGCTGATCTTTTTATCCTAAAGAAATATACATGAATGAAGCTGTGTATATATATATATATATATATATATATATATATATATATATATATATATATATATATATATATATATATATATATATATATAGTATAGACACGAACGCAATTAATTTTTCTTTTTTTTAAAGATCCGTGCCAATTCTGTCCATCCCCATTTGGTTCCCTCGACCGATATGGGGAAATCTGCAGCCGGTTTTCTTCCACCTGGTGCACTAGAATATTATCTTCAGAGGATTCCACTCAATAGATTCCCAGGCAAGTGTTATTTTATTTTGATTCTCGGAGAATATAATTTAAAGGATAAATGATGCCTCACCAAAAAACAAATAGTTGCAATAACGACAACACTTAGAATAGGAAGGAAGGGAAGTCTACTTTAAAATGCCTTTATATAGTCACAACATCTATATGTTAATTTTGTAACAACTTCAGAATTTATATATTATGTAATCATTTTTATTTCAAACAAAACTTGGAAGTGTACTTTTATTTTGTGTGCATGTAAACTCGTTCCAAAAAAAGTCAATTAATCACTTAGTGCAGTTGAGAATAAGTAAACATTTCCCACTCAAGAAAAATCTTCTGTATTATGTATCAGTGTGTGGTTAAGTTATACATCAATTTTTAAATGAGTAGTATTAAGCAACACAATGTTTTATTTAAAAGATATTAGACGTTAATCGAAAAATTAATTTTATATTTGCTGTTTGGTTTCTTATTTTCACGAGCCCGACTAATTAAAACACAGTTAGCCTTTACGTCCTCAACATCACATACGCCGCCGTTATGATGAGATTTGTAACACATGTAGACACATGTCTGCCATTCTTTCGTACCTTGATCGTTTCAGAGAATTTTAGATTTATACCATTTCGTAACGTTGTTTTCATCGAGTAACATGAACAAAAACAATTACTATAGAAGACGTTGTGAATTCGCTTATACTTATTGGTGTCTTATTGCATAAGAATATAAACTTAAAACGTGCAAATTTCGCGCTGTAGAAAAAGGAACACGTAAGTATAATTGTAATATTAAAATCAATAATGTTGACATATATACATACATAACTAGTTATGCACAAAGCTAATATGAACTAAATTTGACACTTGGGCATAACCTCTCTTGAATATTGCGATGGAGTTAGCATCACGTGACAGTAATGAGAATTGTTATTTATATCCCACCATACTATGTCTCAGTAAAAACGAGTTTGTAGCTGAAACGTGTGAACTGTTGAGGACAAAATAATGAATATTCGATTTGATTGAAAGCGAGCATTGGTGACTGGAGCCGGTAGAGGTATATTTATAATGGCATGCGATATTTGTAATCGGAGACCGTATAGGTATTTCAATAATTGGGGATGTCATAAGATTTATATGTTGGTCAGAACACATTTGTGACAGAGAGCAAATGAAGCATTAAATTGGTTACAAAAAGGGCTAAATTGATGTAGATGTATTAATGAGATGCCTGTTTTTGTTGTTTCTTTTGTTTGGAGAATGTTCAAGTTGCGTATTATACTTTGTAATACAACCTGCATTTTACATTTTGGGCATAGTATGGACTTGGCAGCGACCGTATTTTCATGGCATTTCTAGTTCATCTCACGCACTAATGCATAAATGTAGTAAGAATCATACAGATAATGTTTGGGGTTATTTTTCTTTTTTTAAGAATTTGATTGAACATGCCTTATAAATGTCATATATTCACTTTATGTGTATCCTCATACTTCAATATTCATGAGAAAATTCATTACACGACCCGATACGGCATGCGGCTAAAGCAATGTTAAATCACGTAGATATTGTTGGGTGAGGTCAACCTAAAGTTATGGTATATTACAAACCGGTTTGAACGTCACGCGCCATTGATGCCAAATAAAGACATGTTTTTTACCTTGTTCTACCTACATGACAAGTTATGCTTAAAGTGCAAACATAATCACTATTCTTAGGTACAACTTTCTGTACTAAACAGCTCGGTGTATTTAAAAAAAGTTGCTATCCGTTTATGAGATATTTATTTCGTTTGAACCATTTCTACTGCTAAGGGTAGATAACTCTTATGTCGAGCTGACTATTTTGTATTTCACTATCTATCTATCTATCTGTCTGTCTGTCTGTCCGTCCGTCCGTCCATCCATCCATCCATCCATCCATCCATCCATCCATCCATCCATCCATCCATCCATCCATCCATCCATCCATCCATCCATCTATCTATCTATCTATCTATCTATCTATCTATCTATCTATCTATCTATCTATCTATCTATCTATCTATTTATCTATCTATCTATCTATCTATCTTTATATGTTTATCAAAGTCGAGCATCCGAGAGAAATTTCATGTGGAGACTGAACTAGTTTGGTGAACAAAATGGAGAACGAAGAAATAGAAGACACTACAAATGGAACTAGACACATCTAGCCTATGTTGAAAATGGGTCAAAATAATTTGATTTGGAAAGCGAGGGACGCTAAATCATTAATTCTTACCTATTCGACAGAAAACTCTTTGCAAACTATTCATGAAGAGATAAACGTGATGTTTTATAATTATGTCATAAAATTGTCATCTAGAGGGAAAATAAAGTTTGTCTGTTTGTCGCCAATAGATATATATTAGATAAACTGTGCTATCACAAATTACATGATATCACAAAAATTGTTTCACAGAAATGTTCCAATCTTTAATTATTTTATGACATTTTTAAAACTGGATATATAATAATAATAATAATAATAATAATAATAATAATAATAATAATAATAATAATAATAATAAGAAGAAGAAGAAGAAGAAGAATATAACTACTAATGGTACTACTACTACTACTACTACTAATAATAATAATCTTATCGGATCATCTTTAGAGTATAACGATCAGATTACACCTCCCCGCAGTTTTGTACCCTCACTACCTATCCATTAGTTCTCTGTGCTACGCTTCACTGACGTACTCCAGGCTAACATACCAATCTATCCTCACCCATGTGTCCACATTTGCAATATACTTACGCTCTCTTCTGACAATCGTATACTCATTGTTCCCGCTATGAAACTGAAGTAATATGGACAACGTTCTTTTGCATATCAGGCTGGAACGAATTGTCCATTACAATTAGATACAAAGACAGTGATCTTTTTCAGATTGCATTTACAACTCACCTTTAACGACGGCAAGAACAAACTTTATGACCTAATAATATTTCCTACCTTAAAATGGTTCAGCATTTGTATGTTTTCAAATGTCATGGTGTTTTTTTGGTAATGATATCGTTATAGATGTGGTAAAGCGCTCAGAATTTCTAAAGATGATCCAGTCTTTAGTAATAATAATAATAATAATAATAATAATAATAATAATAATAATAATAATCAACTGCAATGTGTGCATATGTTGTTACCTGTAATTTAACTTTTCCATTTACTACCTGTGTGTTCCTTACAATCATTCCTTCTACAGTCATGGGAATTGCATGTGTCGTATACATTTTATGAAATATCCAAAGATAATTGCGGGGATCTCAAGGACCAGATCTTGTCAAATATACATGAAATGCTCAAAGCATTGCTCCGTTTTTTCCTCTGACGCATCCCCTTAACACCTCTCGTTTACCCAGTACGCTCCTCATTTTCATATTTTTGTCAACCGCGGTCAAAGTTCACAATATCTAAAGGTTGTTAGCAGTAAGTAAACAGGTATGGAGGCAGTGTGTATGGGCATCCGTCAAGGCCACAATTACATTTATCAGACGATGTAGTATAAAATCTAATGATTTAACCCATCAACCGAAAGTTTAAATCCAGATTCCAAATGAGGACGTGTCAAAAACTTACGTGCATAATGTTAAACTGAATATTTTATTTACACGTCTTTCTAGTGTGATATAATAGTTTTCTATCATGTGCTTTTCAATTTCAATTTTTTCGAAAGTGTGCGAGACGAATTTATATCAGGGACTCTCATTTAGTTGATGGACACTTTGTCGTTCTATGAGTGAAGAGTCCAGGACCCCTCATCTTCAAAGATTCTGGAAATGTTGACTTTGATAATACTATTAACTTTTATAAATGTGTAATATATATATATATATATATATATATATATATATATATATATATGTTTTTTTATAGTATACTATATCAATATAGTAATAGTATTGAACATTAAAATAAAAGTTTTGCATATATAGAAATGCTTATCGTTTTTAGTTGTAGAATGTCAAATATGAAAGTATTCTTATTTTTTGTTGTTGTTTCTATTTCATGGAACGCTGTTTCATAAAAGATGAACTTTCTAAACCAAGCTAATATTGTTTCTCATCTTGATATTTTTTGAAGTCCTATTATAAGTATCATTGAGAGACATACTGATTAAGTTGGCAAAGTTAAAGTGATTTTAATCCCCTTGCATGTTTTAGAAAGGTGGAGATTATGTCATCTTCTCTGTCCATGTTTCTCTATTAGTACTGTTATATATCTCACATCATTTAAGGATTGTAACCTTGAAATATTGTTTGTAGTGATGGACGTTGTGTGGCCATGATGGTAGTTTAGTGTGCTGGAAACGTCCATTTTTCTCCTTGAAAATATAAAATGCTATATGTATCTAAACCAATAAAATGACGACATTTATTTATTATATCTCTAAAGTGTATATGCGCTTATCGAGTGAAATTACTTTGAAGATTTGTGATGATATGCTATGCAATTGTTGTTTTGAAATATAACAAATATTCATTAAACTAATGCTACAGAGTTTGACACGTGCATGTAGAGCAAGAAAATACTATATGATCCGCATAATTTTCCAAAATTATAGAGGGTCCAACCTAAGATAGGTAACTTTGTCATGATGGAAATTTTTTCTTGAAGATGTGGAAAATGCAGTTACCTCCCCATCAAAGCAGTCTGCCATTTAGCAGAGAGCGCTATGTGGAGAAACGAAGGAGGAAAATGAGACTAATGCATCATTTTCTTTTTACATACTTACAAATAGAAACAAATTCTAACATATGTAGCTGACATAATAAATAATATCAATGTTTGTTAAAAGTGCAAAGTCCAGTTGTTATAGCCATAGTTAATGCCACACCCACCTGAATACCAGGAAAAAATATTAAATATAAATACACTGGTGAGGATAAATGATAATATCTCAAAATGTCACATTTTTACTTCCAAAGGTTTGACCCGGGCCGATATAAATAATTATCCAGGGGTATTCGTTGGGATAGTTATTCTTATATGCACATAAGCTATTTACTTTACTTAGCCAATGAACATACCTTTCATATTCGGAAATACACTTTATTTTCTATAATCCCAAATTCGATCTCAGCAAATTTGCATCATCTCTGAAGCCATGAGTGTAATAAGTATATTATATCCTAAGTACGACAACGTAATCTATACTATTTGCATTTTTCTTTTGAATTAATGTTTCTTGTCTCAGACGATATGGGTACATGACTATCACGAAGTGCCTAATTAGCCTAATTAATGTCTAATTAGCAGCATAAGGATCTCATTGTATAATTTTGAGTCAAAAACCGTTTCACATTAATAAAATGAAAATTACGACTTTGCGTTTCTTTCCGTGTTGATATATCTTCAGATGCTTTTAATTGAAATTATAGATAGTGATTGAGTCTAACTATAAAGCCTATCTATATTACCTTGTAATTATGAATAATTATAAATTATTAGTTAATGGCACGTTGAACAATATTAACTGAGTGTTCGAAACGTCTCCTAAAATTTATAAAGCCAACAATAAATTACCACATGAAATTCTTAATGTTCATGTGTGTCTGTTCCATTAGTGTGTGTGTGTCTGTGTGTGTGTGTGTGTATGTGTGTGTATGTGTGTAATTTGAAGAAAGTTATTTGCAAGCATTCACTGAAATACATTGATAAAATAACACGGAATATGTTATCTACAAGCATGCATTGAAATACGTTGCTGATAGAACCAGGAATCTGTACTCTACAAGCATACATCGAAATAAATTGCTCAAGGAACACGGAATATGTTATCTAGAAGCATACAGTGAAATACCTTGCTAAAAGAACATGGATTCTGTTATCAACAAGCATACACTGAACTACATTGATAAAAGAACATGGAGTCTTTTATTAACAATCATACACTGAAATACATTGCTAAAAGGACACAGAGTCTGTAGAATAAAATGTTCCACGTTTTCACATTTAACTCTGAATAAGTATGATAGAATATTATGAGTTATCACAACGTGTTACCTTACCTAGAAGATTCACTGAAATTTCAAGTATGCAAGTTGATCATATTAATAATAATAAATTATTGAGTGACAGGTTCATTATTTCTCAGTAAGTAACCATTATCAAATTTGTATTACACGAATGTATATAGTAGTGATAAACATTATGCAAAAAAGAACATTGTTTCCTATATTAATATTCAATGTAAAGAATTAACTTTCTCCACAATATTTGCATAGTATGTTTTATTTTGAGTTAGAAAAACAGTACCACGGATCTACATTGAGATCAGTTACAAACGGCTATTTCAAAGCAACATTTCTGGAGATAAACAGTTTAAGAAAAAATATAATTTGCTTACTCCAGTGCTATACTATGAAATGAACTCGCCAAATCAAAAAGATCAGAAATAAATCTAAATTGTGTTCGAAACAAAACATTCGACTAATATTGTAAAATAGAGTTTTCAAGGTAAATATTGAAAAACATACATTCCAATTATTCTGTTAAAGCATTTATTATACACTGTGTGCCTTATTCTTAACGTATTTAAACATGCTTTATTATTCCTCTTGTTCTTATTATTATTGTTTTTAAAAAAAAAATTTTTTTTCTTTCTCTCTCACTTGTATTTATAATAGTTTGTTTATCTTGATCGCTTCTAGGAGAATGGTATATTATACTGAATTACCATCATGAAATACATAATTATTGTTTGCAGTTATAACCCAAGTAGTATAATCATTTTGCACAAAGTCGTTCAGATCACTGACAGCGACGTTCCATCCTGTTATAGCACGCTGCCAAGGTTTAGATTTACTCAATAAGTATTTAGCAAGAATGAAAACAATATTGTTTCTATATGATATTTTATACTACTTAATTGTTACAAATCGTTACTCAAGAGAATTACGGTCTTGTTTTCTGAAAATACAGATAACAGAGTATAATTCTGTTTTAGTCGACATTGATGTGTAATCACGTGATGTTGACTCCAATATTGAGGAATTCACGAATGGTCATTAAAGTCGGACCATGGATCTTACCCTAATATGGCCTGCATTATTCTCACATAACCAATAACAAATGAACATAATGTGTATAAGAGTGGTTCTCAATCGTTGCTTTTGCTTTGACCCTAAACTGATAATGAATAGGAGACAAGGCTACTTTTCAGCATTCCTAAAGCACACGCGAAAAGAGTAACACAGTAATTCACTTTAACCATTAAAACCATTAGCCATTCCACGAGGAATTATATTAATGAATATATCTGCAAGTGAACAAATGTCCAAATCAACAAAGCTTGTTTGAGTACAATTGATTTAGCTAGCTGAAGTTAATTTGTAGTGTGACAGATATTTTCATTCTTAAGAAATACTCATGTCATCACGCAGGCGATTGGATATATATTATTAGTATGGACAAAAAACAATTTGAGGCGGATATATATTTGATAATGAATAGCATAGAAATGAATAGATTGCATGAGATATTTTCCGTGAATGCAAAGTGAAGATGTAGAGGTAACTGCAAGGTATTGCAATTGATATCACAAAACATTCAACAATTTCAAACACAAATCCTAATTAATACAATTTGTTAAAAACGTAATTGGTATTCCAACAGAAGCACAACGCTAAATGTGTTGATGTGCCTATGCTGGTATGCAACGTGGACATGAGCCAAAGGTCTATTGTCTAATCATAGCAATATGATCCAAGGTTTCATGGTTAATATTCACTATAATGCCTATTTAATGAGAGAGAGAGAGAGAGAGAGAGAGAGAGAGAGAGAGAGAGAGAGAGAGAGAGAGAGAGAGAGAGAGAGAGAGAGAGAGAGAGAGTTCACGAACCCAATTAAGTTTTAATTGTAATTTAGATCCGTGTCAATTCTGTCAACCCCCATTTGGTTCCATCGACAGACATGGGGTTTAAAATTTGGCAATCGGTATGTTAGCATATTGAAAGGAATCTTGTTAAGATCCATATCAGATTAAGTAGCTTTATTGGTTCCGTACTTATTGCTTGATGAACATAAGTTCAACACCAATCATATATCCATCTGTCTATGACACGTTTAAAGTTATCGATAACATAATGAACGTTTTATTGCTTTGTCATTTTATATTACCGCGACTGACATTAGGTGCGCGGGATCCAGACAGTTATGGTGGATCTTGCGGACTGTACAGCCACTAGACATGCACTGGAAAACGTCGGGAAGATCGACTTATTGGTGAATAACGCCGCGATTGCGATTTTGTCTCCTTTCCTAGAGACCGCTAAAGACGATCTTGACAAGTAGTTACTATTCTTCTGTTTGTCATTCTTTCGCTATTACTTTATTCTGTAACGTCTTTAAATCTCATTTATGTCTCTTCATCTTTAATAATTATTAATGCTTATATACCTTTATTTAGTCTATATCCATTAACATGTCTTCTTATTTTGCCGTGAGTTTGACCCAGGATGATATAGAAAGGCAGTATCTATGTCAACATATATACTGTTTTGTTTTTAGATTTTCTATATACTTGTGAATCGTCAAAAGGCAAAGCAATATAAAATGTTGTCTTTTAGTGGGTTTCATTTTTTTCTATCTAAACCTCTCGCTTTTCCCGATCATTGTTTTGTCGCTTTTGTCTGCTTGGATGTGAGTATCGGATTCAGTCAATGTGGATATGTGAAACAGCCTCAAGTAGCTTCTCCTTAATTGGTGGCTCTTACCAGCGTTTTCCCCGGGATCGTCTTTTGCCAGTTTAGTGGCCACCAAAGATGGTAAATATAAGCGCCTGGAAGTGGCGTGGGACCTCAATACAGCAATAAAATATCATGTCGCTGGACACTTCAATGACGGTTCCATACTTTAAAAGAATTTCTATTCCAGCGGATGGATATTAAGTTTGGAAATGGAAAATTTGTTTAAACTAAACATTTTGGACTAACCGTAACGATACATTTTATTCATAAGGTCTGAATTCAAAACCTTTGGAAGATATTCATTAGTAAGTTCATATAGTGTTTGTGATTTTCTTGCTTTGACGGCTTGGTGATAACAGTGATGATTGTATTGGACAATTGCACTGTAAATGAATAGAGACAAAAATATTAATGCAAAACTAATATAGTAATTAAAAATATATAGTAAATTCATTTACAATTATTTTCATGTTTTTTTTATAAAAAGAATTCCATGACATTTACGTTTTAATTTTGTCGTTATATTTAAATTGTAGTAATCTGAGATACTCGTAGAAACATTAAAAAGTTTCAAAATATTTTTAAGTCTAAAGATAGTGTAGAAGCTTCACTAATTTATCAATTGTAAATATATTATATGAATAATAAATTATACATATTTATTTAACAATATATACTTATGCATAAACATTATATATATATATATATATATATATATATATATATATATATATATATATATATATATATATATATATATATATATATATATCCTCTTTCAGAGTTCATGTTGTCAAGTTTAAGGCTGCCTTCAATGTGTCTCAGGTAACTATAATACGTTCATTGAAGTATTTCAATCATTATTGTTTAAATCGCGAATGTTAATTTTACAAAGTGTTTATACACAAAATATATTATTCAAATACACGGAAAAGTGCTGGATACTTTAATAGCGGACCTATATTACAACTTGAATGAATATTGGTTTGAATTCCACTGGAAAATGAATATCAAAGTATCAGAATCATATGACAACATCGAATCAAGCGAAGCTGAAGTTGAAAACGGTTTGTGATAATTGCGAATCGTGTTTACATTATTAAATAATAGATTATGGACAGAAGTTCAATAAAAGTCTTGATAAACAGGACAGCTTGATTGTTATTTATTGCATGGGTTATCCTTCTTTCCAGAATAAGTTCGTGGCAAAACCCTTTTCTGACACTGAACAGTATCTACTTGCAAGAAGGGTACTATCTGCCATTCACATTCTAGCACATTGAGAAATATAATGAACCTGTGTTTTAATGCTGATGTCAGCATCTTTTTCAGAGGACTTCCATGCTATCCTGACAGATCATTATGTTCAGGATGTTAAATATTCTTTTCTTATTCTTTGTAACTTATATCATGAAATTAAATAGCTTCTCTTTGAAATTGTAGATTGTGGCCCTAAGCATGGCAGAAAGACAAAATGGAAGTGCTTTTGTCAATGTATCCAGTGTTGCATCCAGAACAATTGTTAGGGACGTAGCTACTTATTGCTCTTCGAAAAGAGCCATGTATAGCTTGACTCAAGTCATGGCCACTGAACTAGGACCACATAAGGTCATCATTGATTTGTGTTTCTTCAGTTTTTTTAAAAAAATAATTGTACTAGAAGTAGCGTTTTGGTACATGGGAGAGAGTTTAATTGCTGTTATTTGTTAAATTTAGTAATTTCCAATTATCTAGTAAAGTGTCATTCTGTCATCGATACATGCGACGTTTCTGTACTGCAGAAAATAGATAACCACACTTTTTACACAGGCAGCCATGTTCAAGTGGGCAAATGTTCCAGGAGGAATTCAAGACTGGAGTGACGATATCAGTGCATACAATATTATCCACAAACTATCGATTCCTTGTATTCTCTCATAACTGAATTGAGTACATACAGCATTTGAATTGATCCATATGAATAACAAAAACGTACAGTATGGGAGTCGGAAAGGTAGAAAGCTAGCCAATGGGTTCTTGGGCGGTGAATGTTGGTTGTCTGTATTATTAATAGTTTACAAAAGGTGTCATACCAACTGATTTATTGCTGATTATCTCCATATTTTACCTTACCTGCAAAGTAACATATATTTTGGATACCAGAATGAATAGTGACCTTTCTCTCTTTTCCGTAAACAAACCATGCTACTAAATCATTTGAGCTCTTTGTATGGATCCATATCTTGTAAATCCTGATATAGGTTATTTGCATGTTTCATTCTTTAGGACGCAAACAGAAAAACGGCAATATCGTTTCTAAAAAACTTAAGGAAGGTGCCTTGACGTGGAATACTGGGTCGGTCGCATGTCTGGTCCTGAAACCACGAAGCTAAATTGTAGAGACACGGCCAGAAATCATTATTTCAAAATACTCATCTGATTACCTGCAATGTAGGTTAAGAACACCACGCTAGATCAGCGAAATACGTTCCAGGAGCAGACAATATACAAAAATGTCCTTATTATAAGATGATAAACAATTTGAGCATTATGTCTGAATTCTCATATGGTCCTCAGGTCCCGTATATTCCGCATGTCCCATATGGTCCTCTCAAACAGGTGCAACTTTCACACCCACACCCACACCAAACCAAACCAAACCACCCACCCACTTACATGGATCAATATATCCTTCTTGACATGTGGAGAAAAATTATATGAAAAATTATCTGATAGCACTGATTTCATAGAAACATAGGAAGAGTAAAAAAAGTGTACACAGTAAAAATAGAATAATTATCTGAATAAGCAGAATAAGCAGTGAACGTAAATATATAGTAGTATAGACATAGACATAAAACAATATGAGGCGAATATATATATATATATATATATATATATATATATATATATATATATATATATATATATATTTGATAATGGATAGCATATAAATGAATAGATTGGAGGAGGTATTTTCCTTAAATACAAAGTGAAAATGTATAAATAAATGCAAGGTATGGCGATTTATACGGCAAAACATTCAAAAATTTCAAACACAAATCGTAATTAACAGAATTCCTAATAAGCTTTATTGTTATCCCCCGCAATTGTGTTGATGTGCCTGATATGCAACGTAGATATGAGCCAACAGTCTAATTTCGAATCGCAATAACATACTCGAAACTTTACTGGTTAATATTGAATGTAATGCCCATTTAATTTGAGAGAGAGAGAGAGAGAGAGAGAGAGAGAGAGAGAGAGAGAGAGAGAGAGAGAGAGAGAGAGAGAGAGAGAGAGAGAGAGAGAAAAAAAGGGGGTGGGTGGGTTCACGAACCTAATTAATGTTTATTTTTTTTTTAGGTCCGTGTCAATTCTGTCCACCCCCATTTGGTTCTATCAACCGATTCGGGGAATTCTGTACCTGGTTCTCTTTCACTTGGGGGATTAGAATGTTATCTTTCCCGGATTTCACTAAAAGATTCCCAGGGTAGTGTTATTTTGATTCTCAGAAAATATAATTCAAACGATAAAGGTTGCATCACCAAAAACAAATAGTTGCAATAACGACACCACTTGGAAGGAAGGGACGTCTACTTTTAAATGCATGTAGAAAGTCACAATGTCATCATTTTAATTTTGTAAACTTCATAATTTTTATACTTTGCAAGCATTTGTATTGCTAACAAAACTGGGAAGTGTACTATTATTCTGCGTGCATGTAATCTTGTTACTAAAACAAATGTAATAATCACTTAATTTAAGTAACAGTCTGTGGTTAGATTATTTATTTCAGCTTGCAAATTGTAGTATTATGCAACACACTGTTGAATTGAAAATGTTTTAGACGTTAATGGAACAATGAAAACGATTGTTTGCTGTTTGGTTTATTATTTTCAGGAGCCAGTCTTATTAATACACAGTGAAACATTCAGTCTTCAGAATCACATACACCGCTGTTATGATGAGTTTTAAAACATAACGACACATGTCTGCCATTCCTTTCCACCTTAAGTTTTTCAGAAAAGAGTTTAATTTATAAACAAACTATAGAAAACGTCGAACATTCAGAGGATTGTAGATTTATGCACTTTCGTAACGTCTGTGTTATAGTGTAATAGGGACAAACACAATTACTATAGAAGACTTTGGGAATTTGTTTAGGCTTAAATTTACAGGTGTTTACCTATTGCATAAAAATATAAACTTAAAACGTGCAAATTTTGCTATGTAGAGAAAGAAAAACGTAAGTATAATTGTAAAATCATTAATAAAATTAATGTTGACATATCGACCTACATATCTAGTTATTTACAAAGCTAACAAATATATTGATGATTTTGTTCTGGATGTAATGAAAACTAAAAGAATATTTTCATGGAATACATTTTGTGAGTACTTTTGGCCGTTTATTCAGCTGCTGGTTTGCGTATGCGTACTTTCGATTTGAGTACTTTGTGTGCTTTATATTTGTTTCATATTTTTGAATATGTATTTCAGCCTAATTCCACTTATATTTACACACACACAACACACACACACACACACACACACACACACTTCTCTCTCTGTATATAGATATATATATATATATATATATATATATATATATATATATATATATATATATATATATATATAATAGAAGTGAATATCATGGAGGCGTTACACTATAGTATGATATGCCAGAGAGAGAGAGAGAGAGAGAGAGAGAGAGAGAGAGAGAGAGAGAGAGAGAGAGAGAGAGAGAGAATATGCGCCTTAAATGAGGTGTCGCTACAATGAAGAGTCACAGCTACGTCTGGTGAATGAGATTCGGGACCTGTGATGAGAAAGGCGAGTCATTCTAGCTTCAGAATGAAGAAAAGTTATTTAAATAATCAACATATATTACTACATTCTAGAAATACATCTACAAACTTTATGTTCAAAATACATGAACATGCATATAAAAGTACACTTTCCTTTCGAGCTTGCGAACTTCATTCATTTGCATAATTTCAGGAATTTAGAACATAATACAAATAGTTAAATCTCGATTAATTTCATTATAGCCAAAGAGTATAAAATGTAGTCGCTGCAATTAATGCAACAATCAATTTGAAGAATTGTATTTTACTCATTGTAATATAGAATACTAATTGAATAATATTGAAGTAAATTACTACTAAAATTTTTTAAGATTAATTTAATTTATTTCTATATCACAACCATATACTATTTTAATAAAGTTGCGCCCCTACAAGCAAAGGCAACATTCGCTTGCACTGTACATTACACTATTGCTAAGTCAGCAAGAGATATACTCTCAGCAAGTCACAGAATACAGATTTACATTCGTGGAATTCCAATTTAGTGACTACATTGGAAACCTAGCAATCTTTCTGTCGAAAGACGTAAAAACAACATGGACGTTCTTATGAGCAGCAGAGAGGGTGAACAGACCACGTTTTCAAGCAAAAATAAGGCGTCCTACGAAATCTCATTTTAACCCCCCCAAAAAGTCTCCATTTAGCAAACGGAGACTTTACGATTTTTCAATCACTTTTGGTCGCAACGATGTGGTCATCACCCTCTCTGCTGCTACAAGTTAAAAAAAAAACAAAAAATGATTTCAACCGAATATTTGATCGAGTCCGATACGATATCGTGTCCGAGGGTCATGCAAATTTAACGTTACAAATCCGTACGGGTTTGACTGAGCGTTACTAAAGAAATTTTTAAATTGATTATGATCCATATCCCCGCAGCAACAAGTTTGCCAAATATGTCTAAGAGTATGAGTATCAACTCCGTTAAATACACCCAATAAATTGCAGTTATCTCTGATCACTTTTGGAATCTGTGTGTAGCGTTGAGTGACATATATCACGTCTGTGCTTTTATGCCTGCCTCGGGAAAATATTCTAGCTGGGTTTGTTTGTTTATCTAACATCACATCGTCGAATACGACTAAATTGTTAATACTTCCATCGAGATCTTCTACTGATGGTGCCTCGTCAATATCGGTTATAAATTCAATAATACCCTCGGCGGCAATCTCTGAAGCGTTTTCATTAAAATCTTTTAACACTTCATAGCATCGTTGATCATCTACGCTAGGGGCAATTAAATAGAACTTATCCCACTTCATCCATCTCATTATTAAGCTGAGCAACAATTGCGTCTTGCCGGATCCAGATGGCCCGATTATAATCATTCGGATAGAGTTTGGTAGCGCTGCATGATGCTTAACCGGTTCTGTTGGTTTAGTCGCTGAAAAATCAATTATATCCATATCTCTATACATAAATTATGGATCTATATTGTGTGAAGTGTAAAACGCGTACTGGCACAGATGACTTGAACTAAAAATAACCGATCAGCGCTTTCTGGTAAATGCGTACAATGTGGTACAAAGAAATTCAGATTTGTGTCTATGAGATCTGCAGGAAATGATGATTTAAAAGAAAACGAGGAGGTGATATCGCAGCCAAATTGGCAAAGCTCCCTGGAACCCCATGGGCAAAGTACCCCGGAGAAAAGCACCTTTCAGGATATAGCTACTGTGGCCCCGGAACACGATTAGATATCAGACTTGATGATCAAAATCAACCTCGACGTGGTGAAGAACCGATAAACGCCATTGATAAGGCGTGTCATGCTCATGTTGTCTCATATAAAAGCAGCAATTTGCAACACAGGCATCTCGCAGATGTGAAATTAATTCACGCGTTAAATGCTATTCCTGATAAATCTTTCAAAGAAAAATTGGCTTCGTGGTTGCTAAAATCAGCTATGTAAGGCAAATTAATGATGGGCGCTGGTAATTAATAATATGGAATCTATTTATTATTCTCCAAAAGGATACTGGCGGGGTAACGCTGCAATCAATAAACTCGCTAGCGCTGCAAAAGTGAAAAAAGCTACTGCGGCTAATTGGTTAACCAAACAGGCTATATGACAAATTTATCTACTGCGTCCAAAACAAATCAATTTCTCGCATTTTGATGTTACCGGACCCAATGAAGTTCATCAAGCTGATTTATTGTTTTTACCACATGACAACGGTTACAAATACGCGCTAACCGTAGCTGACGTTGCGAGTCGATACAAACAAGCAGAACCGCTAAAAACAAAATCATCAACTGAAGTAGCTTCTGCGCTGGCCAAATCTATTGCAGGTTGATCCTGGCAAGGAATTTCAAGGCGCTGTTTTATCAGCGATGAAACATCACAATGTCACCATCAGACGAGGGCATACTGCGCTACATCGCGATCAGGCAATTGTTGAACGATTTAATCGGACTCTTGCTGAGCGGTTATTTGGATATCAATACGCAAAAGAATTCATCCAAGAAAAGCGATCCCGTGAATGGGTTAAAAGATTACCAGCTGTGATTACCGCACTGAATAATGAGATTACTCGAACAATTAACATGAAACCTGTCAACACGATTAAGAAAGCGTCTATACCAAAAATGGAAATCCAAGGAATTTCACAAAAAGATTTCAAAGAACCTATTCTTGGTAGTAATGTAACTGTTAGGTATTTATACGAACCAGGAGAGCTTGAAGGTGGCACAAAAAGGGCTACTGATCCTATTTGGAGTGTTACTGCACACAAGATATCTACTATAACACGATCAACTGGTAGACCTCCAATCTATAAATTGGATTCAACTGGGGTTTTACACGCGAACAATTACAAGTAATTCCTGACGATACTCAATTACCACCGCGGGGTCTTCACTAGCGCCGTTGCGTCTATTACACTCAAGACAAGTCAACATCACATTGTTTCTGATATGACCAATGCTGCTATTCTTTTTGTCTACGGTAAATTGGCGAGGATCTTTATCCGAATAACGCCAACGCATTATACAATTGCAGCTTGCGCAGTGATTATTCTGTTGTTGTTTCAGCGTAATTATTAATTCAGCATCAATATCAAATTGTCGTTGTTTTTTTTGTTGTCTTGTTGTTTGTAACCGGATAGTTTTTTATCAATAGTTTTAACATCAACGATGCTAGCATCATCCATTGTGGTGTCATCATCGCCTGACTCTGTCAGGACAATTCTTCGAAGCTGATTTATTTTTCGTACTCTGGATACTGCGAGATAAACTAAATGCGACCATTCGATGCGATTATCTACCATCCAAACAATTGTGTCTGTGATAGTCAATCCCTGTGAAGAATGTATCGTCGCTGCGTATCCTAGCGTCCATGGGGATTTATTAGCACGCAATGCATCTTCAACGACGCTGATATCAACCAGCACAATATCATTTAATACGAGAATTTGTTTTTCACTTTGTCCTGGAATATCAACTTCTATATTCTGTTTTCGTGTATCCAAAGGCCTATAACAAAGAGGCACTGGAAGTGTTGCAAATTTTTGTTTATGCAATTCAAATAACTTCATCTGAAGTGTGTCTCTGACAATTATTCTACTTGCAATTATCAAATCGTTTGGTCTCCACGTTTCCCAAAAATCATTCATTGGAGTTTCTGAAATTATTTCACGCGCTATTCCACACTGGATTTTATCCGGTTGTATTCTAATTAGCGCTTTGAATTCTCGTAATTGTTCATCAAGTGATCTATAATCAGTGTTAATTTCCTCATAACAGTCTACAAAACCCTTTAGCCATTCATGTGAGGATGCACCGACAAATGGTGGTGGTTGGCCGTAATCACCGCACATGACGACTTTTGTGTTTTTGTTTAACAACCATTCGAGAAATGTTTGTAATACATCTAATGACACTGTGCATATTTCATCCCAGATTATGATTTTAGATATGAATTTATCACCCATACACTCAGGAGTCCATTTGTCACCCTTCCATCGAAAGAAGCTGTGATAAGTACAGGCATTTACCCCTCGTTGTTTCATCTCTCTGGCGAGTCTGTGAGTCGGTGTTAGGACAATCATGTTTGACCGACGAAATAATTCGATTGCACGAGTTGTCTTTCCTGACCCACCACTACTGTTTAAATAAACTGTCTTGTATCTACATATTTGATTAGATACCGGTGGTGCATTAGAAAATTCTGATTGAATTTCAATACGGTTATAACAAAGATATTTATCATCCATGGTAACGTCTGCGGATTCACAATACTCATATAGTGTTTCCTTTTTAAATCTCCAACGTCCCCAATTTTCCTCGGGATCTGTGAAAGCCGCTACAGCTGATTTGTATTTATTGTGTATATACATCGAATCAGTAGCTACTCTAACCGCGGTATTAGGAAATCTATTTATCATCGAAAATAGATTAATAGAAGCATAGGCTAGCATAGAACTTCTCAAATGTGTGTACTGGGAATTATATCCATCACAGTAGGTAACAACTGTACCCAATTTCTCACCATTGGATAGAAAAGCATCCTTACGGGATACAAGTTTTCCCTTTTTCGTTAAATCCGTTACAATAAAATCGTATTCAGCGACGTCTATGATCAACCGCGAAGAATATTTTGCATTGTCGTATCTTCCACCCTGGGTAAATTTACCAATTATTCTTCGTCCAAAATCTTTTGCTTGTTCTTTTTTAATTTCAAATAACTTCTTAGACCAATTTATGATTTGTTCTTCATTGAAATCAGGAAATTGTTTTCGATGTTCGCTAATTATTCTATCTAGATCGGGTTGTGGTAGCCAAACTTCTTTCTGAGCTCGATAGGATATAATCGCTTCACTGACAATTAACGATTGTAACATCTCACAATCAATCATATATCGTAGTAACACTATTGGCATCCACGCCTTTTCAGATAGGTGTGTACCAATCCAAAGATAAGTACACGGATGTAACCCAGTAGATAATTCGAATGATATCACACGAGCGAATCCAGTTAAATCAAAATCAGGCAATGAACCATTAATCGCAACACGAGTCATTTCATGCGTGGGGTGTCCAAATCGTTTAAAATAGTTACTACATTCCCCATACCCGAGAAAACTTCCAGGATAACACGCGGATATATCAATTGAAATCATACCATCACGTGAGTATTTTGTATTCCACAGTCCTCCATGACCAAATTCGACGCAACTCAATTTAACGTCCTCGAGAAAATCACTTGGTGTTCGACGCCATGAGTTTTTTTCTCTTGCAAAGTGATCTACCACTGATGGAATAGTAAAACTATCCGTTAATAGTTTTTCATGGAAACTCTACGGTGAAAAATCATTAGCAATTTTTCTCATTCTAGTATCTAACTCTTCAACGCGATATAATTCACCGTTTGGTCTTACAAATTGATCGAATCCTGATTCGGAACCAGCACTACTAAGTAACCACACTGACACAGGGTCCTATTTACACAACGCGTGAATAGCATCGAATAATTTCTCTTCATAGAAAACATCTCTGATGAATTATTCTGGGATATATCTCACGGATCTATCTCGTGGAAATATTGTTACTGCAGGTGTCCACGCGTGTTTGTTATGATCAATAATTTCAATTGGAGCTGCTCGCGATTGATATTTCGGTTCGTATAATACTTCACCGGTTATTGTCGTTACTGATATTGGGAATTTTAATGATGCTTCTAATTTAGCTATATCAGAAATCTTTGCACCGTGCTGTTTCACTTTCAGTTCCCATTCGGTTATTTTCCTACGTCGCAGATCAGTTAGTTTATTTCCTCGGGATGCATTTGTGAAGTGTTCCATTACCCGTGTTGCTACACAATTCAGTGAACTAGAATATTTCATAGGAGCTAGTTTTGCAATATTGGGTTTATCATTTAGCGGATATGATCCATAAACGATTGATGTTACAGGATAAGATCTCTCGTAGTATGGTTTGTCGATTTCAGTTAGAATTCCTGGTTTGGAATCTCTACTCACAATGACAGCTTTTTTATTCCTAAGGATTGGTTCAAATTTATCCCTGATAATCCATTTGCCTTCGACTTCGATAATGAATTTTATTCTGAAAAAATACTTCTGTTTGGAATTGCTTTGCAATTTACCTTTGGATTTTACAACCTTGGATTTCCCACCAAGGTGTGAATTTATCTCAGCTGCTCTTTCATCATTCATAGTAGCATCGATGATTGGTACATTGACATCTTCATCAATAATTCGAAATCTCGACCAGCATTAAAACACTCCCTGATTTTACCCAGTATAGTTCTATCACCGATTAGACGTTTTGGTGTATCAGAGACTCTATCGAGGTTAAAATTTGCATTTTTCCAGGGCTTAATTTTCGATAATCTTTGGAACTCCTTATCAAGATTGAATTTAGTATTTTTCCAACGCTTAATTTTCGATAATCTTTGGAATTCTTTCATGGTATAATCAATGAATTTAGTATTTTTCCAAGGCTTAATTTTCGATAATCTCTTGAACTCCTCCATGTTATAATTAAAACAAGTATTTAAATAGAAAAATATAGTATAATGAATCACTGCAAGTGGCTAATGATTGGATCAACAAACCCGTGTAACAAATCATGCAGAAGCGAATTCTGTGGGTATCATTTACAAAGTGTTTGCAACGGTTCCCTTGGTCCGCTTCCGTGCCTCCGATGTGGGGCTGGGGTAAGGGGAAAATCGCAGTTGTGTCTTGCTTGTTGGGGTAAACGATACAGTGAACTAAAACGCTATTATGACAAACGAATCAATGACCCTAACGATGACAAAGTCATCAAAACCCCTCAAGATTATATCAAGAGGTTTATAATTAAAGCAGATATAAATTAGACAAATAGTATTATTATACAATTGAGCCAAGATTTCAGACCCCATCCAGTGCTTGTTAATTATGAAGCCTCCAGTGATGGTGTTGTCAGGCACCGCAGACTAAAAGAACTGGTTGGATGGGTAAATAATATGGGATACTTGATGTTTACAGCTGGGAGGAAGAAGTAGCTCTGTCACAGAGCCATCTATGAAGCATTTTACGGATTAATCGAAGACGGATTTGTGATTGATCACATAAATGGTGTGAAGACTGATAATTGTCTTGTGAATCTTCAAGCCGTCTCACAAAGTTGGAATGCAAAATTAGGTGGAACTGGCAAACACGCAAAATGCCCTAGGGGGATCAAATCGTTTGATTTAGAAAATAATGAAGAGAGAAACTTTCAATCAATAAATGAAGCCAGTAGATACTTTGACATTTGTAGGGCTTCAATACGATTTGTTGCAGAAAATATAATTAAAACTGCTCTGTCGAAAAGAAATGGTCATAAAATAAAATTCGTATACACCTAAAAGGATTCAAGGGAGATAAATCCTTTATGGATAAATCCGCCGCAACTCACACTCTACCTACTAAGTTCCCTTGTATTATGACGTCAAAGGAATTTTTGGGGGGTGGGCGGACCCCTCAGCCAAACCAACATTGTAACTCATGCTATCGCATTCTCGGTAGCGTGGGTTGGTGTTTTTTCAACTCATGCAACCATGAATTTGATTTTATGGGTTGCCATGTTGGTTTGGTTTAACACGCCCACGCCACAATAACATCCAATCAAACATATACCTTCTGAGAGATCTAATTCAGTGTTTGCTGAGTTAGACCCCTCGCCGGAGATTATGTATTTGTCAAAGTAATTGGGTGTAAAATGAATGGTATAAATTGAAAAATAGAGGTATAGTATTATCTGAAGGTCTCGAATGTGACAAGATTACCTCGGAATATGAAGACATAGAGTATCAGTTTAGTAAGGGTCGTTATGTTTTACCTAAGATGTACATGCTCGTGAAAGGAAGTCAAAAGTCCATCAATGCTTGTTTGTACGGTAACGATATTAATGCATTTATAACGCTATTTAGTACCGTTGAAGCAATACGTCAAAAGCTCGGCCAAGAGTATCAAAAACGAGCTGAAATTAGTTCTAAGGTTCGTGATCTTAGAAAAATATTACTCAGCCAAACCAACATTGTAACTCATGCTATCGCATTCTCGGTAGCGTGGGTTGGTGTTTTTTCCAACTCATGCAACCATGAATTTGATTTCATGGGTTGCCATGTTGGTTTGGTTTACCACGCCCACGCCACAAAAACATCCAATCAAACATATACCTTCTGAGAGATCTAATTCAGTGTTTGCTGAGTTAGACCCCTCGCCGGAGATTATGTGTTTGTCAAAGTAATTGGGTGTAAAATAAATGGTATAAATTGATGCAAAAAGCTCTGCATTCACATGAGGAACCCCATAGGGTAACACATAATGGGCTACCGGCTAATAGAAACGGTGTTAGGGTCACATCCGGAATGGATAGCCAAAAGAAAAGACCCTTACAAAGACACAAAGGACTGAATAAGGGACTCATGAATGAATAACCGTTCATAATTTATACCATTTATTTTGCATTTTTTTTTAATAATTAGAGGTAAAATGTATTGTATTATATTTTTATAAAAATATGGATATCGAAAATGTAAATGTTATAATGGCCGAAATCTCAAAGTTAAAAAATAGAGGTATAGTATTATCTGAAGGTCTCGACTGTGACAAGATTACCTCGGAATATGAAGACATAGAGTATCAGTTTAGTAAGGGTCGTTATGTTTTACCTAAGATGTACAGGCTCGTGAAAGGAAGTCAAAAGTCCATCAATGCTTGTTTGTACGGTAACGATATTAATGCATTTATAACGCTATTTAGCACCGTTGAAGCAATACGTCAAAAGCTCGGCCAAGAGTATCAAAAACGAGCTGAAATTAGTTCTAAGGTTCGTGATCTTAGAAAAATATTAAACGAGGAAAAACCCGTATCCTAACCACGTGAGCGTTACTATAAAAAATAGGCTTTCAGTAATTTGTATTAAAAAATTTATTTTTATTAAAAAAATTATTTTTTTTAGCGTTTTTTGTAACACTCACATAGGATTTTCTCCTGAAAGAATACTCATCAGTTTGGACCTGCTCATGCAGTTATGTGCATACTGGATGATCTGGTCGTAGTAGCAAGTAATCACCGCGACGCCTTCATTTTCACGTAGTTGTAGTTGTTGCCGCGTCGTTAACAGAAATCGTTCATCGCCGTTCACAGATATTACAATTCTGAAAACCTCAGCGATGTTATTTCTGAAACACTCGCGGATAGCGTCGTACAGTTTAACCCTGTCGAAGATGGATACCTTAACTTGATGGTACATTATTTAATAACTCATCTTTTAATTGTGATAGTTTCACATTTGAAAATTCAGTTTACAAACAATATATGGTAGGTGAATCGCTTACAACTAGATTAGCCCGAGAGCGGTTAGCAGCAATTAAAAAGTTTATACCGGTTCGAGACAGACTTCGTGAAAAACTTCAACAACGACAACAAGCGCAGACTGACTTTTCTGTGTCAAGTGAGCAACTGTTTACTCCGATAACAAGTGCGACCAAAGATGTGAAAACAGCAACTGAACGAGCAATATTTGGGGATATTCCTGAGGAAGGCAAGCGACGAGAAGTGCCTGTTCTTGGTGTGCTTGAAAAGATAGCAGCAGAGACCGGACAAACACGCGCAGGGTTACAACATTTATCCAGTGATATAAAAACTCAGCGCGAATATGAACGATTAGCTGATATTGATGATTCTGCGCCTGAACCACAACCTGTTGATGTCACCCCAAGAGGTGTTCCCTTTATAGACAAACTCACCGATGGAGCTATAAAGGAAATCAAACGACCTCAGTTAATAAAAATCGAAGATTATAAGATTTTTGGTGATTTCGCCGCCCAAAGCTTTCATTCTAGAAAGGACTTTTTAAAAGACGAGTATAAAAACAGTAGAATAAGCCGCGATGAATGGGGTAATTGGTTGTATTAAACGAATAAGGGGATTACTGGTAATTTGAAAAAGGATACAATTGAGTATAGATCTTTTAAAGTAGGAGCTAATAGTTATGGTATACAAAAACAACAAGAACGAGAAAAACAAAGTCTAGGCCGACAAAAGCAATTACTTGATGATAGTCAGGGCGCAACTGGTACAACTGAGAAAACAAGCGGAAAGGGATATTCAATTAAAAATCCAAAGGATTTCAACGCAACCGTGACATGTCCTGGTAACATCCTCATTGATATATCACGGTTAGAAGTACTTATGGGTGGAAAGCGAGCTGGAAACAACTCCGTCGAGATAATTAATGAAGCAGCTGATATCTGTAGACGATTATTTTCCGGCGGTATCATGGACATTGATGTATATCGAGAACTCATTGCTGAATTAGTTGAAAATCACAGAGACGCCCTACGTTATGATGAAAATCCTATGGACGCTAGCGATTGATCACTAATTGAAAAACTACTAGTTTTATAACAAGATGATTATACACTACAACCATGATAAACCCGTAAGCGTCTACGTGGTGAACTCACGATTGCCTGTTTACCGCGCGTGATACGGAGATGGTTTCGGCAATACCATTGCGGGGTTATTTACAAGAATGGCTCCAAAGGTGGCGCCGTTGGCTAAACAATTATCAATGAAAGCCATTGATATCATTCGTGATAAGGTACCCAGCAAAATCGGAGATTTCGTTGGAAATCTTGCTGGAAAGGCATTTTCTGCTGCGAAAGATAAAATAGCATCATTGGTGCGAAGGAAACCAACAGTACTGCCATCAACTACAGTGATGCCTGCAAAAATCAGCAAAGCAATAAATAGCGCAGTGAAAGAAAAACTAGCGTCGTTGGCTGCTTCGGTGACTCCGTCGCCATTGACAGCTACGCCGGTAACAGATAGCGCTATCATGAACGCAATAGCAGGAAGTGGTTTGAAACGAAAACAAAAACGACGATAATTACAAAGAGTTTCGCAATTGAAAACACTAGTATGTTATAAATGTTTAAACGAACAGCTGATCCCGCGCTTGATATGGATGCTAAAGTGGGCAAAGACGATTCCGTCCGCGATTATCAATACTATTCCTATCATGCAATACAACCCGACCTACGATCGCGAGTTGAACTTCAAGTTCAAGATACCAGTAAATACTTTTTGCCATGTGAAGCATTTATTGAAATCGAGGGAAAACTCGTAACAAATGTTGCAGCTGATACCCTATATGACATTAGCCCAAATATCCGAGTTGGTTTTGTTAATAATGGCATAATGGCGTTATTTGAAAGTGTAAGATATCTCATTGATGGAAAAGAAATTGAATCAATAGACCGTGAGGTTGATGTTGCAACAACAATAATCGGACTAGCGAGATATTCTGATGATTATACAAGATCGGCTGGTCCGTCTATGATGTTTGCAAAGGATATTAATGATCACGCTGATCACATTAATCATACTAGGGTAAAAGCAACACGAGATACCGCAGTTGATCCAGCACCAGACGGATATACTAGACCGGCTGGTACCTTTGATGTCGTAGATATTTATCACAATTTCAATCTAGGGTTTGCAACACGAGTAGCGATGTTAGAAGGACAAGAGAAAAAGTTTTCGTGTGCAATTCCACTCCATCACATATTTGGATTCTGCAGAAATGTCAGAAAAGTCATCTATGGAGCCAAACACACAATCGCGTTAGTGCGAAAGGGCGATGACAACGATGCAATTTGGCATACTGGTGCCACTGATGGTAAAGTTAAAATAATTAAATTAGTATTGTGGATGCCAGTAATGACCCCATCAATTGCCAGAGAAGAGCGGCTACTCTCATTTATGGACACGGGCGGCAAATCATTGCTAAGTTGGCTAACAACAACGACTGATGTCAAACAGGATAATGTTGATGGTACATTTACATGGCACTTGGCATCAAAACAAGGCGTTTCAGCTCCGCGTCATATATTTATAGCGCTGCAGAATCAGGATCGAGTTGGTAATCAACAACGCAGCCATATGATATTTGATCAATTAGGGGTAAGTGAGGTTTCGCTGAGAATAAACGGACAACAAGTACCAACCGAGGATATACAACTTGATTACAACAATAACTATATAGCACGTGTATGCTGTCATATATGGGTCGTGTTCAAAACGTTGATACTGGTTTACAAATATCGCAACTCGATTTTAAGAAATTGTATCCGATTTATTACTTTTCGCTGAAACATGTAGATTTAATGAGACAATCCGTTGTTGACATACATTTTAGGGCTCGTATAGCTCCTGGTGGTGTTAATTATAGAGCGGTTGCTGTTATTCTCAGCGACAAATCAATGTTGTTAGAAGGAGTTGGCGGACGAATGAGAATCGTTGATGCACCAGTGGAGAATATGTAAATGAAACTTGCAAAGTTTCCAATTAGATCAATTGAAAGCATAAATGTGTTTTAGAATAAAATGCCATATAGTGTTGTTAGTGTCAAGCTGACTGATGGTCAGGTCAAGAAATTGCGATCAAAATCCGCTAAAGAATGTGGAACCACAATAACGTTGAAACCAGCGCAGATGTCCGGCGGTACACATAAAATATCATTAACGGATCGTCAAATAAAACATTTCAATGATGCAATAAAAAATAAGCGAGGGGTTCAAATTGATTTTTCGAAAGCCGCAATCGCCAACATGATAAAATCAGGTGGTATATTTCCATTGTTAGCTGCAATACCAGCATTGATTGCAGCGGCTGCTCCAGCGGTGGCGAAAGCGGCGGCATTGGGAGCCGTTGGGACCGCGGCAGGGATGGCGTTAAAAAAAGAAACTGGGAAAGGATATAAAAAAGGGAAAGGGTCTAAGACTACCAGGAACCCCGTATTCGTGGTACAGCGGAAAAGGTCTAAGACTAGGACCGGTTTATTAACTAAAAAATCTTCGATTGTAGAGTCTTTGATTGAGGAACCTATGGTTCCAATGTCCAATATTGATTTACTCGATGCTGCTAAAAAAACTCGCCATAAAAAATTTCAGAGGTGTCTTTATGAAAGATCAATTACCGACACAACCCAACAGCGTTGAAACCGGTATCATTAATCTCGATAACAACACCGGACCTGGTACTCACTGGGTTGCATACGCTATTGATCCACGTGGGATTGTCTATTTTGATTCATATGGATTAGCCCCGCCAAAGGAATTCTTGCGTTATATAAAAACATTTCCAATTAAGACTTGGTATTCTACGCTACCAACACAACAAAGGAATGATCCACCAATATGCGGCAGCCAAGTATTAAATATCCTTGACGCTATTTCTAACTCCTTGGGTAACCCAAGAGGAAAACCACATGTTGTCGTAAATGAATACACCAGCAATCGCTTTTTAGAGAGAGAGAGAGTTTTACAATAATATGATTGATATTTGGGGAAGACCTCTGAAACCTAAGCCCGATGACACTGCAACCCTTGATTCTATCAAGGATATAAAAAAAATTAAAGATGAAATTGCTGAGACGTTGAATTTAACAAGTGTTGACCCGAACAAAATAGTTGTATTTCAAGATCTCCAGGGTAAATTGAAAACCAGTAATATATCCGCGGACGACATTTTGATACGACAACACGACGCCGCTGAAAACTCTATTGCGCTGTATTTCAGCGGCGGACGACTTAGACCAGGCGCACTTGTGTCTACGATCACCGACGCAATTGCCGCCCACGACCGTAATCTGGATGATCATATACGAGGTTATAATAGTTTTCGCAAAAATGTCATACATAAATTCTTTGGAACCCCGCTTGTGGTTGGCATGACTCTCGCTGAAATTAAAAACTTTCTATCTTTGTTCTTTTTTAACAAGAACGCGGGAAGGATGATGAATGAAGATGAAATCAAGGCAAATTATCTCGATATTTACGCTGATATTTCTAAACTAATAGAAAATTTTGAAAAGGTACAAAAACCCACAAACGACGTCGTTAGAAAGTTTTTTGGATCCCCACTTGTGGCAGACTCGACTCTCGCTGAAATTAGCGAGTTTATTATCAGGCATACTCACAATGCCTACGTCGCTAATAATTTCTTCGGCGTCCCGGCTACATCTACGATGACTCCCAACGATATTAATATATTTATGGTGAGACAAGCAACACTTAATACCATCGTGGATAATTTTTTGGGGAGAATACGTGAATCTGAAACCACATCTCTGACAGGCCCGACTCTCGCTGAAGTTAAAAAAGCTATTGACGAACAAAAACGCATCAGCAAAATAGCTAAAAATTTCTTTGAGGGCTCTGAAAGTTACAATATCACGACGACATATTCTTAACTCGACAGTTATTATGCCGCCCAAAAAAGTTTGGGATTTGAGCTCCTTTTGTTTTCATTTTTTAAACGCCGCGATGAAACGATAATGAAATATACCGAAATAAAAAAAACCTATCTCGACGTTTACGACGATACTCTTAAACTAAAAGAAAAATCTGAAAGGGTACAGCATGGGACCTTTGATTGGGTAAAAGAATCTAGTGCTAAATTGAAAGTCAATATCGAGAAGTGGCCCCATGGTATCTACAGGATGACGTTAATGTAACAGAATTGTTACCGAGCGGATGTTGGGGTGGATTAAATGAACAAAACAAACACAAGTGTGAAAGATAATGTAAATGTATGAAATAAATTATTAATGAAAAATAATGATGTATCAACACAATAACTCATGCGTTCAACCCACAATTACAATCACAACCATTCACAATACATGAACAAATTAAATATTAATACAAAAGGAATCTCAGATGTAAAAGGATCTCTTGGACTATACACAGATCCAAGGATCATTTACGAAAGTTAAATTAATGCAAGTATAAATTACGAAAAATGAACACAAACGACAAACTATACTATCGCACGATGGATTGCGATAACTAGCACGACCATATACTTGTATTAAATCAAGTTGCTAGCTTTTATTGATATCTATGCGATCACTTGAAATATTATTGTGATCTGACATAAGCATGCAAATACAACAATCTATTAAATTGTATTACAATTTCGATACACATATGTGTCTCGACCCGTATAACCGCACGATTCAGCAACAGTTGAATCGTCTCCCAGTTTCCCCGAAAACCTAGGGTTGACCAATACTATTATCGGACGTTTCCCTTCACGGATCCACCACAGTTTTACGTTCAGACAACATACAACATCTACCAGAACCAACGGTTCCTCACTACCCTAGATGTCGACCCGGATGTTTTACAACTCAGATAGCTCCGACACTCGGACTTCTAGCTTTCCGGATATTTACACGTTACACAGATGTTGACGAACAGACAGTTCGACACACAGACAGATACTTCAATTCCGTTTGCACAAATTAACGGCACAATCACATTCAGATATTTATACAAAGATGTTCCACAACAAATCAGACGATATCAAAGACGTTTATCAAAAGATGGTATCAGATGTGTTAACAGCTACGGTATCAGAAATGGTATCAACTACGTTAGCAGCTACGGTATCAGAAACATTGACATCTACGGTATCAGATCTACGGTATCAGAAACATTGACATCTACGGTATCAGCGATTATCAGATCTATGGTAGCAGCGATTGTCAGCTACAGTATCAGAAACACGGTAACAGCTACAATAAACAAAACCAGACTAATAATAGTTGTCTCAAAAATAATCTAAGCCGTAGATTACGATATTGCATTTCAAGTCTAATAGTGACTAGTAATTCCAAATATTCCACGTTTAATTGCAATAACAGCATCATTATACGAAATGATAATCTGAATAAAATTCACATAAAAACGAAAATGAAAATTTAACACTCACCCCTTTGGCTGGAGATTGCAAGACGAGCTTATCTATCCTTCGATTAGATATTTCGGTTCCAGTAATTATTATGAAAAATATCTCGCCTTATATACTCTCTATAGGTGAACATAAATCACATCGAGCTTGCCGTGCACCACGTGAAACGAGTATTTCGGATTTCATGTAAATAACAAACCAGGCACATGCAAATCGTTACACGCCGCTTACCTTGGGAAAACCACTGATTCACCCCAGGCAATGCATGTACGACGAAACAAAGAAAGTGGTGAGATTAGTTTGTAAATCAAGAAGAAAAATAAATTTAATTTTCGCCTAATTCTGTGACAGTTAATCTCTAACAAGCAATTTGATATCATCGTGAGCGGTAGAACCTACTTTGGTGGCACCGCGACAGTAATTATCGGGGCTGAAGAAGAATTTGAGATTGTCGCAGTTGATAACACCATTAGAAAAGAAATAACCTGGTGCTTAGAATTTGTATGTGAAGTAAATAACTAAATTGAAAGGAAAATCCTTTGGATTTCACAATTGAAAACGCTAGCGTTTTTAAAATAAAAATGATTTCATCAACGCAATGTCGCTATTATCAGGTCAGAGAATTTCAAATTAGACTCAAAACCCTCGCCGAGGAGTATCAAATAAAAATAAAAAAATACCGACGAAGAATCACCGCAATTGATATTACTATGTACTCGGTGTCAAGCGTTCTCGCTGGCGCCGGAATAATACTTGCATCGGTTACAATGATTGCCCCGTTCGTAGTTCCAATTTGCATTTCTGCGGTGGCTACAATCGCGGGTATATCAACCGGGATAACAAAAAAGATATCATCATGCAGCCAGAGTAAACTGCAAGATTACTTAATTCAATTTCATGTTGTATCAACCGCGTACTCGCAGTTATCCTCGATGATATCGTCGTCACTCGATAATACAATTGTATCAGATAGTGAGTTCTCAGCGATGCTCAGTATTTTTGATTCCGCGATATCGAAATTAGAGCGACATCAACAGTATAATAACAATGACAACACCGATGGAATTAGAAAACACGAACCCGAAAACCAGCATGATATCAATAACATCAACGATATCAGATACTGAGTTCTCAGTGATGGTCAGTATTTATTATTCTGCGATGCCAAAATTAGAGCGACAGCATGAGTATAATAACAATGACAACACCGCAGGAATTACTTCAACGAATAGTGGAGAACACGAACCCAGTACAAACAAGCATGATATCAATAACATCGACGAATCCTGAATTCAGTGTGAATTTCCCGAGCCCAGTCCCCGTGAAGGAGATAGCGCTAGCAAAACTACGAGTGTATCACAGTTGGCCTAATATCAGATCAAAATCATTTGGTGGTCAACAACCGAATAATTCACTGGTGTTCGCGAATAAGAATAAAGAAGACGGGACTCCAGACTGGAACGTCGTTTCAATACCAACCGGATAATATCAAATTGAACAAATCAATGATGAATTCGCGCGTAGAATAAAATCGATTACTGGAACAGAATCAAAAATCGCTTTAACGGTTCATGAGCCGACGCTATCATCCGCAATTGAAATAAGCACAGAAGGATACGTCGTAGATATCTATCAGAGTTCTATTAGAACCGTACTAGGATGGCCTGAATTACCACCCCGGGGGAAAAACCGTTGATATACCCGAACCACAAAATAATGATTATGTCACCGACGTGATAAAACCCGATAATCCAATAAAGAGTTATAAAGATCACAGAATCACTATAGATTTTTTTGGGTTGGGATACCAACCAACTGGGAAAGAAAAGGAAGGGGAAAAAATAGAGGGATATCATTTTGTTAACGAACCTAGAATCGTTGAAAATTTCACAGCGATGAATAATGATTTTTCACTGTTGTTAATATCTCTTAAATCTGGCTCTCTCACCCGAGATGAATTTATCAGCGTCGTTGAAACATGCAATAAAATCATCGACGATATGGAAAAATTTAATTTACGAATAACATTTGCAACAAAATTTAATATTCCCGTTGAAGATATTCCAGCATTCAAACTACCAGGATATAACGTACCAGAACTAAAACAAACTTCTCAGTGATGCCATCGATGTTGGTTTTAAAATAATTCATGATGCATGGAGAAAAACAGCATCACCGGAAATAAAAATCCTCAAACATAATAATGACTCAGACGGTGGCGGCAGACATATCGCTCCGTTCAACGTGAATATATCCTCAGTGATTGCGCTCAATTTAGTATGCGATGTTATCGAAGGAAGCTATCAAATTAATCTCGAACAATCAAATCAAGCTCAGCAAATAGCCCCTCCAGGATTTTTAATAATTGAGTCTCCGGTTCATCCAGTCTATATGCGGTGTCATAATGATTCGCTAACAAGAATTAATTTCAAACTCACTGACCAGTCCAATAATCTGATTGATCTACAAGAGGAGGTGTTAGTGATTAGTCTGTTTGTGAAGTCCTAAAAGGATTTCCGTCCTGTGACACGATATCGTATCGGACTCGATCAAATATTCGGTTAAAATCATTTATTGTTTTTTGTTAACTTGTAGCAGCAAAGAGGGTGATGACCACATCGTTGCGACCAAAATTGATTGAAAAATCGTAAAGTCTCCGTTTGCTAAATGGAGACTTATTTTTTTTGGTTAAAATGAGATTTCGTAGGAAGCCTTATTTTTGCTTGAAAACGTGGTCTGTTCACCCTCTCTGCTGCTCATAAGAACGTCCATGTTGTTTTTACGTCTTTCGACAGAAAGATTGCTAGGTTTTCAATGTAGTCACTAAATTGGAATTCCACGAATGTAAATCTGTATTCTGTGACTTGCTGAGAGTATATCTCTTGCTGACTTAGCAATAGTGTAATGTACAGTGCAAGCGAATGTTGCCTTTGCTTGTAGGGGCGCAACTTTATTAAAATAGTATATGGTTGTGATATAGAAATAAATTAAATTAATCTTAATAAATTTTAGTAGTAATTTACTTCAATATTATTGAAAAATTTACTGTAATAAAATTTAGAAAAAATGTCAATCTTATTACTTTTACTAAAAATTCTGTCCTAATAGTTCCGTCAGTCGCATAAGATTCTTTGCATCTCTAGATGGTATAACACTAGAACTGAGGCAGGGATATTTCATTCACTTTCTTTTAAACTACTTGTTCTTGAACCAATGGAGGTAAGAGGAAACATATTAGCAGCACGTAACAAATATTTCTGATAGCTAAAGGTATATATTTCAGATAGAAATTAAAAATATGTAGAAATTTGAATTTTTCGGCCAGTAGAGAGATATAAAAAAATTGAATAAGCATTGATGTACTTAAAGATTAAAAAGAAAACCCCTTGTTGTCTTAAAAGTTTTACCTACAATTCACACCGGCATTCTATGCGATGTGCATTATTATAATATATCCACTATTGCCTTCACTAACTGATGTTATTAATTCCTCTCTCTTACCCAGGGAATTTCCATTATATTTTCAAAACTGCAATTGTAAAGCTTCTGCTCAAGAAACCGACACTGGACCATAACGATTTAAGGATCTAACGCCCAGTTTATGATCTCTCGTTCATATCAAAAACCTTAGAAAAAGATGTTCAAACCCAAATTGTATCTCATCTGAATTCAAACAGTCCTTGCCAAGTAACTGAAACTACTCTTCTGAATGTAATTAATTATATTCTCTATGCTCCTTGATTTGTCTGCAGCATTTTACATAATATACCATGCTCTATTACTTGATCATCTCCAGAATATATTTGCAATTCACAATACAGCCTTACTGTGGTTGATGTCCTACTTAGTCAACAGGACACAAATTATATCTGCAAATGGAATACACTGCAGAGCACTTGATCGATGTTGTGGTGTTTCACAGGGATCTGTTATTGGACCTGTTCTCTACATTCTATACTGTGAGCTGCTCTCAAGTGTCATATACCATCATCCAGTGTCTCACCAATGTGTACGCTGATGACACCCAACTATACAAATCTAGCCACCCAAAAGAAGTTGATGTTATCATCCAAAAAGTAGGGAGGTGCATTTCTGATGTCGAAGCATGGATGACATGTAACAAGCTGCAGAAAAATGATGGTAGAATTGAGGCCATTCTGATCACAACACAAAGACGTTCTCATTCCCATCCATTACCTTAAACAATAAGTATCAGAAAAACCCACATTAAATTCACAGTCAGTACGAAACCTTGGTTTTACTATGGACTCTACTCTAACACTGAACCAAAATGTCATGAACATATGCAAGGCTGCATATCTTGAGCTGAGAAGCATCAGCTCCATTCACAAATATCTTCCAGACGATGCCACTACAACACTTGTGTGTTGATTAGTACTTTCAAGACTGGAGTATTGTAACTAAATTATGTCTTGCGCGTTTCAATATCTACTCCAGAAACTTCAAAACGTTCATAACACAGCTGTTTGGATCATCCTTAGAGTACCTCAGAGCACACATCACCGCTGCTCTTTACAATACATTGACTATTCATTCGATTCAGAATCAATGGCAACATTTGTTCTCTGTGCTACGTTTCACTTACGGACTCTAGTCCAGCATACCTATTACGCCTCGCCCATGTGTACACACCATCAATATACTTATGCTCCTCTTCTGACAATGGTATACTCCTGATTCCCACTATGAAAATAAAGTCTATGAAAATAAAGTCATATGGACATACCAGGGTACAGTAACGTGAAACGGATTGCCCATTGAAATTAGACACAAAGACATAGCGATATATTTCCAGAGTAAAACTCATGTTTGTCGACTGCAAGAACAATATTAAAGACCTAATAAAGTTTCCTACCTTAAATATCTTAAGCATGTTTTCATCTTTTCTAATTTTTTGGTTGTTTTCGTTTTGCAGTCATGTCATATATGTTGTAAAGCGCTTAGAGCTTCTAAAGATTAGATGCTATACAGAGTACTTTATCTCCTCCTCCTCATTATTATTATTATTATTATTATTATTATTATTATTATTATTATTATTATTATTATTATTATTATTATTGTTATTATTATTATTATTATTATTATAAATGATCCATGATGTCAATATTTTTTTCGTACAATAAATCTTACTTTACATTTCACTTTTTCCCATCAAAATGTCAAAGTAATTCTTATAAACGATCCAAGATGTCAACAATATATTTTTTACAATAGTCCACCTTCACATTTGACATATTTCCATCAAAATGTGATGCAATAAAGTCTTGATTTCATGAGGTTATATTATTGGTAATTTGAATGTGACTAATGGGTGGGTGAATGTTGTGTACTAATTATCACCTATATTATGTATGGAGATCAAAATTAAATTATTAGATAAATATTCAGGAGAAAAATGTTGTATGGAATATGAGATATGGCATTTTAATATGGCAACAGATTACGGCACTGTTTTGAAATATTACATTGTAATTATCTTGATGCATGAAAATTAATCAAGATGCAACACGCATTACATATTTGTGATACACTGGACCGTGCATACATAAGTCATATTACACTCATGCCTGGATTTCCATTTTGAAAGTACGAATAATAAATTGCAAAGGAATCACAAACATTCATGTAATATCTAAAATGACATATTTCTTGCTTACATTTTACTTCTTTTCATCTAAAAACTGCATGACAATCTTTGAGGTATCATCAGTCTTCCATTTTGATACCCGTCCACTGATGATAAAAAGTGCTTGCATATAGCAAATTATTCTAATTATACTTCATATGTATGCATACATAGGATGTATATTACATTTAATTATAAATATGATAACTATCTAGTTGTGGTATGCATTTCTGCTAGTGTGTGACAAGGCATTTCCGTATATATCGAACACTGGATTTGATTGTTTGTTGAAACGCCATATACAAGGAAAGAGTTCACACCTTTTTTGTACAATTAGTTATGTAAATGTTTATGGTAATTTAGTTGCATTTTTCTGTATTTGTGATAACTAGTTATTTATGTTGTTTTGTGTTTTACGTTTAAACATTGGATAAATTAGGTTGTATCATTGTAAATTGTAGTCATTTGCAAAATCATGGGTATTTTAGAAACCAGACTACATGAAATGATAAATTTTACTGGTGACCTGTATAGGGGAAAATACTAGACGAAAGTCTTAGAAAATTGAGACATTAAGTCTTCAATCTAATATATGGATAGTGTCAAAGTACGCATACGTACTGTAGAGTTACACAAGAGTTGTTCTGCGGCATGATGCTCCAGTGCTAGATATCACAATAAACTTCCAGACTGCAGATATCGTAGCGATATGACTGATAAATTATTAAAGCTACATTAAACGTCCTAATCACACGCACGCACCCATACAAACAAACACATGGGTTGGTATAGTCCCACTATAATTGAGCTTGTTTTCCCCAGTACTTTGAAGTGCTGGGAAATATAATTTGATTTATAGATAATGCTTATGTGAAGCGTTTGGAAACAATAGTTACTAAAACCCTACCCTGTATTCTTGATTATAAAGACGCTGTGAATCATTTTTCCTAGCTTAGAAAGGTTTCGAGCAACACCCGGACGTATTTGTAACTTTCAATGGTCGACACTAATAATTTCCAACATTACAACTGTGTAACAAATCTGCTAAAGGTACTTACAATGAAAGACAATCTTCTTTCTGAGTTTTTCTTGATTGCAAAGAAGTATTTCTATCGATGGAAGATAATATGTTTTTCTTCTTCATAACATTTTCATTTAATTTTAATTTACCCTTCGATGACCGTTTCGGGTATAAGTTATGTGGAACAAAGATAAAAAATTTAAAGACTGAACAAACCAAATCAAATCAAGTGTAGATGAAATAGGACATTGATTAAAGGTAATGTTTTGTTGACCTTGTGGTTCAGCAATTAAATCACAACTTTCAAATGTTTGAAAGTGACACACATTTATCGAAACATAATTACCAACCCTACCAAATACGAATTAATTTGCAATACATTACCTGTCAGGGTCATAAAATATTTGGAATGGAATTCCAAAAGTCACCAAAACATTTATTTTTATCGGTATTGTTTCAGAAAGCGACTATGATGTAGGTAGTGTCTTAAAAGGTCCTAAAAGGTGAAGGTATTAAACCAGACGACTTTAATTCAAACCATAAAAAGCAATACAAAGTTAAGAACTCCAAGGTGACCTTGGCATATTTAAAAGGATAAATATTAATGAAAATCGATTATAAATTGATACAAAAATCATCAATAATCATCTCGTTTAAGTTACTGTTTATTTTAACAGCTGGCTTGCATTTATCTGAAACGTTGTTCACTAAATGTAAGTCGATATAGAACGGATGTAACAGGAATTGCTTTAAAATCTTTAAGTAAAAAATATTTCTCAAAAGTGGTTCGAACATGATGAAGAACTCATATAACAAATGATTAGGAATAAGTTTTGTTCCAGTGCTCTTTATTTTTCGTCACACTTTTATTTGCCCGGTAATAATGTGATTAAGAGTTTATCTGCTTCGTACAGCATGTGTGGTACTTGTGTTTTCTGGCACGGACATTCTTGAGGCACGTGATACAACAGAACTTATTTGTTAAGTAAGGGGTTCATAGTGTCAAGCGGGACTTCGCCATCCACTCTAAATATGATCCCAAATCAACCATACTGTATCCTACAGTAAGTTTTCGTTACGGTTATAAGGTTACAATTATGCTCTGCACACGCTTTAAATGCAGGAATTTCTAAGGGTTCCAGCCCACAGGCCCTTTTTCTGAATTTTTTTCCATGCTGCCATTCTTACTTCCGGTAAATGATATCCCTGGATCCGAGCATGTTTAGATTGACCAAATACTGACCAATTTAACTTTGAATCAAATCTTCGTCTAAAGGAAAGCTGGATAATATAAATTATATAGAGGAAACCATAGAGTGGTCAGATCAGTCAGATGGTGATAACGACATTTAGTGAATTTGTTAAAATATTATCTGGACTACGGTTTAAAACCTTTGAAATATTTTCATATTTGTATCACTGAAACTTTAAAAATGGTATATAGCCTGTATATAAGTAAAAATATTGATCTTTGTGTTTCCTGAAAACTACTGGAATGTTGTTTTTCTTCATTTTTTATTTATTGAGCAAAACGTATTCTTAAAAATTAATTTTGAACATTTTTAACATGTATGGCTTCATCTGCTATTAACTCTTCTACCCTTTTCAGTTTTAGATCAAATCATGTACATATTTATTAATACGGTGCTTAGCATTATAATATTTATATGGCTGTTATGAGTACCGATGTTTGCTTGACTACAAGGAGTCAAAAAGTCTCCATGTTTGAAAGTTAACGTGAATCGGTGACATCGATAATTATGTAAAGAGCAGATAGATAGCATTGTGCCCAGTTGTAAGCGCTCAAGAGCAAAAGACTTTCGTAGCCATTTCCGTTCTTTGTTTGGATACATGTGCAATGTACTAGAATAATGTATGAAAATATAAGCATATGAATATAAAATAAAATGGAAATAATACGTGTTAGAAAAAATAAACAAATGAATTTTTATTAAAATAAATGCACACGAATATAAATATATAAAAATACCAATACTATAGTGTATAAAAATGTAACAATATGAATATATCGTATTATATATTGTAAAACGGAACTATCAATGTATATAGAAATATAAACATATGAATATATAATAAAATGTAAATAGAAATGTGTTAGAAAAAACAAACATGAATGTATATTAAAATGATAAAAAAATAGTGTATGAAAATATTAACATATGAATATATAGTAAAACGGAAATTGAACAATGCTTGTAAATATAGACATACAACTGTGTACCATGATACCATTATAACTATGTTACATTGCAACAGAACAATATGTAGCATATTGAAAATGTACACAGTGTGTTTAATATGTGATTGGTGGTGGTGTTAGGATAAGTATGTTTAAGATATGTCTTTAAATTGGAAAGCATTAAACGCGCCTCTAATTAAGAGTTATTGGTTATGCACAATTAATTACAGATGGGCATGATATATTACTCTGTGAAGAAATGGCTACATATTACATTAACCACGATAGTCACAGACATGAAAATAACTACAGCACAATAAATAAATACATTATTGAATGACTGGTTTTACAGTTTTTCATTTAATATGAACTAAAGGTGACAATTCCTTTGGAAGGTCATTACACGACCCGATAAGTATTACGGCAAAAGCGATGTTAAATCTCGTTGATATTGTTGGGTGATGTCAATCTAATGTTTACAAACCGGTTTAAACGTCACGCCCCATTGATACCAAATAAATGTGTTCTACCTTGTTATTTGATAGGACCAACGTCACCTTTACTTGACCCAGTTTTGTACATGGCTATCACTGTAAATTTCCATAGCAATTTATAATTTTTGATTTAAAGTTTTTTGATGACATGTAAGATGCTGACCATTTAACAATCAAATGTCGATTTAATAAACTTTTATAACACTGTTTTAGCATCAAGGTTTTAATAAAGATTTTATATTTAATTTAATCAGAATAAATGTGCATACATGAACATATTGACTTCGACAATTCAAGGGACAATGCTTATGTACAAATTTTTAATGCCACATCCACCGGTATATACCACGAATAGCACAAAATACACAAGGCTTACGAGGTAATGAAATGTCGGTGTTGTTGGAAAGCTATATTACATATAGGATTATTATTCACTGTCTATATAATGGTTATTGCTTATGTGAGGTTACACGTTCAGGAAAAACATAAGTCCAAAACTGCTTACTATAAGAACGTATACAATAATTTCAGTAAATCCAGTAGGCTGTAGCTCTTGAGAAAATTGAACTTTTTTTAAATTATGTTACATTTCGACTTACATGCATATGACAAGTTTGAGTTCTATATTTGTGACTTGAAAACGGGTAACGGCGCTTTTGAATAAAAAAAATAGTAAACATGAATAATATATAAATATATAGTCGAACAACCGTAGCTGTTAATGTAGAAGATCGTCATACCATATTTATACATTTATTTCTTTAATATTATCTTCCTTAGTGACACAATGTGAACTTTCCTTATACTTTTGATTTAAAATAGCAGACGTTATCTTGAATTAAAGCTTAACCACAAATTAGTTCATATAATAATAATAACAGACAATGTGGACACCCTGGGCTTAGCAACCAATTCTCGAGGCACATGATATTATAGGAATTATTTGTTAAGCAGGGAATCAAGGTGGCAAAAGCTCCTTCCCCATCCACTCCAAATATGATCCCGAAACAAACGTAATGCATCCTAAGATAAATAGTCTTCACGTTAATAAAGTTACAATTATACATGCACACGCTTAAAATGCTGGAGCTTCTATTAATTCCAGCCAACAGGCCCTTTTTGACTTATTTACCTTGCAGCCACTCCTACCTTCAGGTAAATGATATCCCAGGAACCTACCGTATTCAAATGGACAAAATATTGATCAATTTGACTTTGAATCGAAAAAAGGTACTATTTATGAGTTTATCAGTTCCTTTGGTGCAACGGCGACTCCATGTACTACAACTGGTCTAACCTGAATAGATAAAATATGTACTAATCCAGATTGTTCCTGAACATTTTTGAATGACTGCTTTTACAACTTTTCATTTAATATGAACTAAATATTGGTGACACTTGGACATAACCTCTCTTGACTATTACAGAGGAGTAAGCATCACGTGACAGTGATGAGAATTGTTATTTATATCCAACTATACTATGTAACAAGAGAAACGAGTTTGTAGCTGAAGCGTGTGAACTGTTGAAGAAACAAGAATAAATATTCGATTTGATGGCAAGAGGGCATTAGTGACTGGAGCCGGTGGAGGTATTTATATCAAGGCATGTGACTTTCTTAATCGGTGATTGTAGAGGTATTTAAAAAATTGGGGATGTTATAATCTGTATTTGTTGGTGAGAAAGCAGAGCAAATGAAGTATTTACAGGAAGGGCGAATTTGATGTAGAGGAATTAATGAGATGACTGCTTTTGTTGTTTTTTTTGTGTGGAGAACTTTCATGTTTCGTATCCTGCTTTGCAATACACCCTGTATTTTACATTTCGGGCATAATATCGACTTGTCAGCGATCGTATTACCATGGCATTTCTAGTTCATCTCACGCACTAATGCATAAATGTAGTAAAAATCATAAAGACCATGACTGAGGTGATAATTCCTATTTTTAGAATCTAATTGAACATGCCTATAAATGTCAATTATTCCATTTATTTGTATCCTCATACTTCCATATTCCTCTGGAAGGTCATTACACAATCCGATATATAATACAGCAAAAGCTATGTTAAATAACGTATATATTGTTGGGTAAGGCCAGCCTAAAGTTGTTGTCCATTACAAACCGGTTTAAACGTCACGCGCCATTGATGCAAAATAAATAAATGTCTTCTACCTTGTTATGTGATAGGGCCAACGTCCAGTTTTCTTGATCCCGTTTTGTACATGGCTATCACTGTAAACTTCCATAGAGATTTATAATTTTTGTTTTGATGATTTTAATGACATTTAGGGTGCAGACCATTCAACAATCAAATCACGATTTTACAGACTTTGGAAACACTGTTTTCGCATTAAGGTTTTAATAAATACTTCATATTATTTTTCATATTTAATTTGATCGGAATAAATGTGCATAGATGACCTGTTGCAAGCAACAGTTTTTATGTACAAATGTAATGACACATTAACCTGCATATATAAAACAATAGAAAAAGCTCCACAAGCCAGACGAGGTAAATAAATGTCTGTATTGTTGGATAGCTATATTGTAACAAAGCTTAAGAATCTTATTGACTTTCCCTGAGATGTCAAGGGCAGTTCATACCCAAATTAAGTCTTTGCACCTCAACAGCAAATTCTGCAGGTTAGAAGGTCATGTTTGACACCACAAGTGATCCAAAAAGTGTAAACCTAATCCCGGTTCGTAGGTGACCATTTCGTAAAAACATTCTGTACTAAACAACTCTGTGCTCTCAAAAAAGTTGCCATCCGTTTTTGAAATATTAATTTCGTTTGAACCAACAAGTCTACTGCCATGGGTAGATAACTCTTCTGCCGAGATGACTATTGGTATTTCACTATATTATTCTCAAAGTCGAGCATCCCAGAGAAATAATATGTTTTCCGTGAAATCTCATGTGGTTATGGAACTAGTTTGATCAACAAAATGGCGAACGAAGAAATATAAGACACTACAAACGGAACTAGAGACGTCTAATCTATGTTGAAAATGGGTCAAAATAATCTGATTTGGAAAGCGAGGTACGCTGAATCATTAATTCTCACCCATTCGACAGAAAACTCTTGCTGTTTTGGAAACTATTTATGTAGAGGGAAATGTTACGTTTTTTTTTAGTGTCATAAAATTGTCATCTAAAGGGAACATAACTTATGTATATTTGTCGCCAATATTAGTAAAACTTTGCTATCACAAATTCCATGAAATCACTTACATTGTTTTACAGAAATTTTCCAATCGTTAATTATTTTGTGAAATTTTCAAAACTGGATATAATAAAAATAATAATAATAATAATAATAATAATAATAATAATAATAATAATAATAATAATATTGGATCATCTTTAGAGTACCACGATCATAGTACACCTCCCCGTTGCTCTGAACCATACACTGACATTCAATTTGATCCATAATCAAACAGAACATTAATTCTCTGTGCTACGTTTCACTGACGGACTCCAGTCTGGTAAAGTAATCTGGCCTCACCCATGTGTCCACACCTGCAATATACTTACGCTCCACTTCTGACAATCGTATACTCATAGTCCCTTCTATGAACACGAAGTAATATTGGTAACGTTCTTTTGCATATCAGGCTGGAACGAATTGTCCATTCAAATTAGACACAGAGACAGTGATCCTTTTCAGTGTGCATTTGCAACTTACCTTTTTTGAATGCAAGAACAAACTTTATGACCTAATAATATTTCCTACCTTAAATAGTTTCAGCATTTTGTATGTTTTCATTTCACGGTGTTTGTTTTGGTTATGATATCGCTATAGATGTTGTAAAGCGCTCAGAGCTTCAAAGATGATCTAGTTCTCAATAATAATAATAATAATAATAATAATAATAATAATAATAATAATAATAATAATAATAATCAACTGCAATGTGTGCATATGTTGTTACCTGTAATTTAACCTTTCCATTTACTACCTGTGTGTTCCTTACAATCATTCCTTCTACAGTCATGGGAATTGCATGTATCGTGTACATTTTATGAAATATTCCAAGACAATTGTGGGGATCTCAAGGACCAGATCTTGTCAAATATATATGAAATTCACAAAGCATGCTCTTTTTCTGCGTCTGACGCATGCTCGTACCCCCCCTCGTTTAACCCAGTACACTCTTCGTTTTCATATTTTTGTTCACAATATCTAAAGGTTGTCAGCAGTAAGTAAACAGGTATGGATGCAGTGTGTATGGGCATCCGTAAAGGCCACAATTACATTTATCAAACGATGTAGTATGAAATCCAATGATTTAACCCAGCAACAGAAAGTTTAAATCCAGATTCCAAATGATGTGGTGTCAAATGAAATCATTTAACGAACAAAACTTAATGATGAATTTAGATTCCAAATGTCGTGGTATTAAACGAAATAATGCAGTATTTAATGAAATTATTTGAGCCCACAAATCAAATCATGAATTTAAATTCCTAATGATCTGATACTAAATGTTAGAGACCCCTGGTGTGGGGGTAGAAAGAACTTTATATATTTACGTGCATAATGTTAAAGTGAATATTTTATTTAGTGACGAAAACAATTATGTCTAGTTTGATATAATAGTTTTCAAAGAATTCAGTTCTGTTGTTAAAATTGACGAGTATGTGCTTTTCAGTTTCCTTTTTTCTAAAGCGAGGGAAATGATGGACTCTCATTTATACGATTGATTTTATGAAACTTTCTTGAAAGCCTTAGTTAATAATATTAAGATAGTATAGCTATTATAAACGTGTACATAGTATTGACAATTAAAAGAAAAGTCTTGCATATATAGAAATGTTTATGGTTTTAAGTTATATCATGTCAAATATATATGTATGTTTATTTTTTGTTGTTGTTTCTATTTCATGGAAAGCTATTTCATAAGAGATAAACTTTCTAAACCAAGCGAATTTTATTTCTCACAGTTTTAATATTGTTTGAAGTCTTTGTATAAGTATCATTGAGAAACATACTCATTAAGTTGGAAAAGCCAAAGCATTTTAATCGCCTTGCATGTTTTAGAAAAGGGGAGATTCTCTGTCAATGTTTCTCTATTAGTACTGGTATAAATCTCACATCATTAAAGACACAGGCTTGGAACTCAGAAGATAATTGTACTTTCCGCTCACTAAGTGCCTCATGTCCAATTAGCAAAGTAAAGATCTTACAATATTTAGGAAACAATGGTTTCACATTAACAAAAGGAATCAAGACATCTTGTTCAAAATGAAAACTACTATTTTGCGTTTCATTCCGTGTTGATATACATTCATATGCTTTTGGCTGAAATTATAGATTGTGATTGAGTCTAACTATAAGGTTATTTATATTACCTTGTAATTATGAATTATTAGTTAATTGCACTTTGAACAGTATTAAGTGATTGTTAGTGATTAATAATAATAATAATAATAATAATAATAATAATAATAATAATAATCAACTGCAATGTGTGCATATGTTGTTACCTGTAATTTAACCTTTCCATTTACTACCTGTGTGTTCCTTACAATCATTCCTTCTACAGTCATAGGAATTGCATGTATCGTGTACATTTTATGAAATATTCCAAGACAATTGTGGGGATCTCAAGGACCAGATCTTGTCAAATATATATGAAATTCACAAAGCATGCTCTTTTTCTGCGTCTGACGCATGCTCGTACCCCCCCTCGTTTAACCCAGTACACTCTTCGTTTTCATATTTTTGTTCACAATATCTAAAGGTTGTCAGCAGTAAGTAAACAGGTATGGATGCAGTGTGTATGGGCATCCGTAAAGGCCACAATTACATTTATCAAACGATGTAGTATGAAATCCAATGATTTAACCCAGCAACAGAAAGTTTAAATCCAGATTCCAAATGATGTGGTGTCAAATGAAATCATTTAACGAACAAAACTTAATGATGAATTTAGATTCCAAATGTCGTGGTATTAAACGAAATAATGCAGTATTTAATGAAATTATTTGAGCCCACAAATCAAATCATGAATTTAAATTCCTAATGATCTGATACTAAATGTTAGAGACCCCTGGTGTGGGGGTAGAAAGAACTTTATATATTTACGTGCATAATGTTAAAGTGAATATTTTATTTAGTGACGAAAACAATTATGTCTAGTTTGATATAATAGTTTTCAAAGAATTCAGTTCTGTTGTTAAAATTGACGAGTATGTGCTTTTCAGTTTCCTTTTTTCTAAAGCGAGGGAAATGATGGACTCTCGTTTATACGATTGATTTTATGAAACTTTCTTGAAAGCCTTAGTTAATAATATTAAGATAGTATAGCTATTATAAACGTGTACATAGTATTGACAATTAAAAGAAAAGTCTTGCATATATAGAAATGTTTATGGTTTTAAGTTATATCATGTCAAATATATATGTATGTTTATTTTTTGTTGTTGTTTCTATTTCATGGAAAGCTATTTCATAAGAGATAAACTTTCTAAACCAAGCGAATTTTATTTCTCACAGTTTTAATATTGTTTGAAGTCTTTGTATAAGTATCATTGAGAAACATACTCATTAAGTTGGAAAAGCCAAAGCATTTTAATCGCCTTGCATGTTTTAGAAAAGGGGAGATTCTCTGTCAATGTTTCTCTATTAGTACTGGTATAAATCTCACATCATTAAAGACACAGGCTTGGAACTCAGAAGATAATTGTACTTTCCGCTCACTAAGTGCCTCATGTCCAATTAGCAAAGTAAAGATCTTACAATATTTAGGAAACAATGGTTTCACATTAACAAAAGGAATCAAGACATCTTGTTCAAAATGAAAACTACTATTTTGCGTTTCATTTCGTGTTGATATACATTCATATGCTTTTGGCTGAAATTATAGATTGTGATTGAGTCTAACTATAATGTTATTTATATTACCTTGTAATTATGAATTATTAGTTAATTGCACTTTGAACAGTATTAAGTGATTGTTAGTGATTAATAATAATAATAATAATAATAATAATAATAATAATAATAATAATCAACTGCAATGTGTGCATATGTTGTTACCTGTAATTTAACCTTTCCATTTACTACCTGTGTGTTCCTTACAATCATTCCTTCTACAGTCATAGGAATTGCATGTATCGTGTACATTTTATGAAATATTCCAAGACAATTGTGGGGATCTCAAGGACCAGATCTTGTCAAATATATATGAAATTCACAAAGCATGCTCTTTTTCTGCGTCTGACGCATGCTCGTACCCCCCCTCGTTTAACCCAGTACACTCTTCGTTTTCATATTTTTGTTCACAATATCTAAAGGTTGTCAGCAGTAAGTAAACAGGTATGGATGCAGTGTGTATGGGCATCCGTAAAGGCCACAATTACATTTATCAAACGATGTAGTATGAAATCCAATGATTTAACCCAGCAACAGAAAGTTTAAATCCAGATTCCAAATGATGTGGTGTCAAATGAAATCATTTAACGAACAAAACTTAATGATGAATTTAGATTCCAAATGTCGTGGTATTAAACGAAATAATGCAGTATTTAATGAAATTATTTGAGCCCACAAATCAAATCATGAATTTAAATTCCTAATGATCTGATACTAAATGTTAGAGACCCCTGGTGTGGGGGTAGAAAGAACTTTATATATTTACGTGCATAATGTTAAAGTGAATATTTTATTTAGTGACGAAAACAATTATGTCTAGTTTGATATAATAGTTTTCAAAGAATTCAGTTCTGTTGTTAAAATTGACGAGTATGTGCTTTTCAGTTTCCTTTTTTCTAAAGCGAGGGAAATGATGGACTCTCGTTTATACGATTGATTTTATGAAACTTTCTTGAAAGCCTTAGTTAATAATATTAAGATAGTATAGCTATTATAAACGTGTACATAGTATTGACAATTAAAAGAAAAGTCTTGCATATATAGAAATGTTTATGGTTTTAAGTTATATCATGTCAAATATATATGTATGTTTATTTTTTGTTGTTGTTTCTATTTCATGGAAAGCTATTTCATAAGAGATAAACTTTCTAAACCAAGCGAATTTTATTTCTCACAGTTTTAATATTGTTTGAAGTCTTTGTATAAGTATCATTGAGAAACATACTCATTAAGTTGGAAAAGCCAAAGCATTTTAATCGCCTTGCATGTTTTAGAAAAGGGGAGATTCTCTGTCAATGTTTCTCTATTAGTCCTGGTATAAATCTCACATCATTAAAGACACAGGCTTGGAACTCAGAAGATAATTGTACTTTCCGCTCACTAAGGGCCTCATGTCCAATTAGCAAAGTAAAGATCTTACAATATTTAGGAAACAATGGTTTCACATTAACAAAAGGAATCAAGACATCTTGTTCAAAATGAAAACTACTATTTTGCGTTTCATTCCGTGTTGATATACATTCATATGCTTTTGGCTGAAATTATAGATTGTGATTGAGTCTAACTATAAGGTTATTTATATTACCTTGTAATTATGAATTATTAGTTAATTGCACTTTGAACAGTATTAAGTGATTGTTAGAAATGTCACCTAACATTTATAAACCCAACAAAAACGTTTGCCACCTGAATTTGTTGATGTTCCAAGTTTTAACATATGACCCTAAATACGTTTGATAGAATCTTGTGAGTTGTCACAACTTGTTAGCTTAAATAAAAGATTCACTGAAATTTCAAGTATGCCAATTGATCATAGTAATAATGTTAAATTATTGAAAGACAGGTCTATTATGTCTCAGTAAGTAACCATTATCCAATTTGTATTACACGAATGTATATAGTAGTGATAAACGTGATGCAAAACAGAAAATTATTTCCAGTAGCGATGTTCAATGTTAAAAATGTTCAATGTTAAAAATGTTCAATGTTAAAAATGTTCAATGTTAAAAATGAACTTTCTCCACAATATTTGCATAATGTGTTTTATTTCAAGTTAGAAAAACCTAAATTGAGCTATTTCAAAGCAATATTTCAGGAAACAAACAGTTTAAAAAACTTAAAACTTGCTTAATCCAGTTCTATTTTATGGAATGAACTCCCCAAAACAATTAGATCTGAAATAAATCTAAAGTGTTTTCGAAACAAGAAAAAAACCCAACTAAGATTGTAAAATGCAGTCTTCCTGGTAAATATTGAAATGCATACACTCCAATTATTATGTTAAAGCATTTATTATACACTTTGTGCTTTATTCTTAACGTTTATTAGCTTGCTTTATTATTCTTCATTTTCTTATTATTATTGATTTATTTAATGTTTTTATCTTAATCTCTCGCTTGTATTTATAATAGTTTGATTATCATGATCGCTTCTAGGAGAATAGTATACTATGCGGAATTACCATCATGAACTACATGATTATTATTTGCAGTTATAAGCCAAGTAACGTAGACTTCTTACGCAAAGTCGTTGAGATCACTGACAGCTTCGTTCCAGAATCTGTTATATCACGCTGTCAAGATTTAGATTTATTAAGCATTTATCAGCCATGAAAATATTTTTTTATATGATATTATATACTACATGATCGTTACAAATCGTGACTCAATCAGATAGTTTTTGTCTTGTTTTCTGAAAATACAGATAACGGAATATTATTCAGTTTTTGGCGACATTGATGTGTAATCACGTGAGTTGACTGCAATATTGAAGATTGTATGGATTGTCATTAAAGTCGGACCATGGATCTGACCCTAATATTTCATGCATTAGTCTCACATAACTTATAACGAATGAACATACTGTGTATAACAGTGGTTCTCAATCTTTGCTTTTGATTTGACCTTAAACTAATCATGAACAGGACACAAGGCTACTTTTCAGCATTCAAAAAGCACATTTTAACGCATTGCGAAATTCCCGAGAGCTACACTAGTCGCCATGAGGATGGGAACCAATGTTGTGGAAACACAATTTTCCAAACTGAGACCTTGTCATTCGAGTGAAGAAAAAAGTTAAATTTGTTGCGTGGTCAACTGCATGTTTTAAACCCGAAATTACAACATTATTTATTTACAAAATGGTCGACTTTCAAGTTGAAAGCGAATGATCATTCCACACCAAACTAAATACAAGATGTAATATTAGAAAGAAAATGAAAAAAGAAAGAAAAAATAAACGAGAAGAGAAATGTAACAATGGAGAGATACAAGCACAAATGCAAAGAAGAAAACACCACCAGAAGATATGGATATGGGAAAGAAAGAAGAGAAGGAAAATAACGAAAGTAGAAAAGGCAAAGTCAGTCACAATGTGTTACAAACTTCACGTTGACAAAGAACTAGAGGATACAGCTGTAAATCGGAAAACATATTCCAATTAATACGTGTAATTATATAAATGTATCGCTATTTTAAAAATAATCCAAATATTTATCCAAATCATTCAGTGGACTAGATACAAATAGGTTTTCTATGAACTGAGGTCTAGCCCCAAAATAACATAAAAATATTCACTATGTTTTATATCGAATGGCCGAGGAATAATACAAAAACTGGGAGAATGCGGAGCAGAATGCGTGGCGTTTAGCAAGACACATGAACATCTGGAGATCCTGAAAAATGAAGTAGGATATAGTAGTGAGTTGTGAGGTTACTTTACATACCCGTTGTTTGTATGGTGTTCACTAATTAGGATTTAGTATAGAGATTTCACTTCACTTAGAACCTTCAATCTTCCAACATGGAAGCCGTATATTTTAATTACACTATTGACCTAGTAGATGGAGACACAAGGTCATGTCATGTCGTTCTTCAACTGGCTGCCATATATAATCTGTCAAGTTATGAAAATTGTAAATTAATCCCCATACAGATAAATATGATGTACCTTTTCAGCATCCGTACATAATTAATGTTTTTCTAATCATCAAATTAAATGATTGCATATATCACTAATAGTACCACACCCGTACCTCAGTGGAACTATAACCCACCTTTAATATCTGCAACACATTGGTCATGTTATGACATTTATCTGTTGACCAAAATAGTGACGCCACCCTTTCTATATGCTGTCATACTGAAATTTGGTGGGGTAATGTATCTGGTAAGTAATTCACTTCTTCATAACCTTTATCAAATTTTTCATACTTCACTGTTCTGGGTCTAGCCTCAATCACCTTCACGCAAGAATCAATTAAACTAGATGATTGTATGTATCGATATCAGTACAGCAATTTGACAACAAGAGGTCATTGTGACCTACATTATACTTGCCTTTCGTATAGATGTTAAATTTAACAAATGATCGCTTTGTTTTCTAATTGACTGTGTAGCACTGCTCTTGAATCATAGTGTCAGGATACATCTTGAAGAATATTGCATCCTCATTGTAGCAGTCGCTTGACCTATATTTTAACTAACTGAAATGGTTCTGTTGTGTTATTTTACTATTTATTATTTTATCATTAAACCGAGTGGCTCAGTCGTCGATAGCTCTCACCTTTGCGGATCACTGCCATCTCAGCTTTGTCTGCGTTGGTTTGAATCTCGGTTTCGGCCAATGTACGTAAAGTTGTTACAATTAAGAAAGGATCGCTTTATTTTTTTATTTTTTTTATTCACTGTGTAGCACTGCTTTGCCTGAAATCATGGTGAGAGGATGCATCTTGAAGAATATTGCATCTTCATTGTAGCAGTCACTGTGACCTGTATTTCACATTTTAATGAAATTGGTTCAGTAGTGTTATTTTACTATCAAATATTTAATCATTGAACCGAATTATCTGAGTGATAAAGCGCTCACTGTTGCGGATCCCTGTCATCTCAGTAATGTCTGCGTTGGTTCGAATCTCGGATGTATGACAAAACTTGCCAGTAGCTTTCGTGGGTCTGCGGTTTTTTCTGGGGTTTTTCTGGGTTCTTCCTCCACCATTTGTACTACCCGCCATGTATAGCATATCTTGTGATCAAATTCAGCAACAAGAAGAACATTAAACCGAATGATGGTATCCATCTCTGTTAATTATAATGCTTACAATGGATACCATGGACTATGAACGTAGAGATGACTTATTTATTTGTTTTATTATCCTCCAGTTCTACTAATAACTTCGTCTTAGAGACATGTTCAAATGGACAGTCATAATTCATTCGTTTTGGCAATACTTTGAAAATCCTATTTTATTTTATTGTTTAATGGATTTGACGAACATAGTCGGATATCATACTTTAAAGATTAAACAATATCCATTCTCCAAAATGACTTTGGATTTCACTTCTATTCACGCAGTCATCTGTCCAACAATCAGAATTAATTAATTGGTGCCTAAGGCTAATATGTAGAAGGTTATTGCTCCATCTACAAAAAAGCTCCACACACCAAATATCCCTCCCATACCTCCAAGAAAACCAAACAAGAAAAAAGCCTAAAGGCCAAGATCACTAGCCAACATTTTCTCATGGATATGCAAATCTTTGGGTCTTACCTAATTCTGAGGATATATATTGATTGATTGTTCCTTTCTGTGCCTTGTTTTCGTCTTCCTCGTTTTAAATTTGGTAATCGAGATGCTAGCATATTTAAAGAAATTTTGAAAAGTAAGATCCGTATCATAGATTAAGTCGCTTTATTGGTGTTCTACTTATTGGTCAATCATATACCCATCTGTCTATGACACGTGTACATTTCTCGATAACATAATGCATGTTTTATTGCTTTGTGATAACGTTGTATTAACGTGACTGACATCACGTGCCCGGGATCCAGACAGTCAAGGTGGATCTTGCGGACTGGACAGCCACAAAACATGCACTGGAAAATGTCGGGAAGATAGACATATTGGTGAATAACGCCGGGATCCTGATTATGTCTCCTTTTCTAGAGACTACAAAAGAAGATCTTGACAAGTAATTACTATTCCCCCGTTTGTCATTCTTTCGCTATGACTTTATTCTGCAACTTCTTTAAATCTCCTTTCTAAATTTTCATCTTTAATCTTTATTTATACCAATACATCCTTATTTAGTCCAGATGCATTAGCACGTTTTCTTTATTGGCCGTGAGTTTTCCCTACCATTAGATTGAAAAGTAGTGAATATGTCAACATTATTCAGATTTTTGTATTGATTGAAATATATGCTTATGAATCAGCAAAAGTAAAAGTAATATACAATATTGTCATTAGGTGGTTTTCTTTTGTTTTCAGTTTTTAAAAAAAATATTTAACAACTTCATTGTATACTTCATCAAAATACAACCAGTCATTTTATTTATGTTGGCCTTTGTCTGTTCCCAAGTTGCTTTTCAAAAATGGTCAAAAATACAAAGGCCAGGGTAAGTTACATGCAAGTTGAAATTTTATAGCTTTTCGAAATCGCTGATATCTCGACTATGTATTCTTGGATTCGTGTCTCGGGTTCCATTAATTTGGTATGTGAAAAGGAGCTCGTCGGGGGTTCTTCTCCGGGTCGCTCTTGCGCCAATTATACTGGCCGACTTTGCGTGCAAATGCAAGCATTGAAAAATGGCGTTGAATAGCAATATAGCAGTACAATATCATGTCGATGGAAACATCGATGACGGTTTCCATATTTTATAAGAATTTCTAATCCAGCGGATGAATATTGTTAATTTGGAAATGGAACGTTTTATAAAGGAAACATATTGGATGCATCTGATTCACAAGGTGTGATGACAGCAGTTCCACCTCCGCGAATGTGGCGCGGGAACGATTTGGTGGAGTAAGCGATAGGTGTTAATTCCGCGCACTTTGGCTCATCGCCTGAAGTTTTTAGCCATGATTTAGTCAGGAAGAAGACGTCGATATTCTGGTCGTTGATAAGATTAACTACTTACAGTGATTCTACTGATTGGGCGTTGAATAATGCAATACGCTGTGGTATCTCTGCGACAGTTTACACATCGGTTGACGACTTAAGATGGATTTGGGCCAAGTTATGAGAAGTTACGGCCTAATCTTTAAATTGTTTAGCTGGAAAGGGATATACCTGGAATTATTCTTGCTGTTCTACGCCGGCCAGCTTTGAAACAATGTGTCTTTTGTTTCGCGCTTCCGTTTACATTTAAGTAATGATGAATGTAATCCAAGTTCGTTTAGTCTTGAGCACAATGTAGTATGAAGAGCCAATGTGTGGTCATTAAATGCAATTAATTAGGGTCCATCATATCAGAAAGGGGTTGATTGGCGATCACGTGATGGTGGTTTATTCCAGAACAAAGGACATCATAATATTCGAACAATACAGCTGAGAAAAATTCCTATTGTTCCCGTTTCCAATATATACGAACTGAACAGCCAATGCATGATGAAACACAATAATGTAGAGGATGATAGACAACAAGCACAAATTACATGAAAAACAGCATACAAACGTAAGAATTGGGTCAAGCTGGTTTAGCGATAGCAGCCATCTTTCCAGATCTCAAGATAAATTAAAAATTAATTTTATCTTTATTTTATTAAATTGTAGTCTGGGATACGGGTAGAAACATCAATTCTAAATATATTAAATGAATAATAGATTATACATATTTAATGAGTAATATATATATATATATATATATATATATATATATATATATATATATATATATATATATATATATATCCCTCTTTCAGAGTTCTTAATGTCAACTTTAAGGCTGTCTTCAGCGTGTCTCTGGTAACTATAATATCTTAAAGTCAACTTTAAGGCTGTCTTCAGCGTGTCTCTGGTAACTATAATACGTCCTTTAAGTTATTTCATTCATAATTGTCTAAATCGTCATTGTATATTTTACAACGTGTTTACTCACAAAGTATATTAATTCAACACATGGGAAAGAGGTAGCTGTGAGATCAGTTCTAGATACGTTAATATTATGTAGTACGTTTGTAGTAATATTGCTTCTTTTACAAATTGAAATAACATTGGTTTGTATTCCATGGGAAAATGGGTATGTTGTTACTGAATCATAATACAACACCGAATCAATCGAATTTTCATTTGAGAACCATTAGTGATCATTGTAAACGGTGTTTCATTTAATAAATAATAGATTATGGAAAGAATTTCAATGATCAACCCGTTTGTTATTTATTTATTGGGCTATACTTCTTTCCAGAGTCAATTCATGGAAAAACCGTTTCTCGCAATGAAGAGTATGTACTTGCAAGAGGGATGCTATTTGCTATGCAAATACTAGCCAATTGAGAAATGTAATGAAACTGTAAAAGTGCTGAACGCAGCTAACATGTTTTATTCCAGTGGCAAGTAAAAGAGGACTTTCAAGCAACCCTGACAGAAGATTATGATCGGGATATGTTTTTCTTACTCTTTGTAACTTACATCATGAAATTAAACAGCTTCTCTTTGATGTTGTAGATTGTGGTCAGAAGCATGGTAGGAAAAGGAATTGCTATTGTCAACGTGTCCAGTGTTGGTTCTAGAACAGATTTTAGGAACGTAGGATCTTATTGCTCTTCGAAAGGAGCAATGGACAGTTTGACTCAAGTCATGGCCACTGAACTAGGACCACATAAGGTCATCATCCATGTATTTAGTTTTAATAATTTAATAAACATGGACACAACTTCCACGAGGAATTATAGAAATGATTATGTCTGACATTGATGCATTTGATATTATAAAAAGGTTTTAGTGTTACTTACAGCTTAGGATTTGCAACACGTGCATCAACGTTGCTAGGAAGACATAGAAGATTTTCATGTGCAATTCTACTGTCACATATATTTGGATTTTGTAGAAATGTTAGAAAGGTTAACTTTTGAGCTAAACATACAGTATTGCTTGTAAGAAAAGGTGATGATAATGATACATTCTGGTGAAGTGCTGGTGTTGCTGATGCTGGTAATGTAGTATCAGCAGAACTCTCATTGTGGATGCCAGTATTGACCCCATCGATCACTGAAAAAGATATATTATTATAATTTATGAATACAGGAGATATATCTACATGTAGCGAAAACAAACTACACGATCATATAATAAATTTGAAGGCCTCCGTGGCTGCATATTCCAAATTATCGTCGCTGATATCGTAGAGTCTTAACGACGACGTTATATCAGATAACGAGTTCTCAGCGATGATTTAGATTTATGACGAGGCAACATCAGATTTAGAAAATAATACTAATAATAATAATAATAATAATAATAATAATAATACTAATACTAATACTAATAATAATAATGATGTCGCCTAGCTGAAATTACTAGATATTTTACAGTTGTAATCAAGAACATAACAAACAACAAGAACAACTACTGTAAAGTTTCAAAGAACATCTTTTGTTATAGCAAGTTCACGCAATGAAATTATTAAATAAATTCAAATATTATTAAATTCAACTATTATATTATTTTGCTGATAGTTGTGACACACATCATTGATGATCAATTGTGAAAGTTGTTCGCTAAAAAACAGACCCTTAAAATAATGTTGAATTTTCATGTATTTATTATCGGTTCGACGGATACGATAACTCAAATATGTAATATGAGACCTTATCATCAATGAAGAAAGTATTAAAATCACATATAATGTAATGATTATGACAGTTTCATCATCATCCGAGGTGTGAAAACTCCTATTTTCACTCGCTACGCTTCATAACGGTTACTACGTTCACTTTGTATAATGATGTTTAGTTGTCTTACACATGTATTTATAGTTTTTCTTGTTTCGTTCTTGCCTGTATTTTCTAATCTAACATTCGCTTTAATTCGATATCATCCACTAATGAAGCAAAGATGTGGTGACATGGTGGGAGTGTGTGTTTTGTGTTGAATCTTTTCGATCATTAGGCTGAAGGCCTAATAACTAATATTGGCTGTATATTATATAAATTAACTAATACTTGGAAATAAAAAGAAACGTATGTGATTATGATATTTTCATTTACGTAATTATTAAGGCTGGCAAAGTCTATATGAAGCAAGAAATCTGAAAGCTGCAGAAAAAAGATAATGTTTCTGTAAAGAAAACCAACCAGAATATTTTTTCACTAATAAACAAAATATATTTCAAATTTACCCTTATCTAACAGAATTATTTTCCATCCAATATACAACATTACCTGATTATTTCCATTACAAGATTATACATGTTCCTAGTAGAGTTAGCTCACTTAAATAATATTGAACGATTTAGAATATCGGTAAATATCTTTCTTCAGAAATATTGAACATTTTTTTATGTTTAAATCTTTTAGAGAGAGCGCATTTTCATACATTTTCTGCGACATATTGTACCGAACCCGCATTAATATCAACTATTTATAAGCTCCATTTATTGATTAAAATATTAATTCTTCACCAGTCTCTGTGTTGCGGATTTGATAGGTCTTTTTCCAACGGTCTTATATTTTCCTGTATTACCGTGTGCAGAATTTTCATTTACTGTAATCGCCTGTAAAGTGTCATGAGATTTATCAAGTTTATGACGATTAAGATGATCGATCATAAGACCATAATTGATTACTTGAAAGTCCAGTAAATAAACCTGTGATGATGATAATGTTTCTTTCCGACATTAAACATTAGATAACCTATATTACTGTCAAAATCAACTTGCCTTTTCAATCGACAGTTTCTGATTATACCATCACAACATGCTTCATAATTCTTGATGGTGGGAAGCTTTACAGACTTCTTTTGTTCCATTTAGAATATTATTTGTTGTCCAAATTATTACTTGAGAATCTAGACAAATAATCTTCATGGATTCTTATAACTTTTTCACGACATTATGTTTGTAATCATAATATCGCTTCAGCTCTCTGTATCTTTTACCACCACAATGTACAGAGAATTGTGTTTTCCCTCTTACTCCCACACCAGATTGTAAACACGATTTCGGACCAAGACTCCTTCATTCTACACTTATGTAAATGCAGTCCGCAGAATTCATGTACACGTGATTTGGTACAAGGGGTTGAAGACCCTATCATGAACCACCTACACTGATTCTTTATATTATATATTACTTCTTATTTAAATATTTGTTTTAAACATAAAATGGAGGATTATCAAAAATATAGCCTTAGAAAGCTCCATTTGTGGAACCAAGATTTTACCTTGACAGAATAACTTTTGATGTTCGGAGCAGAGTTTCGGTTAAGAATTATAATCTGATCAATATTATTCGGATTGCTAAAAAAGAAATTCATGATGATGGGGCATCTCACGTATGGTCCACATTCAAAATTAAAAGCAACACCTTTGACAAAGTCATTGCCAAAGATGTTGATGAAGTCATTGTCAAAGTCATTAACGTTACATTGAACGTTGAGCGAGCGAAAAAGATATTATCTTAACGATCAATATTTTTCTCAGAATAAAATTATTGTACAATCAGAAACAGATTCTACTGTGTGGATTATCTGCGACAAACGTGAACCTGTTTTTCATAAGAAAAAAATCCGCTGTGTTAAGTAAGAATTCCAAACCAGGAATGTTGACAGGGATTGATGAACCATATTATATACGATCAGCCCATGTGACCGCGATTGTTAATGGGATATATCCACTGAATGATAAAACTGATTTTATTGATCTTCCTCCAATAAAAGTTTGAAAAATAAGCTGTGTACCCGATGAGTAATTGATCATTTTACAAACGCGATATGTGCAAATGCACAAACTGTTCTAAGACGTAAAAAAAATAGACAAGTTGACTGAGCTAATCAGAACGACCGGAGCTAAAATTAATGATGTATTTAAGTTAGAAAAAATACTAACATTTGCAAAAACGTTAGCAACTATAACAGGATAAATTGTACACGATTAAAAGCATTATAAAAGAAAGCAGCTGATCATAATGCACATGCGTAGACTAACGCGGTGACATTATTTCCTTGAGATCAAGCCATATGATTTTATCCCCAGAGCTCTGAAGGAAATATGTTTGGTTTCTTTCCCGAAATAGGTAACAAGGATTCTGTCTCAGCATGGCTATTTCACAGTGATGAAAATATGATCAATTTGTACGACCTAACAGTAAACTATACAGGTTGGAATCTCTCCGCGAAATGACAAGAAATCCTTAGTTTAATAATTGCTGCTCTGCCTTCCCCAGTATCCTGATCGACTATATAAAATCGATTTCATAATATTAATGAACAGCCCCTCATACCAGTTTACTTTTCATCGCAGATCTTACCAACTAAATAGTCAATGATTCCTTGACATTTTGTAGAATAGAATTTAACGCATGAATCAACTTCACATCTGCGATATGTCTATGTTGCAAATTGTCACGTTTATAAGATACATCATGAGCATGACAAGCTCGATCAATTTTATTTATTGGATATTCACCGGGTTTTGTTTGGTCCTGACTGTCAAGTCGGATATCAAGTCTGGTCCCTGTACCCCAATAAGTATATCCTGGAAGGTGTTTTTCTCCTGGGTATTTAGGTTACAGAATCCACTGTAATGTTATTAATTTTGCTGCAATATCACCTCCTCGTTTTTTATATATAAAAAAACATAATTTGATTCGTCTGCAGATAAAGTTAATCTTTTTTTCTATGCCACAATGTTCACAAGTAGAAGTAAGTGCTGGTCTATTAGTTTTCATCCTGATGGTCATTAATTTGCCTGTAAAAGTGCGCATGTTGCATCGAAACAATATAAATCCATATTATTTATCATATATCATGGATGTAATTGTACTTTCGGGTACAAGAGCGCAAGTACCGTTAAGAACATCATGCAGCTCTGCCAAAATTCTAATAGAATGATTATCATAGGTCCATGTGGAAGTGGAAATACATAGTTGTAGCTTAATCTGATAACTAGATGGTTACAATGGGACATGTTGTATTTAGTAGCACAATCTGTAGATGATCAACGATGTTACGATGTGTTAAAAGAGTTTGATGAAAATGCAGAGACGATAAATAAAGACGGTGATTACATTATTAATTTTATCACTGATATTGATGATGCATTATCTTTATATGACCTTGATGGATATATATTTAATTTAGTTGTGTACGATGATGTTATATGGGACAAACATTTAAATGCTTCGTGAATTTCTCGAGACAGAAAAACACAGTTGTAATTGATGTAACACAACGATATACACAAATACCAAGAGTGATCAGGGATAACTGTAATAGTCTTGCCGTATTTAACGGGCTGATACCCATACACTTAGACATATTCATCGGTGATATGGATTACAATCTGTTCATAAATTTATTTAGTCAGGCTCAGTCAACACGACACGGATTTATAACATTTAATTTACATGATCCTAGATCATGATACAGAATTGGTCTTGATAAAATGTTTGGATAATAGCAGCAACGCGGATGTGGCCTCGGTTAAAGGTCATCTGAGTAAACATCGCGCGGATGCTTTTAGAAAAATACCAAAACACCAACTAGTAACAAAAATAACTAACCAGTGATAGATTATTTCGAAAGTTACAGGCTTTTGGCGTTATTGACATTACTTTTTGCCCTCGTTTTTGTAAGAGACTTGGTTTAACAAATTGGACCTTAAATAAATTAGGTCGGGTCGCCATCTGCTTATAAATAAATAAATAAATAAATAAATAAATAAATATATATATATATATATATATATATATATATATATATATATATATATATATATATATATATATATATATATATATATATATATATATATATATATGTAATAGCTTGGAGTCGTTATTTCATATAATGATATCCCTGAGAGAGAGAGAGAGAGAGAGAGAGAGAGAGAGAGAGAGAGAGAGAGAGAGAGAGAGAGAGAGAGAGAGAGAGAGAGAGAGAGAGAGAGAGAGGGAGGGTGAGAGAGAGAGAATCTTTTTCTTATCAGTCACACAAATTACATTCTTTTTTTTAGATGCAGAGGATGTTGTCAACTCAGTTGTGTTCCTTGTAAGTGACAGCTTCCAATCTGAATGGCATTGAATTGTCGATAAAGGGAGGTTTCGAAGCAAACTGAAAGAACATAGACCTAAACCAGACGAAACTGAGCGACATTTAATAATACTGCATTCTGTACTACACATTGACCCTGACCAAAACCAGACGTAACTGAGCGACAATTAAAAATCATGCATTCTATACTACACATTGACCCAGACCAAAGCCAGGAGAAAGTAAGCCAAATAGTAATTCTGTATTGTAGAGTTATAACTGGATCAAACCAAGAAAATAATCAAGCCAAATGGTATTCATACTGCATTTCAGAGTACAAGTGAACAAGACCAAAGCGAGAGGAAATTAGGGAATACAATTACTGTGTTGTAAAGCAAAAATTTAAACAGACAAATGAGAGTAGAAATTGAATCTAATAATAATTGTTACGTGCTTAGGCTCTAATAAGCAGCAACACAGAAAGAGTTAAAACTAACAAGCTTGTAAAACGTTAATAATGAATTTATTAAGTACAATTATTTTCATAAAATAAATAAATATTAATCTAATATAGAATTCACAAAAATAATAATGCATGGTGAACTCCAATCACTCAAAAGTTCTCTCCCTTGTAGTTCTTTCAAACCTTAGTTTCATTTTTAACTTGAATTGCTGAATGCCCAATTCATTCATAACTTGCTGGATAAGTCCAGACATGAAGTTTGAACCTTGATCAAACTGAATAGATTTGGGAAGGCCAAAATGAGCAAAAAAGCAACAAGAAAAAACTTTATCAAAACTTTTACTGTAGTTTTAAATTTTATATTCCTCACCGGAATAGCTTCTGGAAACCTTGTTGACGCACACATAATCGTCAACAGGTATTGGTTACTTGACTTGGTCTTGGGTAATGGATCTACACAACCTACCATAATTCTACTAAATGGTTCGTCAAAATCAGGAATAGGTTGCAGATGAGCCTTAGGTATCTTCTGATTGGGTTTTCCTACCATTTCACAAGTATGACAAGATCTACAATATTTGGTAACATCGCTTTTGATTTTTGGTCAATAGAAGTGAGTCAAGATCTTGTGATAAGTTTTATTAATCCCTAAATGACCAGCCAAAGGAGTTTCATGGGCCAGATTAAGTATTCCTGTATGTAAGGTTCTGGAACTACTATTTGATAGTTCACTGACCACTCATCACCAGCAGGTACTTCGGAAGATCTCCATTTTTAATGAAATAACATACAGGAACTTCAGTGACTTCAATCTCATTTATGGCCCTTTGAAACAAACAGGAGATCTCAGGATCTTTTAACTGTTCGACGACAAGTGACTGTCGTTTATCACCCTGATTAAGAGAATGAGTTGTTAAAAGAGGATCACTATGATCAATAACTTCTGATTGATCTAAACAAAGAGTAAAAGTGACATCATCAAAAACCTGACCTATACAAATGTCAGCTGAAGGAATGCTGGCCTCTTCAACATCATTCTCAAGATCATCACCCTGATTAGAATAAAGAGAATGAGTTGTTAAAAGAGGATCAATATGATAAATACCTTCTGATTGATCCAAACAAGAAATAAAAGTGACCTCATTAAAAGCCTGACCTATACTCGTGTCAGTTAAAGGATTGCTGGCTTTTTCAACATAAGCCTGACCCACGCATGTGTCAGCCGAAGGATTGCTGCTTTCATCAACATAAACCTGACCCATGCATGTGTCAGCTAAGGGAATACTGCAGTTTTCAACTTCATTCTCAAGAGCTTTCTTTGCCATAGCTCTGGTAACCGTACAAGCTTGAAATATATTAGGGAATTCGTTTTCAATTGGACCAGCTTTCTGATCTAAATTAGGCTTGTCAGTTACAAGTGGATTAACCACAACCTTGTCCCCAACTAAGTCGTTGCCTAGCAATAAATCGATGCCCTCAACGGGTAAAACCGAGACTGTACCGATTGTCACAGGTCCTGACACGAAGTCTGATGACAAATTTACACAATGGAGAGGAACATTAACAAAGCCGCACTCTACTCTCTGAATAAGAACACTTTCATTGGAAGAAGACTTCTAAAAAAAAGGCAAAGTACCTGATAATAAAAGAAGCTCCTGTGTCCCTTAAAATTTTAATAGGGGTGGGATTAGCTAAATCACTCAAGAGTTATATAGAACCCTTCGATATGAATAGTTCATAATTCTCCATAATAAAATCAGACCGGGGTTTATTAGACCCAACAAATGTATTGATTTCAGTACATGACTGTGACCTTGATCTTTTCGAAATAAGAGCATTTGAAACAGGTCTGTCTCGATTCTGATGCCTTTTTTCAATTTGTAGCAATCTGAAATAACGTGTCTTTCATTCTTGCAATAGGTACACATCGGAAGAGACAAGGATTAGAATCAAACTTCTCTGAAGTCTGATTTTTGAAAGTTGTGTTAGTTTAAGTTTTAGAAGGGCTTGAATTAGGCGGAAATACTTTTCTGCCAAAAGATTGTTGAGGAGAATATGTGTCAAAGAATATTCGTCAGCAGCTCGAGCAGGATTTGTCCAAGGTTTCAGTCCTATGCTCATCGAGATAAGTCCTAACATCACTATGGACACAGTTTTCGAACTCTCAATTAATATAATTTGCTTGAGATTTTGATAATCTTGTTTGACTTTCTTGGCTAAACACCATCTATTAAACTTCTGCTTTTTTTCTCTAGCAAAATCGACATGAGTTTGTCCAGCTTCTTTTCTGTAATTTCTAAATTTTTGCCTATAAACTTCAGGGACCAACTCACAACCCCTTAAAATGTATTCTTTAACCACATCATAATCACCACTTTGCTAAACGGATAGTGAACAGTAAATATCACTAGCCCTACCAGTAAGTGCACATTGTAATAACATGGTCCAATATTCTCTTGGCCACTTTAAATATTCAGCAATTTTCTCAAAACGAATGAAGTATTTGTCTACTTCTTCTTCTCTGAAAGGGGGCACTAATCTAATATTCCATACTAAATCAAAATTTAAATTTGGATTTGAAGTATGACGGAGATTTTCACTTGCCAGCTCTAATTCTTTCATTTTAATTTGAAATTCTCTTTCTTCCTTCTCTCTCGTTTGATCAATTTGTTTCTCTTTATCCCTTTCCTGTCTCTCTCTCTCCTCTTTTTCAAATTGTAATTGTCGTCCTTTCTTCCTTTCCTGAATTTCCAGTTTCTTAAACTCTAATTCTCTCTCTCTCCTCTTTTTCTCTATCAATCCGCATCTGCTCTTTATGTAATTCAATATGCCTATCTTTCTCCTCTTTCTCTATATCAATCTGCATCTGCTCTTTGTTTAATTCAACCTGCCTTTCTTTCTCCCTTTCCTGTCTCTCTCTCTCTCTCCTTTTCCTGAAATTCCAGCTTCTTCAACTCTAATTCGATCTGGAATTTTAATTCTAATTTCTTTAGTTTAATGTCAGAGTCTGATGTAGACTTACTGATCGAAATCAAAGCACTTTGTCCCAAAATATCCTTTTCCACCAATTACTGGACCAAAATCATTTTGATATCTTGTTTCGTTAAAGAAGCCTTGACTTCAGAAAGATCAAATTTTCTGGCAAGTTGAATCAACTCATCTTTTTTGAAAAGATCTAATTGCTCCTGGGTAAGATTAAAAAGAAATATTTCTACCTTATATGTCATTTTAATACAAGCCTGTCTGTCTCACTAAAGATTGAAAATTTTCAAAAACTAAAGGAAATTCATATTTAAGTTCCAATTTATCTCAAATCTCAATCCCGGACGCTAGTCCCCAATTTCTATGTTACGTGCTTAGGCTCGAATAAGCAGCAACACAGAAAGAGTGAAAACTAACAAGCTTGTAAAACTTTAACAATGAATTTATTAAGTACAATTATTTTCATAAAATAAATAAACGTACGGGTTTAGATAATCAAATCCAACATTAATCCAATGTAGAATTCACAAAAATAATCCACTACTGGAATTGCATGAGTCCTGATAAATAAATGTTCTAATAGTTCCTGGTTCGAAGTTTGACGATGTAATCCAAAATGGCTGACAATGTCACGTGATGCAGTTCTTGTTTTATTATCATCCAAATGAAATTATGAGCACATGTTCTTTTCCATCTAAATACAAAAATTCCTCTTTCTACAAGGAAATGCCACAATTCCCAGTACAAGGTAATTAAAATTATAATTCAAACAGAAGACACAACTTGATAATAATAAAGCCCAACATCTACTGAATTGTTCTATCCCAAACAATAATTTAAATACCTTTTTTTACGTAAATAAGAGATCACGTGATTTTCTGGAAATTCATGGAAGGTCAAAGAAAGAGCGTACGATCATTTAAACACGTACACAAAGAAAGATTCAGATAAGAAAATCAATCATTTCTCACCCAGAAGAACTAAAAAAAAAGTTGTCCTTGAAATTAACCAATAGTTTTAGAAGACTGTTGACACTATCTGAAGCAGGGCCAGAAATTAGGCCAACAAGCCAAGGTCAAAAACATGTTTACAAATAAAATATGGTCATAGAGATTTTTTCTAGAATAATTTCCCAATTAATGAATTTTAAAACCCAAAATGACAAATTTGGATCTGACAATTAAAAATAAATAATTTAAATCAAATATACGTAACATAATTCATCTACATTGTAGAGCAATTGCTAGGGGGTAATACGTTAAGCTTATTTAGGTTTGATAACGTTTACGCAATTGCACAGTGAAAAAGCAACATAAGTTGCAATGAATGCATCTAGATACAGGAATTTAATAGACATTGACTCTTCTGACGTTCAAATTGTGTGGTCTATTTCAAAGTTCACTGAATTTACATTCAATGGATGCAGGCGATTTCAATATTCACTGAATTAATGTTTATTGCCTAAGGTATGTTTCATTATTAATTGATTTGACATTTAAAGAATAAAATGAATCTGTTTTTACATCCACTGATTGTACGTTTAGTCGATATAATCTGTTTTAAATTGCAATTGACAATCATTAATGCTGATCATATTGGTGTATTTGTAATGATCACGATAAAACTAGATGTTTATTATCAAAAACAATGTGGGAAGCATTTGTATCCAGTTCTTTAAAATCCTTTCACAGAGTGGGTGCTTATCATTTATGCCGATCAAGTTAGTGTATTCGTAATGATCATGAGGCATCCATATTTGCATTAGCACAAAAGTGATACGAAAAATGTGTGATGAATGTTTATACATTTTAGTTGCGATAAGATTTCAAATTCCTTTCACAAAGTTGGTCAATATCCTTCGTTGCCTTAGAAATAAATTTCAATGATACTACTAACATATATATTTCTTTGTGTCTGAATAGTAACCTTAGCAGTTGATGTAAATTGTTTGATATATCGAACGACTTCTATCGATGAGATATCTCATACGTATAACGTGTTTAAATATGATATTTGTTATTGCTTAACTTTAGTATATTTTATTACATTCGACATTACTCGCTGGTGTAATGTTTCTTTTTCCACCAGCTATGAAATGTTTATTTTGATTCAAAATGAGAAAAATGTATGCAAAGATGCATTGTAGTTTTGCTGTTGACTGATCCTAACAAAAGTTGTAAATCGATGGAAATGAGTTTGGAATGTGAAGGATACTTTGTTTCTTAGAAATAAAGTTTAAATCAATCCTAATGATCATTTATATATCATATATTTGTATATCATTTATATATCATTTATATATCATATATTTATATATCATTTATATATCAAATGCATAGTAAAAGAGATCACTATCGTCCAAACATTGTTCAAAAAAAGATATCCCTGTTTCGTAGGTTTTATACGAAGCAAATAATATATATTTTAAATACAATATGGACTCTATTTTCTTCTTGTAGATTGTAAATGGTCAAGCGCTTGATGGTGAATATTTTTGTACTTGTAAAATGATGAAAAGTAATAGGCTTACGTTAGACTCATTCAGTCATTTAAACAGTCTTTTACATTTTAACATATGTTCTGTTTTACTGCAACTGCTGCTTGAGGTGGTGATGATATTGATGACTATTATGGTAAATAAGTATCTTATATTCGCTGAATAGTAAGCATACATAGACCGGACAGAGTTGTCTTTCCTGATACTCAAAATACGTTGTATCTGTTACAATCCATGTTAAATATTAATCAATCGATTTATGTTAGTACGATTTATTTTTTGGCGTGAATTTAATGCTTTACAATGTTCTTCGTGCCCGAATTGTAGCACGCAGAGTCTCTTAGTAATTCTTATTGCCGTTAGTATTTAGTAGTAGTTCTCAATACTTCTTAGTAGTTCTAAGTGTTTTATAGTAGTTTTTATCGGTGTTAACCATGACCCATTTTCTACACCACTACAAACTTCCCTAGCGATCAATAATTTTCGTTTAGACGATTTTTTTCTCTCATGACAATTAAGGTGCAGTCCATTCCACAATAAAATCACGATTAAACATAATTTGGTAACGTTGTGTTAGTGTTCAGGTTTTGATAAAAACTATAATTTAATTTATTCTGACAAAATGTATTAAGGGACAGATTTTTACGAACAAATTTAAAGCCGCTTTTACGTGCATAAAATAGCAAATAGCAGTTAATGCCAAAATTAAATCCATGTAACTCTTGCACAATTGTATACGTGCATTTTGTAGGTCAAAATGTCATTTTTGATAACACAAATGAAATTCACTGTGCAAACATAAACCATTTTCTTAGGTGATGATGCAGAAGAAAAATATGTACTAAACAGATTGATGCATTCAAAATAGGTACGATCTGTTTCTGAGATATTCTAACTACCTTAGATCCACTGCAACGGGTGGCAAGCTCTTCTTCATAACCGAATATTGGTATTTAACGTTCAACGTCCTGGATAGTGACAACGTTTGATTACAATATCAGAAAACACACAAGTCCAAATAATCTAATGAGCTGATTTATACAGATCTTCAATTATAATACAATAATATCTAACTTGAAAGGAGCATAACTATAAGAAATATACAAATGTAACATACTGCCTCTAAAAATCGTGTAAAACATTTCGACTCATAAAGGTAAGACAAGTCAAACTGCCAAGTCAAGGTTGTGCCTTCAAATTTTCAACTCTATAACATTGATGCAGCTGTTGTGAGTACTGATGCTTGCTTGATTAAAGGGATTCAAAAAGCCTTCAGGTATTTAAATTATAGTGAATGGGTGACATCAATAATTAGAAGCGTGTCATCTGCAAATATGTAGAACGCGAGAAAAGTCGCATTGTGCACAGTTGAAAGCGCTCAAGAAAAAAAAACATTTCGTAGTCATCGACTTTCTTTGTTTGGATACATGTGCATTTTTCCAATTTTTGTAAAACAAATCATCAATGAAATCCATAAAATATTTATCACTGTAACAATTACATTATCAATATCTGACAATATAGTATATAGTACGTAAATTAATATATGACAGGAAAAATACATTAATATATAGGAAAATTGAATGGAATATTTTATGAAAATATGAATATATGAACATATAGTACATGAAAATATAAGAAAGTATAAACTTGCAGTATATTCAATAGGTTTGTAGCTCTTACGAACATTTACCATTTTATCCTAAAAACTGTGTCAAAACATATAGACTCATAAATAACACAAGTCAAACTTTCCAGTAAATGTTGTACCTGCATATTTTAAAATCAACATTATAATATTTATGTAGCTGTTGTGAGTACCGATGCTTGCTTGATTAAAGGGATTCGGAAAGTCTCCATGAATTGAAATTAACGCGAATCAGTTATATCGATAATTAAAAGTGATATCGATACTTAAAAGTGAAATCGATAATTAAATATGTCGTACTTCAAGTCGTACTTTGAATCAAGTTGAAAGATAAATTATTTTCGTTGCCATTTTCTTTCATTGTTGATATACATGTGCATTGTTTTAAATATGTTTTTAAAAAACAACAAAGAAATGTAGTATTAAGTTATAAATATATGAAAATATAGTAAAATGGACTAGATTAATGTATGTAAATAAAAGCATATAAAATATAGTAAAATGGTAAGACATCAGTGTATGAAAAAATAAAAATATTAATATATAGTAAAATGGTAAGACATCAGTGTGTGAAAAATACAAATATTATTATATAGTAAAATGGTAAGACATAAGTGTATGAAAAAAAATGTAATATATAGTAAAATGGTAAGACATCAGTGTATGAAAAATACATATATTAATATATAGTAAAATGGTAAGACATCAGTGTGTGAAAAATACAAATATTATTATATAGTAAAATGGTAAGACATAAGTGTATGAAAAAAAATTTAATATATAGTAAAATGGTAAGACATCAGTGTATGAAAAATACAAATATTAACATATAGTAAAATGGTAAGACATCAGTGTGTGAAAAATACAAATATTATTATATAGTAAAATGGTAAGAGTAGTAATAAGGGATACTATAGGGACAATGGGAAATCCAGTCAAAAACAGCTTGGGACAATATGGGGACAAAACATCTTGGGACAGTATAGGGACAAGAAAAAATTGAACATGGTGGGACTGTATAGGGACAAGAAAAATTGAACATGGTGGGACTGTATAGGGACAAGGGATTATTGAACATTGGAAATATGATTTGTATTTGTATAGGGGACTGTCTAGTGACAATGGGAGAAATGGTGGCAAAGAAAGCTAATATCTTTTCGAGACCTATGAGTGGCCCTGAAAAGGGCCTTTGAATACTTCTTCTTTTATTTTCTGCTGTTCCACCACCTTTTTATTTTTCCAATGATTCCCGTTTTCATCTTCTTTTTCTTTTCGTCCTCGGGAATCCAGTCATCATGTCCCATACTTCTAAACTTTTCCTGAACTCTGATCCATCTCTGATTTAGTTGATCAAAGTCCTCTTTCTTCTTTTTTTTTTTTTTTCCTTTCTCTCCTTAGCCTAGTTATCTTTAATCTGGATCACCTGTTCTTCCATCACCTTTCTTATCATTGCTTCTGCTTTCTTTAGCCGGTCTAGTCCCCACTTCACATATTCCCACTCTATCAAATTTAATGTTTCTTCTAGAAAGCATCTCACTTTGATGACATTATCAAGTGCCTCCTTCAAGTTCCCTATTCTTATATATTTTCTTTTAATAAGTCTTCTTAATTTCTTGACTTCCTCCTCTATCCTGCCTTCTAATAGATCTCTCGCTATTTTCAAATGTTTTACAAAGCCCAGGTCACACTGAAATTCTTCCTCAAGTCTTTCCACTTCATATTTTGCATCAATGATCTCAAACCAGCTGTCTCGGAGTTGGATAAACAAGTCGATGTTCATCTTGATGTGTTCAAAGTTGAATGGCTCAAATGACGGACGATTGCGTATATATATTTTAAGCACGGACGTGATGCAAAACACCCCTTACACTCACTTTTCATATTATATACTATTCACAAACCCTATTATTTACTATCCAAAATCACACCATATACTAACCACAAACACACACGGGAAGCAGCCAAAACAAACCATATTATTTACTATCCAAAATCACACCATATACTAACCACACACACACGGGGAAGCAGCCAAAACAAACCATATCATTTACTATTCAAAATCACACCATTTATTAACCACTGACACACACACATACACACACACACACACACACACACACACACACACACACACACAAACACACTATTATATCAGTAAAGAGTCAGTGTTTATAATCACACTACTACTCTTTCATACCCATTGGTAATTTTAACAGTCTCTTTTCTAGACATTTGGACAGCCCTGAGAAGGGCTGTTTTTTAAACTTCAAAATGTACCTGGCTAATGCTGACATCGCCCAGGTCTAGCCCCGCACACAGAGGAAGAATGAGTGGCTTCACTATCCCAGTCTTCACTTTGAGGGATAGTGAAAACTTCCCTCTCTATTTTCCTATTCTGCAACCGTGGATGAGGCTGTGGTTGTTGCGGCTGAGGTTGTGGTTGATGCGATTGGGGCTGTGTCTGTGTTTGACGAGCTGGTTCTGGTGGTGAAGGCGTCCTCAGTGGCAATGGTGAAAGTTTTGACTTCCACGCGTCGTATCGGATACTTGGCTGTCGTTCTGCTCAAAGCGTGATTGATATCATTTCCCACTTTAGGTAACATTTCCACACGACGCACGTATAACCTGGCTTCTTTGATCATGGTTTTGCAGTGGTGGGTAGTAGAACCAGCAGCAGTTTCATGAGCCATCAAATGGAAAGCAGCACTGCTACGATTCAGTCTCAAGCGAATATCGACCCCGTTCAGCCGATAGTTCTCTTGAAACCACATGTCCAAATACAAACAATCGAACAGTTCTAAACTACGTCCTAGGTCAATTTTCTTTCGACGCTCGTTAAAACCCTCATTGTGAAGATCGTCATCCACGGACAAGACTGTGTCGTTAAACGTATCTGCGGTGTTAGGTTTCCATACCACGCAAGCATCTAAATAAGTGTTTTTGGCTTCTGTTCCGTAAGTCAAGAGAATTTCAAGGTACGCTAGGTAAGGGTATGTATCCTGACCAGTTTGTTTTTCATATACAATCCCACATCGCTGAACAAGGAATGCATGAAATTGTTGACGGGAGCTACTAGGGTATCGGCTTGCAGCGGGAAGCTGTCCGTTTTGGTCACTTTCACTTTCAAATACAAGTAACTGTTGTTGATTGAGATCGATGTAATCTTCGGGTTGTCCTTTGATTTCAAACTCGATGGGAGCTGAATCCGTCAAAGAGAAGACGGGATGAAATTCGACCCATTGGGCTTCTTGCATGGTCATCATCGTGAGTGACATGGCAAAGAGATCTAGTTCCGACTTGGAACAGGCACAAGATTCTTGGTGCATCATTTTTTGTCTCAGTCTCTATGCTTTTTTACTTTTAATAATCAAACATGTCTAAGTCTCGAGCGGTTCTTTTTTTCTTCGTCTTTCTAACTTTAGAGGTACGGAGACTTTTGAAAGGGTGTCTTCGTCGTCGCTTTCTACCTTGTCCCTGCTGTGTCGTCAGTGAAGCAGGAATGCCAGACTCGGTACCGTTCAGGGTATTTATAGGACTTTCTCGTATACCCAAAATCTCTTTACCCGTTTGAAGCAAAACATTTTTGCCTTCTCTCAAAAAAGATTCTTTGGGGTTTTATTTGTCAATGAGAACATTTTGAAGAAAATCTTTGCCGTGAGTCAATGCGGCATCTTTTAAGGCGTGCAATTCTCGTGTCACCATCGGTTTCAAAACATGAACCACGGAACGAAAGGCTTATTTAAACATATCTCCTAAACCATGTCCTCGTTGTCGAGTGACTCTTTGGTACACAGGTTACATCACTTTTTCAGTTGTTCGAGAATAGTTTTTGAAAATTAAGTTTCACTGTGACTTTCCCTTTGGTAAATGGAACATTTTGTCCTAGTTCTCCTTTTATAGTAATGTTGACACTGTCGAAATACGACTTACTGACAGGTAAATAATGAGGATGTACAAAAATACGGTGAACGTGATAGGTATTTCCACCTTCCTCGTCAGCGGTGACAGAATCCACTTTGAAAGGAATGACACGCAGTAACGTTACAGAGGTGTGTCCTACCACGTTGTACTCCACCACACTGGAGTACACAAACATCAAGTTGAGACTTGGTTCATTTCTACAGGGAATCGAAAATATTTTGCAAAATTACCGGTTTTGGCTGGTATTTCATTTTTCTGGAACACCATCTTTGTATCTCCATCTAAAATATCATACAATTCAGGACAAAAGGTGATGGCTATCATTTTATCCTCTGAAAATTTCATCATGAGGCGACGAGCCACTTTATGGTACTCAAAGGTAACACTTTTTAGGGGTTTTGTGGACTCCATGGCTTTACCAAACACAACATTGAACCTGGCAGCAAGTGTAGTCACTAAATGTTGACCACTAAAATAATAACCTGCAGGAATGGTGAACATATAGGTGGACCGATTAGTTTTGGGGTTCGGTGGGCTTGTGTGACCTCGTGCGTCTAAGGCTTTTTGCAATTGTTCGTCGTGCACTTCTAATGTAAAAGTGTTTTGACTTTCGACGATGTTTTTGATTTGTGTCGGGTGTATTATTTCCACTAAAGCTACTTCTCAATAAGCATCTTCATCCAAATGCATGGCCTGAGGTAATTTAGCCGTGTAACAACGTTTTCTTAGGAAACACCTCCATGGAACTGTCACTGGGTAACGTTAAGTAAAATTGGTTAATAGTGTTGTTCATAATTCCAATTTTCTTCTGTCCGAGCAGTCGAGGTTAAAGGAGTGTCTAAAAGAGGATTGTGATTGGAAGGGTGACTGTCAGGAGAATGACTGACGTTGGATGCAAGACTCCCAATATTGTTACTGTTGTTCCCGTTGTAAGAGTATTTCAGGAAAGGATTGGGAAGAAGATCCCCGATGCAACTGCTGAGTAAAATAGTCCACAATTGTTTGTCTCCTTGTTGCAAACTCAAATTAGCAATGGCTGCACCAATGACACAATACACCAGAAATATTTGACAGAAAAATACGATTTGCATTTTAGGGACACGTTCTCCACACCACACGCACAAGGGATGCTTTTGTAAATCTTGCAGAGATGACGTAGGTGATGGAGTAGTCACTGTGGTTGCTGAAGCTGTATTGAAGGGCATGATGGTCACTTTTTTATAGTCGACGACTTGCAAAGCGTCAATTCAATAATCAAAACTAGAAGGATATCCCTTCCAACGTAATTTGACTTCTTTGACACGACGTTTTACTACTTTACGGGTTCTTCGTTCGAGAATGTTTTCAATGTCGTACACGTCATCTTCTTTTTTGGTGACACGTTGTAACTCAGGCAAGTAAAATGTTCCTTTTAATACTCATGTCTTCCAATTTATAGACGGTAGGATGAAGATCACGCACTCGTCTAGCAACACGAAACAATTCGGTGGTCCAGTTGGGTAAGTAACCTTTGTCGAAAGTGCGTTTGGTTTTGCCAATGCGTACCCAATCTCCCGGGGTTAACACTTCTCCACCTTTCTTGGGGACAGCCATCGTCCGGGACATACCAAACAGACGTTCAAAAACACTCACTTCGTTGTCAGGTGTCACATCTTGTGGGGCACGTCCAATACGTCTATGGTAAGAATGATTGTAGGCTTGGACTAAGTGCGGTAAGACGTCGATGTACTTGAGAGTGTGTTGATGTGTAAAATATTTCCACATGCGTTCTTTCAAGGTACGTTGAAAACGTTCCACAATACTGGGTTTGGTTTCAGGATTTTCGGTGGTGAAAAAATGAATGTCACGTTTCTTTAATTCTCGTTGGAAAGCTTTTTTCAGAAATTCGGTGCCTTTGTCGGTTTGCCATCGAAGAGGGTGACGACCACTTTGTTCAACACCAGTTGCAAAGCTCGTACTAACTCTCCGCTCGATTTGGATGTCAATGATACGACCCAGGCAAATTTAGAAAAGACGTCGATGACACAAAAAAAAATATTTGTAGCCACGATTGCAGGTGGCTAAATGAGATTCATCTGCTAAATCGGCTTGCCATTGGTGATCGATGACTTACACTTGAGTGCGACGTCTGTGAAATTTTCGTCGAATGGGTTTGTGTAAAATGTACGTCGCTTGTTCTTGTAATCATCGTTGTACTGCAGGTAAACGGAGCTTTTTCAGGCGAGTTTTTGCAGCACGATACAATTTCTGAATGCCTCCGTAACCTGCAGGGTGAGCTGGATCGTAGTCAATGCTGGCTTATACCTTGTCCATGGTTTTGTTAATACGTGACCCACTCTTCTAGGGTACTGCTTTGAGTGGGACGAAATGGGGGTTGTTTGGAAACGGTTTTACGTGTCCTATGTGCCACAGGAGTTGACGTCGAGGGTACTGGTGGTGATGGTGGTAGTGGTGAAGGTGGTAATGAGATAGTTTTGGTCTTCTTTTCTTTTTTCACTTCTGGTTTCCTTTCTTTTTTTTTCAAATCTGTTGAAGGAGGAGTGGTCATCATCTTTTTAACCCAAGTTTTGAGTTCTTCTCGTTGGGGAGTGGGGGAAGGGGTCAATAAGGAAGCGGCAATCTTACTTGGAATGGGAGTGGCAGTGGGTGTCTGAAAGAGATCATGGGGTTCTTCTTCCTTGGGTAATGGTAGGGTGACGTCTGTTGTGGCTGCTGTAGATGGTAAGGGCGACACTTTATTCATTAGAGCGTTCAAATCGGACAGAGTAGGTAGAGCTGTTTGTTCCACAGCTTTTCGAGGAAAGAGTTGTAGTCGTTGCAAGAGTTGACAGTACTTTTGCGAATTTTCGGTTTTGGAAAAATCGTGGCGATACCTCAAGGATTGCAATTCGTGTTGTAATTGGGACATCTCGGTCAAATAAGGATTGGGTGGTAAATCTGGGGTACGTTGTTCTAGCCAACGATGGTATTCCATCCATCGTTTGTAAGGGACTAAAGTTAGTTTTCGTAATTCCATTATCTTTCAAAGGTTACGTCTTGGGGTGAACTTTTGGAGCATTGGGATCCAATTTTAAAAGGGAACGATTGATGACACCTCCTAGATAACCACTGCCTCCAGGTTTCAATATGATTTGCTTTTTGGTTTGAGTGTCGATGGGAGGATTGGCCAGTTGCGTCAAGGCTACTTTGTTTCTGTCAAATAAGCGTTTGGTTTGATGTGGAATGTGAATGATGCCTTGCAGTATTTGACGTGCAGTCACCGTAAACCATCGTAAGACTTCTTTGAGACTGGCTTCTAAGACGTGAGCACGTATTTGTAGATTTTTTTCGCGACTGATACCATACAAGGCACGAATCAATTTGATGGGAAGATGAGACTGAAGGGACGTCATGTTGACAATGTATGAGACAAGGTCAAAGTGACCAAGGTTTTCATAGATTTTTTTAGTGGTTCATATGGTTATGTCGACGACGAGGACGTGTACACGACAGGTCCTCCGTCTTGACACCAGTCGTGAAACAAATCGGTACGAAATCGCAAATAATCGGGAGTGGTGGGTTTTAAATCCATGAGTAAATAGGCGTGTGGCGTTTGAGTGGCATCATCGTACGCATGAGTCAGCCAAGGTGTTCCTAACTGTTTGGCTAAGACTTGCACTTGTGATTTATCTCGAGGACTTTTAAACAAGACCACGTAATGAGCATTGAGACCAATGATACGATGGGCTTTACTTTGTTGAAATAAATTTTGTGTAATGTAAATGACACTGGCATTACGATGATGCCCTTTACGCGTAAACCACAGTTTAATTTTTTCTTCGTCTTCTCCTAACATGTCGTCAAAAATAACCTAATGAGTTTTACAAGGGTCAGACACGATCCCCTCGTCTTCTCTAGGAATACCTTCTACAAACACAATGGAATCACCTTGACTTTCTTGTAAGAGGCTGTATGCCAATTGCCACTCTTTGTAACACCACACGATGCGTTGAGGTGGCCGATCGATCAAATGATGTTTATGTTCGATCAAACATTTGACAAATTCGGTTTTGCCTGAACCGCTCGGTCCAGCAATTAACATGTTAAAAGGATGACGAAGATAGAAGGCTTCCCAACTAGCATGATCTAAGTGTTCGTCAATGACTTTGAATGTGGAGGAGGAAGGAGTAGTAGAAATAGCAGAGTTAGCCATAGTAGTGTAGGGTATGACACTATTGACACAAAAACAGACAAGACAAGAGTTTTTTTTTTTACTTTTTTCAAGACACGTTTATTTCAATGCATGTTTAAATGAGAACAACACGAAAGACAAAAATACATAAAAGCCAAATGGATAAATACAGGGATAAAATACACATGGAAACGATCAAAGTGGGATATAAACAAGTCACTGTACAACATTGTTTGGGTAACGAAGGTGTCCTAGAGGTAGTGTGTAATGTTCTTATAGTCTCTACATGGGGTACAGTCACATAGGTGTCTTCTCGGAAGGGTCTTTGTGGGGACATGTCCATGACAGTTCTGTCTTGAACAGATGGATTGTCCTCGGTGACAGATTTTTTTCTTCTCCTTCTGTTACTGTCACTAACACAGGTTTAAAAGTGACTTTTTTCACTCGACGATGCATTTTACGAACACAACGATTGGGCATATTGGGATGCTTCGTTTGTCCAAGCCTCAAAATCTCAACTTTTCCAGTCACGTACATCTGTCCAATGAGGGTGTAAATCACAAGCTACACACACATCTTCGTACACCGCTTCCGTACGTAAAAGTTGACGAATCTTTTTTCCTGTTGAGGTCGAGACCTATCCAGATGAAAGCGTAAGGCTTTTAATAGAATGAGTCTCTCGTGGACATTTAATGGAGTCAACATACTGTCTCTTTTGTAGGTTGTGATCGTAAAATGTCCACAAGGAATCGACAGGTAAACGAAATCCCATAAAGCAAGTCACTAAAACACACACTACACGTCGACCCCAATTCATGGGGCACAGTTCTTGCAATAAGTATTCGTAATCCTTCACCGTGTGAATATTCTCATTGATAACCTTCCACGGAATCTGTTTGATCACAAGTGATAAAGGTTGTGGCATGGTCGTTCTCTTTTATACTTCTTTTTTTTGTCGAAGACCATCAGTGTATATTCTGCACAGAATAAAATCTCCTCTAAATGCGAAAGTGATTAATATAACGTGTAATTTCGTCCCACTGACATTCAGGGTAACGGTCAAGAAGGATCAACAAATCTTCAGATGTAAACGTTCCAAATTCGAAACAGTGGAAAAAAATACCCTTGATCCAGAGTAATCTGACACGTTGGTTAATTTTTGTCACTTTCATCTTGTGAATTTCACGACACAGAAGTTCTACAGTCACCCATTGATATTTTTCTTTAGCAAGACCCTGCCAAACGTCCTTGTAGATCTTCTCTTGCAATTCGTGTGGTAATCCTTGAATATTATGTTTTAGAGAGGGCTTGTATACTGGTCTAGGTTTGTTACACAACATGGAGCAGTAGTGTCACTTCCAATCACTAGGTCCTACTAAAGGTAGGTATTGACAATTCGGAGACCATCGAGCATGTTCCAGGTAAGCGGAATCTTTCTGTTCCCACTCGTAAATGGATACACCACAACTGAAGCACTTGACTTTATCCCCTTCGGCCAAGTAGAACAATCTGGCTCTGGCTAATTCTTCAGGAGTTGGTACAGGCAGATATTTTGGTCATTTATCTTTGAAAGTTTGGAATCGACTCTTAAAAGACAGTATTTAGGCAAACTCGTAGGGAACGAATATTCGACTCTCCTCACTTCAATTCGATGCAGGTACTGTGAAATTCCTAGGAGTCCACGATAACGTGTGGCACCGCTTTCGCATCCCTCAGGTTTGACACGCACAACATCACTTTCCAGGGTAGATATAGTGTAGTAGTCATAGCAAAGTTCCCACGATGTCCTGCTGAATCGCTGAGGTCACAGCGTCTGGCATTGCTGCAATCGTAAGGTATAGCATCGCACTCTGTAACGCAATTACAATGGTAACCGCAAGGACACTTACAGTTTCCTTCCGGACAACTTCCGTTGCAATGCATGGGTCTTATCCATCCAGTACTTTTCACACTCAGGGAAGGTACTTTTGTTTTACAATCCCCAAACTTGAATGATGCCTGTTTAAATTGATTCATCTTCTTTTCGCTTGGTCGTTGTAGTGACAAATGAACTATTGGTCTTGGACGATGTCCCTTTTTATATGCTGCCCAATTTCGACGTGACAGTACGGTAGAGTGAAGTGATTGGGAAGTCGTACTCTTTTTTGGTGCACGATTTGATAGACCTTACCCAAAGGTCGGCTAACGATTTGGTGTGTGGGTAAACGGACAATCTTGTGCGGTTCGTAGGTAGTCACTTCAAACGTTTCATCCTGTCCCGACTGTAAGGGTTCCTGAAGCACGTCAAAGTTCACCACTCGACTGGTGCGATAATTGAGAGTCAATCCTTTCACTTTACATTTGGTGTGCATTTCTCCTTTGGGGTCTCGGTATTCGTAGCCGTAATTTTTAGGACCGCCACTTGCAAAACATAGAATCTTGTCGTCGGGATGTTCGTCGGTCCAGGCTCCTAAACAGTCTCCTTCGATGATAGGGTTACACTGGTTCGGTCGGTGAATGTACATGCAACTGTCGGTGTCAAAATACAACACACGATCTCTTAACAGTTCTAACACTTCGTACAATTTTAAGCGAGCGTGAGCTGTCACGTAAGCCGCAATGATAACATTTCCAAATTTGTCGGCTTCTACAAGGTCTAGTTCTTCGTAATTGACTAAGATCAAGTCCTCACGAATAACGTCCACGCGTTTCATGACTTCGGTTTTGTCGTTAATCATCTGGAAGTAGCGGGAAGGTTCGGACAAATACTCCGTCTTGGGTAAAGAGGGTCGTTGTGCCATTTTACCCCACAAGCAATTGAGCATCACTTTGGCAAACGATCGCCTTCCTTCGTTTTTCTCGATGTGGTCTAAAGTGATGCCTTCCTGCTCCCGATATTTTTCTTTGAATATCTTTTGGTCTTCGAGAGTGTGACGTCAGGAAGGATAGTCGCTAGCTTCTTGTTTTAGTTTTAAAAAGGCATCCACGTAGTTTGCAAAAATACCTTTCTTGCGGTATTGTTGTGTCTTGGGAAAGTGGTAAATTTCGTACACTTCTAACAGTCGGTATCCCAGGTCCAGAGCTTTAAACAATTCCACGCTGACCCATGTTCCTGTCAAGGTGCGTTCTTCCTGGCTGTGCTGACAAGGTTGATCTTGGTTGCACGTTTCGGCACATGTGCGACACAAAGGAAACATCAGTTTTCCTTGGCAATGGTGAGGTAAAACGGGATGGTACAAGTCTGTGGGAGGCAAGACTTTGCACTTGATCAATCCTTCGTACTGGCGTATGTGGTCCAAGTCAATGTGTTCTGTCATCAATTCTGGGTGCCCTACGGGAAAGTGACAATATTTGCAGACGTAAGGATACAGCGAACATACGTCCAAGCATTTGATTTCTTCTCCTTTCTCTTCGTCCGCATGGCACAGCAAACAAGTTGCATTCGTCCGTCCTCCGTACAAACTATCCCGAGGGTTCAATGGGTCCACCAACTTGTAACTTTCTACGATGCGTTTAAAGTCGGGATCGGTTTTCAAACGCTGATCGTACTCGTGCTCCCACATTTCCACTACCTGGTATCCCTGCTGTTCTAACTTCAAACGTCGCTGACACGTGGTCTGGTACAAGTCTTCCATGGTCCGTTGTAAAAACTGAATTTTGGTGTCTCGTTGAGGGTAGCACATGGGACATCCGTGAAATAAGCATGCGTTAAACTCGTACACGATCTGAGGGTTTTCTAAGTCCCAGCCATCTACCAAATACGTTCCGATGGTCTTTTCGCCTCCTCATTTGCGAGAGTGTTGGATCCATTTGTCTCCTTTGTCGTACAAGTAATGGAGCCAGCGTAGGGCCTTGACCGAGTGTTGACGTTTGACAAAATTTGTCGTTTGAGGACTGATGACAGCTAGAGTATTTTCAGGCATAAAGCGTTTTCGGTACACTAAGGAACATGCTTTGGCGAAGGTACAAGCTTCTTTCAAAGGATCGATCCCTCCGTACTCCATGAACAATTCTCGAAATTTTCCACAGCAACGTCGTAAAATGTCCACGTCAGATCGACAATACTTTAACATTTCTTCTTGAAAGTCAAAGGGGTCCGAGGTGTGAGTCTGGTACCAAGCATGGAAAGCTTCTCGTTGTTCGGTGCGCATGTTATCGGGGTCGTAGTCGTCAGCCTCAGGCAAATGGTGTAGAACGGCATGTTGATTGGCTTCAGTATTAAAAAAGTGTGGAAAATAACCTTTGGCCATTTCTGTCATTCCAAACGTTTTAGGCATTCGACTCAAAGGCATGGCCAAGTAACACATCGAATCTTTAAATTGTACTTGTCCTACTTGCATAGAAATGATTTTGTCTCCGTTCAAAGTGACTTGAGGACTTTCGGTACTTTGCTCCGCATAGTATCTGAGCAGAAATTGCCCATCGTATCCCGAGAAAATGTAAGCCATGACTGGCATGGTGATGACAATCGCCGTAACGTTCGATGTCTTCTGGACTCCACGTTTCGTCAATGTGGTTTAGGATCCATTGGGTAAAATCGGCTAGCGTGTTTGGCCCTCAAAAGATTTTTTTACGTCCTCCAGGAATCTTGCTGCAGTGAAGGCAATGACTAAAGATAGGTTCTTGTATACACTTCTCGCACGCACGGTGAGCCACGCAGAAATTAGGAATGTGAATACCAGTTTCTTGCATGCATTCGAAATCAAAAAAGATAAAATTCCCTTTCTTCTGGGTATCTTCTGGTTGGGGTTGATATTTTTGAATGAAGCATTCGTGCTCCAAGTCCAAGTTGCTGTAACAGGAGTTCTGCTTCACTTCTTTGTTTGGCTCGACCCAATTTTCTAATAGTTGTCCATGCTCTTTTCCATTATATCGTCTCGTTCGTGTTGACATACATTCGTCCCACGACGATGGCACGGGCTAAACACATCTGGTCTTGAGAATTGTTAATTCGGACGAAGCTTCGCTTCATGTTGCGAAGACTGTCCACCAATAACACTTTTTTGCGTCCTGTCCCCTGGGGAAGAGACACGTGGGTCATGAACAGTGTGGCTTTTCCGTCGGTGATGTAAGACTTGTCGTTGGATTGTTGTACATGTTGAATTTTGTCGATGACTTTGGAAGGTGTTAATTGTGATAGGTTAGTAAACTCGATCCAAACGGGAGACTTTAAATTATCGTGATGAATAGAAAGTCTCCAGCGATCGTCTTCTTTGGCTTGACATTGCTGTTTCAGTGCAGTAATGAACCCTTTTGTATTATCCAAAGGTACATTGGATTTGAAACCTTTAAACTTTACGGCATGCGTGTAAGCAGCTGTTCTAAATTTTTGAGAGGAACGCTTTTCCGTCTCTCGAATGAGATAGTAATTTTCAGGGTTTACTAAGGATGGTGCACTTTGCTTGGATGTCGATTGCTTAGGTGTGGATTCGGACCCACTCATGTCATCTTCAAAATCACTGGCATGAATTTGAACCAAGACTTCAGCTACTGTGCTAGGCGATACATTACGTTTCTGTCTCTTACTTTTTTCTCCTTTCTCCACAACATGATGCGGTCTTTTCATCTTGTCTGCAAAACGTCAAATGACTACCTTTTAAAGACCATAACCCCTATATATTCATGTCCGATCCGTGCATATAAAAAGGGTTAGTGTCTAACCTTTCAGTATTCATTTCACTCTCACATTGACCAGAACGATGGAAGAACCTACACAAGTGGAACTTCTCATCAGAGCTTTACGTGGGGTCATACGAAAGTTTTCTTCAGACAAGCCTACGGACTACTCTCCCTCATTTCGAGATAAAAGTCAAGATTCTTGCTATATCTGAAAGAAGAAAGGACATTTGGCTACAGAATGTCTAGATCGTGACAAAAACAAAAAAGGTACCAATATAGACAAAAGTCATGATACCTGTTATCATTGTAAAGAGAAAAGACATTGGTCTCCAAACTGCCCTAAGAAAAAACAGGAGCAGGAGGAGAAAGGGGAGAGGAATTCTAAACAGGAGGAGGAGGAGGAAGAGGTACCCTCCCCAAGGAAGAACCCCGACAAGTTCGCAAAGACAAGAAAAGAAGACGAAACGAACGTGAAGAGGAAGAAGAAAAAGAAAAACCTGTGACAGTAAAGAAAATGGGTTATATTATGTTGTGATATTCAATTGTAACTTTTGTACCAAAATGCACCAGAGAGAAAAACGTAAGTGTCTCTCGGTTTCGATTTTATAGAATAAGAACCTACACTCACACATTCATTCACTCACACGTACATCATGGGTTTAAAAAAAATAAAAAAAGAACTTTTGAGTTTTCATTGAATTAGGCAATTGAAATAGTATTTCTTTCCGAAATAATTGGAGTGGCCCTGAAAAGGACCGTTGGTGTTTTGTTTGTTTAAAACAAAACAAACTGAGAAACGGGACGTAACCATCTTGAGCTGTCTTAAGCCTTTGCCACGGCCAAGGCCTACTTCGGGACTGGTGGTTCCTGTCAATGATTTGGTAGAAATCACTAACGGTGGTATGGTAGACGTAATCACAGAGAGATTGGGTTGTTTAGCTCGAGGAGGTCTTTTTCTCTTCGGTCATGATAAAGAAGTCTGATACATTGGTTTCAGCTCCTTAACTCTGCTAAAATATCAAAAAGTACCGTCGTGACCGTTTGATTTTCACTATTCTCTTTCTGTCCTTGGTCTTCTTTCTTCTCGGTTGCTGCTACTGTTTCTTCCAGGTGTTTTCTTCTTGCTTCTTCTTCCTGCTGTTGCATAAGAAAAGCTTGTTCTTCTACTTTCTGTTGTTGTAAAAATCGCTCCAATTCTTCTTTTTGACTCTGCTTAAAATCATCAACGTTTATATAAGAAGAAGCAGAAGGTAACAAAGGTTCCGGAATAAATTCTTGTGATGTTAAAAAATCCACAATATCCCAGTTAAAATCAACTTCTTCTGGATGTAGATTTGTCATGACTTTAGTAGTCACTGCTGGCCCATGACTTGCTGTCTCTACTCCTGGCTCACTCCAATTCATCGTCTTCTTAGTGTCCGACATCATTGAACAACTCAGTCGCATCGATTGACTGAACACAAATATAGGTAAGGTGACATCACAGATCGGTCTCTTCCGATTGGATGACTGTGATTGACTTTTGTAACGCACGTTTGGATTGGTGAATACACTCAATCCGTTTCGATCCTCTCTTTCCCTATAAATAACCGCAGTACACGGCATTCGCTTCACCTGTTTCTCATCACAAGATGTGGACTAACGTAGAATCTTCTAACCTTGTTTCTACCATGCTGTTTCGGACTGACATACCCATGTATGTTAGATCATCATGGACAATTATCCGAATGACGGATACAACTCTTTGGAAAAGAAGGATCTATGTAGAGAGGCAAGGTTGTTTGAAGAGATTCTTACTATAGGCCCAGAGGTGAGGAGAAGTTTAAGGAAGAGAAGAAGATCTGTGAGACGTCCTCTTAACATAATACTGTTAACATTACACATAACGGCCCTTTTCAGGGCCACTCATATGTCTCGAAAAGATATTAGCTTTCTTTGCCACCATTTTTCCCTTGTCACTAGACAGTCCCCTATACCCCTACAAATTATATTTCCCATGTTCCATTTCCCTTGTCCCTATACAGTCCCACCATGTTCAATTTTCCTTGTCCCTATACAGTCCCACCACGTTCAATTTTTTCTTGTCCCTATACTGTCCCAAGATGTTTTGTCCCCATATTGTCCCAAGCTGTTTTTGACTGGATTTCCCATTGTCCCTATAAATCTTGTCCCCATATTGTCCCAAGCTGTTTTTGACTGGATTTCCCATTGTCCCTATAGTATCCCCTATTACTACTGGTAAGACATCGGTGTATGAAAAAATAAAAAATATAAATATATAGTAAAATGGTAAGACATCAGTGAATGAAAAATACAAATATTAACATATGGTAAAATGGTAAGACACCTGTGTATGAAAAAATAAAAAATATTAATATATAGTAAAATGGAAGCTCTGGTTGTGAATACATTGCTGCAGATTATAGCAATTACGACGATACCATGCAGGAAAATAACTACAACACAATATATCAATACTGTATAAAAGCCGTTATCAACAATATAACATGGTATATTTTAGCACATATACAGTTAATTTTGCCAAAACATTGTCCATATAAAGTTTTAATGGCAGTTTGTAGAGTTACTACGGAACAACGTTTCATTAAAGTGGATAGTTGAACATTCCACACTCACCTATTATGAAGAAGAATCAAAGTGATCACGTGACAGTGACGTTTTATTTTTTAAATCTCTCCAGGCATTATCTCAGTAGAAACAGGTTGTAGCTACAAGTATATGAACTGTCAAGAATAAAACAATGATTATTCGATTTGATGGCAAGAGGGCATTGGTGAGGTATTTATATCATGGCAAGCTACCTTGGAAAATAGGGTCGGTAGAGTTATTTAAATTATTGTCGATGGGGACATGTGAAAGATAGTGGTTATAACATTAAATTGATTACTAGAAGGAAAAAGGATTAATGAGACGCCTGTTTGTTGTTGGTTTTTGTGTGATTAGAATTGTAATGTGTTTTTTCTGCTTTGTAATGTAACCTGCATTTTACATTCGTGCACGTTTTGACCGTATTTTCATAGTATCTATAGTTCAACTCACGTTATAGTGCACACTTGTAGCAAAAATCATAAGGTCATGTTGAAGGTAATGATAGTTTTTAAAACAATATTTTATATTTAATTTAATCAAACTATATATAACCATGTTGACATAAACAAAGGATGCAAGGGTCAGTTAGATGTACAAATTTAGTGCCAGATCCATCTGCATATGCAAAAACAATAGCAAACATACAGGAGCCAGACGAAGTAAAGAATGTCTGTATTGTCGGATAGCTTAAGAATATGAATTGACTTTCCCTGAGAAGTCAAGGGCAGTTCACACCCCAACCACAAATTTAACCTGCGGTCGAAATGTCATTTTTGGTACAACACGTGATGCTTAAAGTGCAAATATAATTATATAAGCATTTTTCTTAGGTGATGATTCGGAAAAACATTATGTGCTAAACAGTTGGATGCAATCTAAAAATAGTTGCCATTCCTTTATGAGCTACTCTTCTTACATTGAGCCCACATGTCTACTTCTAATGGTGGCTATCTTTAGTCTTGATACAAGAATATATTTGCATTGTAATAGTTAAATACTGAATGCCGTGTTATGCTGTGCGTGCAATACAATATCAAATATTGGCAAGTTGAGCTCACAAATACAATTTCCACACAACAGATAGTCCCTGAATATTTAAATGACAGCATTATACGTTAATAATGTAAAACGTGTCACGTGTAACGATCTATACGAGACATTTGACTATAGACCTTTACTGCTGGTATAACGGTACCCAATACCATTCCGAAAGAAACAAAGACATCAGCTGTGATTGGTACAATTATGTAAGAATTGTACTTTAGGTTAATGAAATGTAATCCTCTTGACAACATGTGAGATCATGTCAAATCACATCTAGATCATATTTTTTTTTAAATTACCTTTTATGATTTTCTTTTATGAACAAATTCGGCACATGTGGGTTAAAATGTTTTTTTTTTTCAAACACTAGATAGCTCTTACCCTGTCTAGTTCCAGCAGAGTTACCTTTCTTAAATGTAATGTAGTACCTGGTTTTGTCCTTGCCAATGGACAATCTAACATTGGTTTTGTTACTATGTGACATGCATGCTGAAGTAGGATATGAAGTATATTAGGACATTATAATTGAGGTCTATGGAGAAAAACAGTTGGTACGTGATACCAGCTATATATAGTAGCACAGTGGCGTCACTAGGGGTGGGTGGGGTGCGGGGTGTGTGGACCGCACCGGGTGACACCATCTCAGAAGGGTGACACCAAATGAAAAATTGCAAATTTTACAGAGCAGAAATCCATGGTGGAAGTCTGGAGGGGTGACACCATGGGTTTACCACACTGGGTGACACCAACCCTAGCGACGCCGTTATAATGTAGCCGTCCGCATATCATACATATAAAGAGATCACGTGATGGTGCTTACGATTTACTGTATTACGACATACTGTATCTCAGCAGAAGCGAGTCTGTAGCTGCAAACGCGTGAACTGTCGAGGATACAAGAATGAATATTAGATTTGATGGCAAAAGGGCATTGGTGACTGGAGCCGGTAGAGGTATGTAATAACGTCAAGAAGGAATGTATGAATGGGGCTGCGTGATGCATTTTTTTTAGTGGCTAGTAGAGGACCCGGGGGTGGGGTGGGGATGGGAAGAAAGGTAAAGCTATTAATTAAATAACTGTTTCTATGTGATGGGAAAATTGCTAGATTTCATTTGTGCTATGAAATACATGTAATGTACATTTAGTCTGCACGGCTGTGATCGTATTTTTATTGTATCTCGACTTGAATGCACGCTTGAGTGCAGTTGCAATGCAACCTCTAGTGCTCAATTACAGTGCTTACTCTAGTGATGTTAAAATAAGTTATGTCATAATTGTAAAAAATTGGAAAATCTAATTTACACGTATTGTTTTTTTTACCATAGAATTATACATGACACGATGCAACAGCTGTTGAGAGAAGAGACGTTAACTTGACATACAAACTTTGTTCTGATACCCCTCCAGAGCCTCCTCAAAATTTTCCAGCTTTGCACAATTTTCAAAATCATTAGTGCAGTATCGAAATAAATAATGCTATGCGGCCATAAGTAATTTAGAGAGGCACTTTTGGGAAAATAGGACGTGAAATGATATTGAATCGCTGATAACTAATTCTGTTTTTGTTAAGAATGAACATTTAATATTTGCATTTTCTCGTAAATGGATGAGTGATATCTGAATTGATATGTGCCTCGTGTCTAATTGATAATTTATAAATGCGGGCAACAACATCTTTGACGCCCGGTAACGGTAGGTAAATTTGTTTAGCTTACTGGTGGTGGGGGTGGGGGTGGGCTCCAGTTATTATTTACAGATTTAATGCCGCAATCACCGACCTAGTATAAAAGTCTAATAAAATATGTATGTATGTATGTATGTATGTATGTATGTATGTATGTATGTATGTATGTATGTATGTAGGTAGGTAGGTAGGTAGGTAGGTAGGTAGGTAGGTATGGATGGATGGATGGATGGATGTGTGTGTGTGTGTGTGTGTGTGTAACAAGATAAGGGGTGCGATTTCTTGATTCAAAACAGAACACTTTTGACGATGATATAATTACAAAGTTTAATAATGAATGAATTGAATGAGCAATTAATTATGAATACATGATTGTATAATTAATTCAAATATTGGATTAATTAACATAAAAACGCACAAATGTAATAAACCAAAATACCAACAAATTATTCTACAAAATACAATCACAATGGGTGAATGATTCATTGCCTAAAGATGGAAAGATTGATATAGTTTACTCAGCTAGCAAACAATAAAGAATTTTACTCATGTAGTAACATGAATTCATTTATAGTGAAATTATGCAAACTAAAAAGGACAGATATACAATAGGTTTTATGAACCTCAAAATTAGCCCACTGCTGCAAGATTATATGCAAGGAGACGCATTTCGTCGTCAAAAACTTTATTTAAGCTTCACAGCTGCTATGATTATTTCGTGTGGTTGTATTTACAGCTTGCACCACGTAGACCTCGATCACTTCAATAACTTGGAAAGCTCTGGTCACTCTAGCCACTCTGGACACTCCAGAGTGCTTTATACTTTCCGTATGCTCCGGACACAATAATTTGGACTACACCGGACAACACCGGACATTGGAAACTCCAGATACTGGATAGCTGAAAACAAATCCAATATCGTGTATTATTTATGACACGGGCATAAAAACGTAACAACGTTATATACGAGAAGTTATACAAATTACATTCCCGGCACAATTATTACAAAAACACAAGTTCAGAAATTAACCAAACCCTGCTCGATATGATTTCTACTGTGATAATTATTTCTTTAAAATGAAGCCTTATATTATTAATATAAATCATTCGCTACGTTATAAACAAGAATATAAATGTGTGCATTTCACTGCGTAAATCAAAGCTACAATACATCCAACACATTGACGTGGTAGGACAATAGTGAGATCGTATGTAAAAGAAATGAAAAAACTTACATACCTCTACAACTGGAGATGTTGAATTCATTATAGCAGACCGCTGACAAACAAGACAGTACGTATTGTTAAGAGCTTTAAATGCAGTGAGTTATTTATCCACATATATTGTATGTGCACTGAAGGCATTCGGTTCTTCCTATCGAACAAACTTCGCACATGCGGCATAGGATGGACCGAACTCACTATTTTGAAATACGACTCAATATACATTAATCACCTTCGGGTATCGACACTCTAGTACAAGAAGTTAATAAATTAATAAAAGGGTTTATGCAATTCTCTGACAATATCTCACCCTTAAAAAAATCGGTAACACGTTTGGAAAAATAATAGAATGTGAACATAAACAGTTGTATGAACATTCAATTTTGAAATACCGAATGAAAATGATCTGCTAATTGGATATTCTTTAATCCTGATCAGTTCCTAGGTGCTAAACTTGATCTCTTGTTGAATCAATCCAGTGTGGCCTGGTTTGTAAAAAGACATGTCTGGGCTATTGGGACAAAACCTCCAAGAGCTGCGTACGCTGACCCTCTGATAAAGCCTGGCATACCTTGATCTGGTCTATACCTTTTATCCAATCCATCAATGGGGTATTCAAAGGGTATTTCTGTATTGGAGGCGATCTCTGATTCGTCACACGACCTATCCTCTATCATTGCTACGCATACTACATTCAAGACACCTTTATCAATTGTTTGTCTGTCTTTCTACATATAGTTTGAAATATCTTGGTCTTACCTTCAACGTCGATGGTGTAGTCCATCTCGCGTTTCACCTGTTTGACTTCGTATGGCGCTTTCCATTGGACTAGGAGTTTGTTTTTATTCGTTGGAAGAAACAGCAACACTTGATTTCCTACATCAAAATGTTTACTCTGCGTTCCTCGGTAATAGTACTTCGTGTACTTACGACCAGGTTTCACGAGTTTGTCTTTCATGGTTCGACACGTATTCTCTAACCGTTTGCGTAAGTCCATCACGTATTCATAATTGGTTTAAACCTCTTCGTTCGCGACTTCGTCTGACCACAGTTTTTGTAGAATACCCATAGATCCACGAACTGTTCTACCGTGCAACAGTTCAAACGAAGAGAAGCCTAAGCTTTCGTGGGTTACCTAACGATAGGTGAACAGAATCGTCTTCAGGTATCTATCACAATCCTTAGATCTTTCCGCACATATCAGTCGCAACATTTGCTTCAACGTCCTGTTTAATTTCTCAACCAACCCAATGCAAATTGTGTGTTAGGGTGTTGTGCATAACTGTTTAAGGGACAACAACATACTAATTTCTGCCATGAAATCTGAAGTGAATTGTGCTCCATAAACCGTAATAATTTTTTCGGGCACTCCGACCCTGCTGCACACATCTACAGCGCTTCGTCTACACGTTCAATTTCAATCAATGAAAAAGCTTTGGCTTGGCGGTATCTAGTAGACTAATCTACCAGTGTCAATATGTATCGGGTTTTCCGAAATATAGGCCCTACAATGTCAAAGGTTACTCTTTTAAATGGAATATCTATCAAGAGCATCTGACCGAACGTTACTTTAACTACCCTGCCCTTAGCGATAGTCTTCTGCCAAACATCGCTCGAGCGAGAAAACCGTGCCACGTTGCTATTGCCACCAGGCCAATAAAATTGTCTTAATACCCAATCAGACACTTACCAAAACTGATTATAATAGAGGTCAGCGTATGAACTATTATATTTCCGTTATGTCTGCAAACTCCTACAACTGTGAAAATATTTGGTTGCAATCGATATTTATAAACTAATGGAACGCTAAACATGATCTCAAGAATGAATTCGCCGACATTTGGAGATTATGTAACTTGATTACTAAAAAAAAAGATGCTCTTTTGGTTTAATGTTATTCTTTGCTAATATTTCATAATTATAGGCACTAGTTATGCCTATTTGTTTTGTTTTTTTTTGGGCGGGGGGTCAGCTAGAATCGGAGTTTAATTTTTCAATCTGAGATTACATGACCAAGCAACATTCAGTGTCCCGTTTTTTGCCTCCAAAATATTTTAGCACTCACAAAGTACCCAGATCATCTGGAATTCAGATGATTTGTGAATTGTGGCAGGTTATAAGTGGACAACTGCCATTATGGCACTGCCATTATGGCGGGCAAATTGGTCTAAATATTTATCCCAGTCTATTATTGTTTCCTGCTAAACAATTTTAAATATCGGCTGTTAGTTTTGATAACCTGGTACAAATCGATTGCTTTTTTAAACGCTCAAGCAGTTATACCACCGATAAAGCACACATACATAGTTAAATTTATCAACGAACAGCATATTTAGTTTTTTTTACTGACAGAAACATTGCTAGAAACATCAGGCTATGAGCCCAAGTGCGCGTATTTAACACCCAACGCTTACTCTATCGTCATTTCCACGCCATTCTCGTGGAGTCAGAAATGCTATCAACACAAAGAATTCCATGATAAAATGTCTTAAGTACAACACAGCATTCTGTCACACATCGTTTGACCTAGTCCAAACAACACTCACATTAGAACAAAGGTCAGGTCATTTTTTCTGCCTCTACCACCCTCCTCCAAGTAGAAAAAACATGCTGACTGACTCTCTCTTTTTGGAGTAGTTTCAGAATATTCTGGTGTATGGAAATTCGATAGGTGGCAACTAATTATTCTTGGAGATATCAACTTTCACTTTGACTGTCCTGGAAACCCGTACACTTACAATCTCCTAGATTACATTCATTTTTTTTTTAATCTTAAACAGTTAGTTAACCAACCCACCTATAAACTTGGTCACATTTTAGACAGAATTATTCATACACCTAATAGCAATATTCTTCGATCAACCCTTGTATCCCAGGAACTTGTATTAGTTCACCTCTGCATTATATTCCAACTGGACGTGTCAGTCCCTAACCCATCACCTTTTTTATGCTAGTTAGAGAAACCTCCGTATGATAAGCAGAACAAAACTAATGCATGACATCCACGAGAACCTAACCACGTTCTTACCTCCTGCAACAGACCAACTCAATAACTGCCTTGCGTTCATTGCTTGAAAAACAAGCCCCAGCCACCAAGTGCAAAGTTTCAATTCAAAAGTGTTCTACATGGTATAGCAGCGTTAAAGACCAGCTTCGCACTGCTGCAATACACCTCCATAAAGCAGAGAGGCTTTCGCTTTCCATCAGGCTCACTATTGATAAACAAATATATAAAGCCGCTAAAATGAACGTCACAAACATAGTCCATTTAGCCAAATTATCCCACTACAATACTAAGATCACGGAGAGTTTCAGCTGCAAAGAACTCATTAAAATCACTAACAGACTAATGTCAAGGAACAAATGTACACCACTTCCAACTACCTTCTCTCCAGTATACCTTCTGGACCTATCTGCAAATGTTTTCCCTGACAAAGTACAACCCATTAGAGATTCGCTTGACAACACAATTTCAATTGACTCGTCGTCACCATACAGTTACGATACAGAATGTTCATCGACAACCATTGGGAACATTTTAACTTTTCTATGGACACAATTTACCATGATCTATTACTTCACCATCTGCAGCATGTATTTGGCATTCACAACACAGCCTTACAGTGGTTAATGTCCTACTTAGTCAACAGGACACAAATTGTATCTGCAACTGGAATACACTCCAGTCCAGTCGATATATGTTGTGGTGTTCCACACGGGTCTGTTCTTGGACACGTTCACTTCATTCTATACAGGCAGCCGCTCTCAAGTGTCATAGATCATCACCCAGTGTCTCACCAATTATACCCTGATTACACCCAAAATGCAAGTCTTCTTGCCTTCCACCGGAAGTTGATGCTACCATCCAAGGAGTAGAGAGGTGCATTTCGGACGTGAAATCATGGATAACATGTAACAAGCTACAAATGAAAGATGATAAAACGGAGGTCATTCTGATCACAATACAACGACGTTCTAATTCACATCGTTTACATGAAACAATAAGTATCTGCAACACCAACATAAGATTCACACAGTCAGTACGAAACCTAGGTGTTACTCTAGACAGTACTCGCACATTGCACCAACATATCATGAACATATGCAAGGCTCCTAATCTTGAGCTGAGACGCATCAGATCCATTTGCAAATATCTTTCAGTTGAAGCCACTAAAACAATTGTATGTTCATTAGTACGTTCAAGACTGGATTATTGTAACTCAGTTCGGTCTGGTTTATCTCAATATCTACTCTAGATACTTCAAAAAGTTCATAACACAGCTACTTGGATCATTAGTAGAGTTCTAGTGACCCCGATCACATCTCCACTGCACAGTACCCTACACTGGCTATCCATTCGATCCAGAATCAAACACAAAATGTGTTCCCTGTGCTACGTTTCATGACGGACTCCAGTCCAGCATATCAATCAGGTCTCACCCATGTGTATACCCCAGCAAGATACTAACTCTCCTCTTCTGACAATCGTATACTCATTATTCCCTCTATTAAAACGAAGTCATATGGACAACGCTTCTTTGCATACCAGGGCCAAGCAAACGTGAAATGAATTGGACATTGAAATTAGACACAAAGACAGTGATCCCTTTCAGGAGTGCTTCTAAAACGCACCTTTCCGACTGGAAGAACAAACTTAAAGACCTAAAATATTTTCCTACCTTTAATACTTGCAACATTTTTTGTTTTCCTATTTCATGGTGTTTGTTGTTTTTTCTGTATCGTTTTGTATTAATATCATTATAAATGTCGTAAAGCGCTTAGAGATTTTCCAGTTTAGGAGCTATACAAAGCCTTCATTATTATTATTATTATTATTATTATTATTATTATTATTATTATTATTATTATTATTATTGTTATTTTATAGGATACTAACAATATTCTTTTATTTTGATATACAGAAAAAATTATTTACGTACATTATAGGGATAGGTCGAGGGATCATCACCAAACTGGCAGAATGTGGATAAGACTGCGTGGCGCTGAGCAAGAGGCTGGAAAATCTGGAGAGCCTGAAAAATGAGGTAAGAAGAAGGTGGATGGGGTGGGTGAGCGTACCAAACATATCCAATATTTATAAATATCAAAATAACTTGTTCGGTGTTCAACTATAGAGATCTGAATTTAATCCTAGCTTTTAATCCTCAATACCTGAAAGACAAATTATGTTGCATAGTTGTTTTCTGGTGAAAAGGTTTACCTTGTCTAAATTTATCGAACACATTACCTTCCCCTGACGTGTGCGTGGAATTTATATAAAAGAAACAAATATATTGCCGAGGTAGTATTTATACTAGCGTACAGATTTATATGGTTCGCATTTAAGAAAGTAAAATAAGAAATACAAGGTCATAATATTTTCGCCTGCATACAGTTTCAACGCCGGATTTATATTTCAGTGGCCGGGTGGCCGCGTAGTCGATTTTACAGACCACTCCTACATGATACCTATGTCTGCTTTAATTCGATGTCCTCTGCTCGTGGTACGAAAGCTTGCCAGTAGTTTGTCTTTTGTCTTTGGTTCTCTCCGAAGTCTTCCCAAACACTTCTCTGCCCTAATAAAATGGAGGCCATTCAAAACCAATCATGTGCTGAAAGCAGCTGGTATTTGCCAGAGATTTGTTTACAGGCGTTATGGATATATTAATGTTTATCGGTCTCTTATTGATGAAAGTGTTGATGATTACCAACGTGATTGAAAGTAATTAAAATTAGTGACAACAAAATAGGATGATTATACATAATGCTCAACGTGGATTGATCATGGTACGTATGATACATTCGCGATTACCAATATAGAAAGCCATCTACGGTGATGAACTCGGTGATGTTGTTCAGGGGTTATTTAGAAGAATAGCCACAAAAGGAATACTGACTGCAAAACAACTAGGAATGAAAGATATTGACGTTGTTCGTGATAAAGGTATTGGTGATGTTGGTAATATTGCCAGTAAAGCATTTTCAGCAATTAAGGATAAACTAACACGATTAATACGACAAAGACCTTAACCAAATTAATCAATTGATTAAACATTTAATCAAGTTGGAAATAAAAAAATAGCAGAGTTATCTAATGAGGCACAAAAACAACTGTACATTTAAAAGCAGATAGTGATCTTCGTGTTATCTTATTACAATTATTATACAATGTTTAAACATATCTCCAATCCAGCATTTGACATGCACACACCAGTACTAAAGAATCAATCTATACGCTATTATCAATATTCTTATTAACCACGACAGCCAAATCATCCTGGACGGATATAACTTCAAGTTTAGGATAGAAGTATATATTTCTTACTTGTGGAAGCATTTATTGAAGTAGAAGGGGAACTTGTAACAAACCTCGTTGCAATTACTCCTAATGGAGTTAATTATATGGTTGTGTGATTGTTTTCTTTTTTACAATGGAATTATGGCGCTGTTTGATAGGGTTCCTTATCTCATTGATGAGAAAATTGTTGAATCGACGTTGCTATAAGAATAATAGGTCTAGCAAATTATTCCAATGATTATACAAGGCCGGTCAGTGAAGTTTCCGAAAGACATCTCTGACTTTTCTGACCACAGACCGTATTATAGAAGACTTATGACGCAGCCAAGAAATGTCGTTGATAATGACGAAGCTAATACGCAGCCAGTTGTCTATGAAGGCAGCATAAATTACAATCTAGGATTTTCAACACGTAAAGCTATGTTAAAAGGTGATACTATAAGGTTTTCATGCACACTTCCACTGTCCCACATATTTGGTTTTGCAGATATCTTAGAACGGTCATTAACGGGGCAGAGCCTACAGTTATACTACTAAGAAACAGTGATGAGAACGATGCGAATTGGTGATTTAATATAGTTGATGCTATTAAAGTAATATTTATAAAACTTTCTTTATGGATGTCAGTAATGACTCTAAACAGTTGCCGAAGAAAAAATTTAATTATTTTTTATGGATGAAGGCGATAAATTAGCATTATTATGATTACTATTGACCAAATATAATGTTCAAAGCGTTTATCTACATGGCATATTGTATCACTTTCGTTATCGCGTAATTAGAGATAATGATTCTATTTCAAATGATAAAAAATTGCTTTAATACTTAGTGATATAACAAAGTTACTTGAGAGTGTTATTGGACGACTGAGAGTTACTGATGGCCCAGTTGAAAAGATGTAATTAAACCCCCCATGATATTATAAAATCTCACAGTCAATTTAATGGCACCATGAATTCTGGTAAAACATGTACAATACAGAACTTGCAAGTATATGCTTAACAAAAATGACATTAAAGAGATGAAATTAATGGCGGTTTGATCTAATTAGCATTAACCGAAACAAAGCTTTAATATTTTAAAATAATTTTGGAATCAAATACAGTAGCTCAATTTGAACATTCTCTGAGTTTTATTAAAGATTCAATAAAACAGGTGGTATATTTCCACTTTATGCAGCTAAGCCAGCTTTAATAGACGTTACTGCTCCAGCTGTTGAAAAAGCAGCAGCATTTGTTTCGGTTGGAACCGCTGAAGGAATGTCATGAACGAAAGCTATACGTCACAGATAAAACATCTAAAGAAGGGAAAGGGTTTAAGACTACTAGAAAATTCCACTCGTGGTAAAGAAAATATCTGAGACTTTCTGGGACACGTCGTGAGACCAAAACGTCTTTTTCCAATGCCTAATTTTGATTTAATCAATGGGGCTGAATAAAGAATAAAAATAAATTAGTGGTGTTTGTATGAGAAATCAATTACCAAAACAGAAAACAATGTTGAGACTGGTATCATTTTTCTCGATGCGAAATATGAACTGGCACCACCAAAAAGAATTTGTAAAATATAGCAGCGAACTTCAAACTCCGACATGGTATTCAACATTACCAACACAGACAATTACCGATCCACTAATATGTGGCCATGAAGTAATTGCTGTACTCGACGCCAAATCTTTATCAACCAAAAAGCCCCATAAAGTTGTACATGAATACACATTAAACAAGTATAACAATATAGTGGTAGATATTTACGAGAGATCTTCCTCAAAACAAAAGCAAACATAAAATATAAATAAATGTATATGTGATGTAATATCCGATTTATTAAATCTTGCATATGTAGATCCGAACGAAGTTGTCATTAATTCAAGATAAGCATTGAAAATAATTCAAACGAGTAATCTTTCATTGCAGGATATTATCGCTAATATTAATAAAGTAATCAAAAACAGCATAGCTGTGTTTCATAGCAATGGAAAAATCAAGGCCGGTGTTGTTATGGCAACGATATTAGATATCATTTTCAATCAAGTACACAAATCCGATGTTACAATGACTGGGTCACTCCATATGACTAACAATACAATTACTTGTTTTGGAGAACCAGATTCAAACGATGACGCTGCATTGAAGAATTACGTCAACGATAAAACCTTCCAATGATGAATTCGTTAACAACATTCAATAGTGATGTTACTATACTATTCTTGCGATGACGACATTATTATTATTATTATTATTATTATTATTATTATTATTATTATTATTATTATTTTAAATCAGACGTATATTGCCTCGTTGTAATTCTTAAACATTTCCGTGAACTCGCTATACTGGTCACTTAAAAATGTTCTTGTATTTTTAGAAACATAAATAGAGCCATTAATGATTTTTCGGAAGTCTAGCAGTGGTTAATAGTAAACTCTCAGACATAAGAAATGATCAAAAAAAAAACAAACATATACAATAACGTCTAGATAAATATAATGTTCAACTTTTAATTAATACACTAAATATCGCGTTGAGGTTACCAGTATATACAGGTTCTTTGTACTCAAAATTACAACATTTTCAATGGTTAATGCGACAAAACTCCATTATCCACTCTAGCATCATCTGGATTTAAGTTAGTGATGATGGACTAAAGCGATGAATAACATTTGATTTGGAACCTGAAGAAAGAAACTCGGCTTGATTTATCACTGGTGTCTTGAATTAGTCGATAAACAAGCAGCTGCTTAATATAATGAGCTGCCCAATCAACGTGCAACAGTGTATGTACAATCAAGTACGTGAGTAGAAATCTACTAAAAAATAATTGAAAATGAGTATACAGTAAAAGTGAAAAAAAATAGCGTAGGCGTGTTGTTGGCGTTGCTATTATTGTATATTCGGTGTCAGATGTTATCGTTGGAACTGGCGTATTGCTATCAACTATAGCCATGACATCTCCAGAGTTGTAATTATTTGTGTTTCATATTAATGTGCACAAATGCGACATTGCATGCTTATATAGTAAAGCTACATACAGCCATAATAGCATATTCCAAATTATCGATTTCATCAGGTCTTAACAATGGAATAATAGATAGCGAGTTCACGGAAATGTTTAAGAATTACAACGAGGCAATATACGTCTGATTTAAAATAATAATAATAATAATAATAATAATAATAATAATAATAATAATAATAATAATAATAATGTCGTCATCGCAAGAACTGCTGCAACAGATAATCTTTAATACAACTTCATGCGCTTGACACTATGTATCATAGTTGGCCAAATATTAAATCAAAACATTTCGTTGGGGGTACAGTCTAATAATTCACCCGTCTTTACAAATAAAAACGTTGGAACCCTCGATTGGCAAGCTGTCAGTGTTCCAACTGCTAATTATAAAATCGAACAAATAAATGATGTATTTCAGCGCAGAATCAAATCTATCATAGGAAAAGTGTACAAATAGCTAATAATATTTATGAGCCAACATTATCAGCTGCGAAATAAATAAATTTTCGGGATTATGCTTCATATATTTTTCAGTCATCAATCCTGAAGTTTCACAAGAATATTAAATGTCACGAAAATGAATTCCTCACAGATGTGAACAAATTATAAACATTCAAAAGCATCGAGAAAATGTTCTATATTCTATTGTCGTTAATCGATTTGTTACAGGCTGAGGTATAAAATATGCTTGATTCAATACATTTTATGGTAAATTTATTTTTGATAGATTTAATCCATTCATTAGTGCTGTTGGTGGTAAACCCTCATTCATCGAGGAAGACAATGAGATTATAACATATTTGCAATTTTGTACCTGACGACATAACGCGTTAAAAAATTATTTCTAAGTCACAAAAAAAAAGAATAAACGTACGAGCATCAATATTTGTACCATTGGATATAAAACCCACGAGCTAATGAGTCTACTTAACGACGATATTAATGAGGCTTTCCTTAAAATCGTAGAGTCATAGAGAAACATTTCCCCACCAGTAGGTATTCTCAGACATAAAAATTTCGCATACGGCGGCGGCAGGCATATTTCACGAGGAATTGTTAATATAACAGCAACTATTTCAGTCAATCTGGTATGTGTTGTAACGGATGGCAGCTATCATTTTGATCTTAAAATAGCGATTCAGGGCCAACAGAGAAATATTTCATATACATTTACACCTTAAGTAACTCCTGGATATTTTTAGTTAAAGAACCCATTAATTCGATTTATCTACGATGTCATATCCGTTATTATCAAGAATACATTTAGAACTTACTGACCAAACCGGACACTTGCGTCGTTTAAGGAATATAATTCTGTCAATAAATGGCTACGTAAAATCTTAAAAATAATTTTAATCATAAAGATAATTTTACAGACTCAACGTTGGCGTTTTGAAAATGAATCAAACATGTATTTTTATTATATACTAACACGTGAAGATGTTTATACACAACAAAGAGATACTTGATAATGCTGGCAGAACAATACTTGACACTGACCCCAGTCAGGTCAGAACAATTTAGTGTTGACATAATTATTGATGAATACGGCTATGAATTATTTTTTTTTAACGCATTAACATTTAAATGAACTGCAGCGAGTATGATTACATGTTATAAAGATTGGATTAAACAAATATATAAGCTAATTCTTAAGATTGATGGGTATAATTATCCAGAACTTTTTTGAAATTCTCAAAACAATTCATCAAATTGATGCCTACATAAAATCAGATTATCAAAATGTTTTCATCTTGATGGGATTAATGATATTCAAAATAATAAAAATCTCATCGAAAATATATAAAACAACAATTTACAAAATAACAAATATTTATATTATAACATAATTGTTTTAATACTGATTCTCGTCTAGGTTGTAGGGAAATAGTACTAAATATAATTATAGGACTGACTTTATAATTTTAAACAAATTGTATCAGCTGCTTTAATCGATGTAAATTTCTTTCGTCGCCAGGTTCTGTATTTATTTGTTTTGATCCGGAAAGATGGCCGCCATCGCTTAACTGCTTGACGACAGCTTTTCCGTTTTTGTGCTATTATTTATGATGTATGTGCTTGTCCTCTATCTTCGTCTACATTATCGTCCTCTATCTTCGTCTTTCTCAGCTGTCTTGTTCCACTGTGTTAGGACTTCATTTGCTATTTAATGAACCGCCATTACGTGACCGCTTACAATATGATAGACCCTGATTAATTGCATTAAATGACCACACCTTGGCTCTTGATTCTACATTCTGTTCAAGACTAAACGATTTGTAACTACAGTCATCATTACTTAAATGTAAACGGAAGCGAGAAAAGAAACGCTGCTTCAAAGCTGGCCGGCGTAGAACAGGAAGAAGAATTCCAGTTATCTCCGTTTCGCCCTTAACAGATAAAAGTTTGGCCGTTATATTTGATAACCTGGTTAAAATTCATCTTAAATCGTCAACGGTTGTGTCAAATGTCCCAGGGATACCAATACACCTTGCATTTTTCAACGTCCAATCGGTAGGATCACTGGAAAAGCGCACAGAAATACTTAATTTTATCAATGATCAGAATATCGACGTCTTCTTCCTGACAGAAACATGGCTTAAAACATAAGGCGATGAACCCACCGATTACTCCATTAAATTGTTCCCCAGCAACTCTCGCGGAGGTGTAATTGCTATCATCACAAATAATTCCATGATATAATGCCCTGAGTACAACATAGCCTTTAATTTCAGCCACACATCGTTTGAACTAGTCCAAATAACACTCACAAGGTCAGTTCATTTTTTTCTGTCTCTGCCGCCCTTCTCCTGGTAGACAAAAATAATCTGACTGAATCTCTCTTTTTGGAACAGTTTCCGAATCTCCGGGAGTATGGCAAATCGATATATGGCAACATCTTCATTCTTGGAGATTTCAAATTTTAATTTGACTGTCCTGGAAACTCGTTCACGTCGAAACGTCTAGATTCCATTCATGTTTACAACCTTAAACGATCAGTTAACCAATGCATCCTTAACTTAGTTATATTTAGACTTGTTTCTTAATATACACGATGATAATATTCTGCAATCCACCCTTGTATCCGACAAACTTGCATCAGATCACCTCTGTATTGTATGGCATCTGGACATATCAGTCTTTAACCATCCACCTTTATGTGCTACTAAGAGAAACCTCCGTATGATACATAGAACTAAAGTAATGCATGACATCTAAGCAAAGCTAACAACTTACTTACATCCTACAGTAGAACAACTCGATAAATTTCTGCGTTCATTCCTTGAATAACATGCCCTGGCCATCAAATGCAGACTAAACGCAAAAGTGTTCTCTCACCAGACTCGCTATTCATAAGCAAATCTATGAAGTCGCTAAGAAGAACGTCACATACATAGTCCATTTAGACAAATTATCTCATTACAGTACCAAGATCGCGGAGAATGTCAGCTGGAAAGAGCTCTTCGAGGTAACTAACAAACTAATGCCAGGAACAAATGTAAACCACTTCCAACTACCTTCCCTCCAGTAGACCTTCCGGACCTATTTGCTAATATCTTCCGTGACAAGGTGCAAACCATTAGTGATTCGCTTGACAGCACAACTTCAATTGACTCGTCACCATACAGTTACGATACAGAATTTCAGCAAAAACCCTTTGGAGCATTTGACCCTGTCTCTATGGATTTATTACGAAGAATAGTGATGAAGAGCACGAAAGTCATATCTCTGTCTCATCAGGAGAATTCCCGCCATTTTTCAAAACTGCCATCGTAATGCCTCAGCTGAAGAAACCAACACCCGACCATAACGATTCAAAGAACTACCGCCCAGTTTTAAATCTCCCGTTCGAATAAAACAAATTCTTAGAAAATGTTGTTCTAACCCAACTTGTATCTCATTTGAATTCAAACAGTCATTTTAACAATGTTCAGTCTGCATATCGCTCTTGCCACATTATTTAAACTACTCTTCTGAAAGTATTTAATGACATTCTCTTTGCTTTGGATAGTGGTAAAATTACAGTCCTCACCCTCCTTCATTTGTCTGCTACATTTGACACAATACACCATGATGTATTACTTCACTGTCTCCAGCATGTATTGGCATTCAGAATATAGCCTTACAGGGGTTCAAGTCCTATTTAGTCAACATGACACACATTGTATCTGTAAATGGAATACATTCCAGCCAAGTTGATATATATTGTGGTTTTCCACAGGTTTCTGTTCTTGGACCTGTTAGCTTCATTCTATACCATCAGCTGCTCTCAAGTGTCATAGATCATCACCTAATGTCTCACCAATTATACGCTGATGACACCCAATCATATAAGTCTAGCACTCAACTGAAGTTGATGATGCCATCGAAGTAGTAGAGAGGTGCATTTCTGATGTGAAATCATGGTCGATATGTAACAAGCTGCAGATGAATGATGATAAAACGGAGGCCATTCTGATCACAACACAATGACTTTCTCATTCACGTTCTTTACCTCAGACAATAAATATCAGCAACATCAACATTAAATTCTCAGTCAGTTCGAACCTAGGTGTTACTCTTGACAGTACTCTCACATTGCACGAACATGTCATGAACATATGGAAGTATACATATCTTGAGCTGAGACGCATCAGTTCCATTCGAAATTATCTTTCAGTTGATGCCACAAAAACACTTGTGTGTTCATTATTACTTTCAAGACTTGATTATTGTAACTAAATTATATGTGGTTCATCACAATATCTACTCCAGAAACTTCAAAAAGTTCAAAACACATATGTTCGGATCATCTTTAGAGTACCTATATTAGAGCACACCTCACCATTACTCTGTACCCTACACTGGCTATCAATTCGATACAGAATCAAACACAAAATTTGTTCTCTGTGCTATTTTTCACTATCAGATTGCAGTCCAACATACCTTTCCGGCCTATATCCGTGGACCTTACCACACTACAAATGGTATGTGTATTTTCACTCCAAAAAGGATCACTCGCTCTTTTCTATAGCCTTGGTGTTCACCAGCTTCAAGGAAACATCTTCTGTTAATATTGCTTAATACTGACTGTTTTGAAACATCATATCGTAGTATTGGTATATGCATTCTTTGTGATCTCATTGGTAGATTTCATATAAATTGCACCAGTATCCTCATTATGTAATGTAGCTATCACACATGGTATACTTGCAACCCATTCACGAGATCTCATAACTCTTTGTTTGCACCTTGTTCCTTTGCATTAGTGATTTCCAAATAACCGCTCAACAAGTGATTCATCAGATCTTTTAATGATTGTCTCTGATCACGATAAATTGCGGTATGTCCTGGACTGATTTTGATATTCTATGCTATCATGAAAAATGATACTGCACGAAGAAAGTCTATGCCACGATCAAATTTTGGCAACTGAGACAATCATAGACCACCTTGTGTTCCAGATCATCGTATTTAAATTCATACAAAAGCAGATG